>CM040922.1:9154380-9519380 GCA_023029165.1 Gobiocypris rarus
ATTTCTTATTTGTAGACTTAAAAATGTAAGCTTTTTCACCATGGTTGAATCACGAAAGCAACATATTTTGCCAAGAGATCTCTTATTTATTTATTGTTAGACAAATTTCTGGAGAGATGGTCTTCATTCCAGCTTTCTCTGTTCCTCTGGACATAAAGGTTGAGTTAAACAGGCTGCCTGACCAGAGAAAAACATGTTTACGTTTGATATATACCTTGTGCTTGCACACGGCACAACAGTGGAACTTGTGACATGTGCATAATTGGAAAACATATGCTACTCCCGTGTCTCTGCAGGATCCTCACACACATTTCATGCTCACTCTAACTTATATAAAATTGACAAAAACATCAGATTATGAATAGTAATAAAGTATAATAATACAGATACATAATACAACTGATTATGAATACCAACAAAGAATAAAAATACAGAAAATAACATTAAACACTAAAGCAATAAGTCTTCATCATTGTTAGTTCATTTTAGGTAATGCATTAATGGGACCTTATGGTAAAATGTTATCAAGATTGCTATAGATTTCTATAAAAATGTTTATATAAAATTACAATAGTTTTCATATTTTGAATCAATGTGTGATTTGATTGATTTAATATCCCAAGCCTGATTGCTGACTGTCATTGCAATGCCAAAATGGGCACTTTCCTGGTAGAGCCATGCAACAAAATGTTCCTCCAAGCATTATTTTTCATATAAATATTGTAAAAGTTGGGGAATGTCATCAGGTACAGACATGAATACTCAAAGACCAGCGATAATAACTTCACCTCCATTGTTCAGTTGTTGTTGTATAAGTAGGCACCAGCAACAGTTGGTCAGTTTGGCATTTGTCCCGCCCTCCTCCAAAGTGACAGTGACGAGCAAGGCGCTCTTTTTTAAAAAGTTGCACATTTTTCAGCTCTTGGTGAAAAATGCTTTAGTGGCCATACAGTCTTTTCAAGGAAAGTACAGTCTTGCCTTGATAATCGATAATGCAGAACAAATACTAAAAAATGTTCCCAGTTGCGTGCTAATGTTATTGAATGAGTCTGTTATACTCTGTCACCTGAGACAGTATTGATTACAGCTTAGCTATGCCTACAGTCTGCTGAAGTGACTAATAGGGCTTGCTTTAAAAGATACATTTTTATGAGCAAGCTAAAGAGACATTTGCGGTGACATAGTTTCTTCACAGGTTATTTGGGAAATTTGCCTCCATTTCGCACGTTTGATGTCAGGAGCGAGGTTTGCGTTTGAAACGCTTGCTCAGAGGAAAATTATTTTTGACATTTTCCTCAGTGCCGCTCCTCTAACGGCACAAAGGTTGTTTGAATTTCAAATGAAGCTACCCCTAAAGTACATGATTCTGTCCTTATTCCATCAATCAGAAATTTGGGAATTTGGAGTTCATGCTAAATGCTAATGAGCAGCGGGCTAATGCGATTGCTTTTTGAAAATCAAGTGCAAAGGTGTCACCTTACAAATGTCCACAGGTTTTCTTCCTGCATTGTCTTCTTACTGTCATTTTATTTAATGAAATTCATGAAAACATGTGCACCCAGTTCCCATCTTTGGGACTTTTCCACCTGGGCCAATGTGGCCATGATAAATCAAATATCCCGAGCTCAATATCCTTTTAATAGTCATCTCATTTGCCCCCTTTTTAGCCACTAGCTCACTCACGGTTCGTCCTCATTTTCTTCTCACATTACCCTCCATTATGCCATCTAAATGACATTTCACGATTATTTTATGCATAGCACACGCATGTAATTTTAGAGGAAAATAATAAACACCGCAGAAGATTGGTGCTTTTCCATCCCTGTTCCTATTTTAGTGATTGTATTTATTTATTTCCTGTTTTTCCCCCCCGTAATCGTTCTAATGCATTGTTGTCTGTGTTAGCATCTGTCATTCACCTTCGATAGCACAGGTTACCATCTACAGTCGGGCCTTAATTAGCTCCTTAAACAGGAAAATGCCATCACACACCTAATTGCTTCTGTTATGCGTTCATTAAAAATGCTCAACAGAGCACGATATTGAAAAAATAATTGCAAAGGTTAGCAGGAGCATTTGTTACCAATGGTGTTAGCAGCATTGAATAATTCGCGGTGTTTTGTTTTGGAACGTAGCCATCTAGATTTAATGGGTGTACCTTGCACCCATAAACAAACGTGGACAAACAAGGCGGCCTGTGGAAAAAGTGTTCGTCATGTAGCTTCCTGCTCTTAAATCAATTGTGATTGGGATTTGGGCTGTTTAGTTTGTCATGCGTTTAATAATTCCATGTGGCAGGTTGAGCAATGATGTTCTTGAAATGAACAGAAAACGGAAATGCTAATTCATTAAGGCTAAAATTGCTAAAAATTTTGAAATAAAATGTGCAAGAGAAATATTATCACAAATGACTGGCTTTCTTATATACAATACCAGGGTTTGAAATTAACACCCACCTACCAGCCAAATGAGCTGTGGCGGGTAACGCTGTCAAATCACTAGCTAGTTTGGTGGGTTACTTGTTATGTTCACTCACTCTGCTCAGATTTAGCGAAAATACTCAACTCGTGAGTCATAATGATGTATTAATAAAAACAGCATATTGCGCAGAATCTGCAAATATGTGGCTTGAACATATACGCACACTACGCAACAAATTCATTCGGCACACTTATCATTTGCATTGAAGCAATAGCGAAGATTAAAAAAAAACAATGGGGCGATACTTGTGTGTGTGTGTGTGTGTGTGTATATATATATAAACATGACTGTTTATGATTATGTGAGTCGACTGTCTATTCTGTTACTGCTTGTAAAGCGTCCCTGAGCCTGGGTAAGGTGCTATATTAATAATAAAAATAAAAAAAACATTAAAAAATATATACTACTATATTTATTCTGAATTGCTAACTTAATTTTATTTATTTTGCATATATTTACAGTAAAACAAATTTTTTACAACTGTTATATAATTTTATTTTAAAATGCAATTTATTCCTGTGAATTCCTGTTATTTCTATGGATCTTCTAATTTTGGTTTTATATTTATCTGTAAACTTTTGAATAAAGCTGACTTGAATTACAGGCTTTTATAAGTCAAACGTACACTAGGTATGTTACAGTGACCTGACGAAAAGACTTTTCTGGGTCAGAAAAAGGGTCATGTTCACTTTCTACATCTTTGTCCCTTATCTAAGCCTGACTGACCTTCAAAGCTGCATGGGAGAGGTGAAAGAGTGAGAAAAGAAGAAAAACTGTAAGAATGAAAGAGCAGAGCACTGTTTACCTTTTCCTCGTCTCTTTCAGGTCAGGGGTAGCAGATCAGTAAGGCCTGAATCCCCCAGAGCCTGCCGCATAGCCTCTGTACCTCCCTGACTAATTACCCATAAGGCCCTTTGCTCAGGACTGTGATGTCTTTCTGTGACCATGGCAACGGTGGCAGAGAAGTTGTTTTAGGATGATGCAAAGACAGTTCTACGCATGTAGGTTTTTCTATCAAAGACTTAAGCGCATGAAATATAAATTATCCAAATAATTACATATGCACAGTTGCCACATTCTCATGAGATTCATGCAACCTGTTTTTGTAGATTTGTGTGTGTGTGTGTGTGTTTGTTGGCTTCTTTTTTTGTTTGTTTTGGTTTTGTTCTTCCTTTCTTTGCATCCTGCTCTTTTTCTCTTTTCTTTTTTTGCCTTTTGTTCTGCAGTATACCTTGCATTCGTTAGTAAGGTTATGAAACTCGATAAACTTTTTTCCAGCACTTAATAACTGTCACTTTTTCCTAACAAAACTTTACTGACAGAAATATTGAGTCTTGCTCACATGCATAAATATGTTAAAGAACGTCCTGAGTTCAATATAGGTTAAGCTCAATCGACAGCGTTTGTGGCATAATGTTGATTACCACAATAATAATTTACATTTGTCATTTCCTGTCTTCAAAATATCTAGGTTAAAGTGACTCTTACAATTTATAAACGTTAAAATACTTATAATTCGAAGACGTAAACAATACACATTAACAAATACTTTATACATTGATCAGGCATAACATTATGACCACTGACAGGTGAAGGGAATAACACTGATAATCTCTTCATCACAGCAACTGTAAGTGGGTGGTATATATTAGGCAGCAAGTGAACATTTTGTCCTTAAAGTTTATGTGTTAGAGGTAGGAAGAATGGGTAAGCGTAAGGATTTGAGCAAGTTTGACAAGGGTCAAATTCTGATGGCTAGACAATTGGGTCAGATCATCTCCAAAATGTCTCCGGTTATGACTGTAGAACAGGGAACGCCCAGCGTGACCGTTGTCTGAATCGCTATCCTATCACATCAATCCTATTGATCGGCGGCAGCCTCTGATGTCATCACCGCGCGACCAGGAAGTATATAAGGGCGCCATGCAAACACAACACTATCCACTTCGTCTGAAGGGTCTGTTGACGGGCAGGCAGGCCCCGAGGCATGGCAAAGCGATGCAGCGTCTCGTTCCCTGTTCTCAGGGAACTAAGGTTACAGTCGTAACCGGAGACGTTCCCTTCGAAAGGGAACTCACGCTGCGTCGGAAAGACGCTACGGGAACGATATCCACGCCGCCATGCCGAGGGGAGTGCATGCCCACTGGCAGTGACAACTGTCAGGACAAGCAAATTCAACTGAAAAGCCTGAACCACTCCCCCTCTGGTCACACTAGGCTGTCAGTGACAGCATCCCCTACGGTCACAGCCCAAGCTATAAGCCTTGGGGGGCACCGTCGCGTACGGCATGAACTCCTCCCCGGCCGCTCAAAGGCCTGGAACCGGCCCATTCAACAGAAGGGCATCCTTTAAGGGAATGTGGCTAGGGGGACCCGAGGGCGCCCCAGCCAGTCACTATTAGGGAAATCTTCACCGAATGCCACCAGGGAGGCCAGACCAGGCATCACTTGTGTGGGACGCTTCCGTCGGCCAACCCTGTCTGTTGAGAAACAGAGCCTCTGGAATGCGCCTCCGAGGAGGCGGCCAGCCTGGGGACTGCGAGACTGGCAGTGTCCGCCTCAGGCCGGACCTCAGAGACGGGCCATCCTGGAGAGCAGCGCTCAGCTTAGTGCTTTCCGACCCTTGCTAGCGAGGGGAGCTCAGCCGCTCGATCCTAGGATCTACCAAGCGCAACTCCTAACGGCGCTCGGGAGGCCGAACAGGCCTACATGCCGATCTAACTGGGGAGGCCCCTAAGCTACCTGCGCGCCCTGGGGGGCGGAGTCTTGTTGCCCCACCAGTGCTGGTTCCGGTTCTCACCGGCAACCTACCTCCTGTTCCGGGTGTCCCGCCTCTTCTGCGCCCTACTCCGAGCCGGAGGGGGCGCACGAGAAGCGACGCTTACACGCTGGTCCTGCCGCCGGTCCTCGGACCGTGACGGACCAGGGACACCCGCCTGCCTGGGCGCGGCCCTGGACCTCAGCAGAATACATGATTTGAACGCAGCCGAGCGCGCCTTCGCCTCTCTGAACCTTCCCACCACCGCCTCGAAGGAGGTGCCGTAGAGCTCAGAGGGCGAAACCGGGGCATCGAAGAGAAATGCCTTCTCTTTCTCCCCGATGTCCGCAAGGTTCAACCAGAGATGTCTCTCCATGGCCACCATAGCTGCCATCGAACGACCGATGGCGACCGCTGTCTGCTTGTTGGCCCGGAGAGCGAAATCCGTGGTGCGGCGCAACCCGGCCATCGCATCAGGGGGCAGGCCCTCCCCCTGATCGAGGTCCTTCAGCAGATCAGCCTGGTAGGCTTGCAACACCGCCATGGTGTGCAACGCCGCCGCTGCCTGACCCGCTGACGTGTATGCCCTGCCATTCAGATGAGAGGTCGTCTTTAAAGGTTTAGATGGCAGGGTGGGAGCTCTCAGTGTCGATGCCCGGCCAGACGCGAGATAGTTCGCGAATGTCTCGTCAATCGGCAGCATCGACACGTCCCCCACTTAGGCCACTCCCTCTACATCAGCGAAATTAGCCCGCTGATGGCGATGGAAGCGGGCCGAATACGGGGACTTCCAGACGGCTCGAATGAGCAGCTTCCTCCCTAATGCGCCGCCATGGCAGCTGTAGCCTATGTGCGGCGCGTTCCATAACCTCCAACAGCTCCCGTACATGGGACAGGATGGCTGGGAGGGTTCGGCCTCGGCCGCGTCACCACCCTCCACTTCCATCCCTTGCTGTTGTGGGAGCACTGCAGCTGACAAAGAGGAGGAGTCATATTCCAGCTCCTCCTTCGACAGCTGCCCACAGACCAGTCAGAGTGCCCATACTGACCCCTGTCCACCACCGAAAGCACCAACAGTGGACACGTGAGCATCAGAACTGGACCATGGAACAATGGAAGAAGGTGGCCTGGTCTGATGAACGGCATTTTTTTTTACATCATGTGGATGGCCGTGTGCATTGTTTACCTGGGAAACACATGGCACCAGAATGCACTATGGGACGAAGGCAAGCCCGCGGAGGCAGTGTGATGTTTTGTGACCTGTCAACTGCCAAAAGCGGCAACATTGGGTATGTAAGTATAAGAACTGGACAACGGAGCAATGGAGGAAGGTTGCACCAGAATACACTATGGGAAGAAGGCAAGCGGACAGAGGCAGTGTGATGCTTTGGGCAATGTTCTGCTGGGACACCTTTGGTCCTGCCATCCGTGTAGATGTTACTTTGACACGTACCACCTATCTAAGCATTGTTGCAGACCATGTACACCCTTTTAATGGAAACGGTATTCCCTGGCCGTGGCCTCCTTTAGCAGGATAATGCGCACTGCCACAAAGCAAAAATGGTTCACGAATGGTTTGAGGAGCACAACAACGAGTTTGAGGTGTTGACTTGGCCTCCAAATTCCCCAGATCTCGATCCAATCAAGCATCTGTGATGGCCGCAGAATGAAATGTCTTAAAGGGTAGGAGTCGGGACTTCATGTTTCCACTCTTAAATCTACAAAAAAGTGGCCTATTCACTTCAATTGCAAGTGTCTCAGTACAGCTTACTTTTTCTTTTTTTTAAAGAAAGCAAGGGACAAGTCAACATTATGGCACAAGTGCTGTTGATTGAGCTTAACTTGTATTGAACCCAGAATATGCCTTTAAATCTGTGGATTATAGAGAAATGTAATATGCGTGTGAAATCTTCCCCCTTCTTAAGTGCTCTCCAGGAATATTTAAATGGCCAGATGTGTACATTCAAGAGCTTGTTCTTTTCATGTTATGCCTATGCATTTATATAGCAGCTTTCTGTCTGAAAGGTTCAACGCCCTTATGAATAATTTTTCACGGGTTCAACTTTTTGTATGAATAATGTATTGGAATTGAATGAGGTATTAGCCATTATAGTCCATGTTTAATACTTATTGTGTGTGTATGAGAGATATGTGCTATCAATGTGATTTGTTTACACAAAATGCCCGCTAGCTCTTCACAGGCATGTTTGGCATTCATGAATTCTGAGTGACTCAGAGAGAGCAACATTCTCTCTCTCTTGCTCTCTTTCCTCTGTATGCGCAAAGCGTTGTTTATTGAGAAACAATTGCTCGGTTGCTGTAAGTGTAGCCTCTCTGAGTGGCATGTCATTTCTTAGTTTTCTACATGCATAAGCAGATGAAAATGTTTTCCGAAACAGGCTATTTTACAGCGATAGACACACTCCACTGCTGTGGTCTCAGAATGGAGTCACCATTCTTTAGTGTGAACTTTTTCCTCCTGCATAATTTTAACAAAGTTACACCTCTGTATAGACTTGTGATATTGGACACATACGCTCTTAATTTTTTGGGAGGGTTTGGAATCCATGGTTCCATGAAGAACCTTCTTTTTTTTGTTTTTTTTTGCCATAGATGAACCATCTTGGGTTCCTCAAAGAACCTTTCGGTGAACCAATTTTAGTGTGAAGAAAATTAAATAATCTAAAGAGCCTTTCACCAGTTAGATAGAAGCCTGAAGGTTGAAGGTTCTTTATGAAACCATGGATTCCAATAATAAAACTTTTATTTTTAAGAGAGTATGCATCCAGTGTCATGCGTCTAAACAGGGGTAAAACTTTGATACAATTCTTTAGGATAAAAATGACTCAAATTACTAGAAAATGACTCAATTCAGATTTAAGGGGTCCCAGTGCAGGGGTCCCAGAACTCTTAGCTAAAGCCCTGTGTTAACAACTTCCCAATTAACCATCAAGAACCAGTTTAAAGGCTTGATCTCTGCATCTTCACTGATTCCAACAGTCAGCATCTGTTGCACTACATAGCTCACAGCTCCAGTCAAACGTCATTAAGCCGCAACTTCATTTTATTACAGATTTAACAGTTCAGTTTGACTTGTGTACTTGTGCAGTGGGTGAAGTTGGTGTGATTTCATTACTGGCATCTCTTAATTCATGTCTCATAACACAAAATATTACCTTTAACTACAATAGTTAACTAGCCTATTTGTAGTGGACCAGTATGTCTAAATCACAAGTGCTCATCAGAGGATGCCATTGTGTCTGCCATCCACATGGCACTCCACAACATGGGCATCAAGATCATAATGTTTCTCATTGACTTCATTCAACACAATCATACCCCAGATCCTAGTTAACAAATGATCTTAGTCTAAGCACCTCACTCTGCAGCTGCATCCCAGACTTCCTGAGGCCTCAGACTAGCATTCAATGGGTTGTTCTTCAAAACACATTCCATTTGTGTCTCTTAAGGCCAATACATATTTCAACGACAGATGCTGGTATCTGTTGTGAAAGAGATAATTGGTCAGAAAGCAACAGTATCGTCACATGCGCTCATTAATGAACATGATTTCTGCCTGAGTCTGTCCGATTCCTTTCCATCTTCTGTGAAGGTGAAGAGTCAAGACTGTAACTCCCATGAGTCCACGCTCATTCACGACCTCATCAAGCTACGCCTTTGGTTTGAATAAGCGACCTCTAGCGGCGAAACATACTATGCCTTTAAAGCAGGGGTGGGGAACGTTGATCCTGTAGGGCCACTCTCTTGCAGAGTTTAGCTCCAACCTTAATCAAACACACCTGAAGCTAATCAAGGTCTTCAGGATTACGAAAGTTACAGGTGGGTGAGTGTTTTTTTCAGGGTTGGAGCTAAACTCTGCAAGATAGTGGAAAGGAAAAACAGACACAGAATTCAGTCGCATAATCTGACATAGTGACTATCGTAACAGACTAATATTGTGTAGTCTGAACCCGGCATTAGTAAAACTGTAAACATATAACATTGACTCTTTGAACTGTATTTTTGTGGTTTACGTGGTGGAACGCTGGTGCCCAGTCGTGTGCTGATAAATAAAGATTTTAAAATAAGACCAGCAGCATCTAGAAGGATCCATGGAATATTCTTACTCCTACAATCCCAGGAGTCTAAGCAGCATCCAGGCAGAAGCAATCAGACTACAAACTGTCAGTCTGCTCAAGCCTGTCTTGACAAAAAAGATTTGCCTGAACTGAACTTTCCACAAAATCACCCAATCTCTTTTCTGTCTAGTCTTGTGCATTTGACTGTTATGAGAAGCATCACAATAAGCTCGACTTCACTGGGATTTTTTATACCTTGTTTCCGATAAAAGTCTCTCTGCATTGCGGTTCTACGTTCCTTCAATCTCAGGTGAGAAGGGTTTATTCATAGATGCTTTTGGAGATAGCCTGGCTGTCTCGCACCTCCACGAGCTTCTCTCCTCGGTGAGTCATGGCAGATTTATTGAAATATTTCATGGTATATTTCTCACAACCAGACCATCGGAATTTGAGTTATGGATGACCAGTGAGATGCGTGGTCAAGCTACTGCTCAAATGCAATCACAAAGCAGTCTTCTGAATATGAAACTCTTCAGAAAGCTAATATATAATTCAACTGCATCAATCTCCCCGTGCTGCAGCTCTCTGCGCTCTGAATCCTGCTCAGAAATCTATTAGTCAGGCCTTTGATGCATTTAAAATTTGCTCTGCCTGAATAGTTGGACAGTGTCCCTTCCAAAAGTTCCAAAACTTGGAAACCGGACACGTTGGCTGTCATGTGTATGATAAAACTATCGTATATTTCCCACCACTTTCTTTATGGTGGTTTTAAAAAGACGTAAACTCTGTCTTAGCCTTGACTTTGCCAGCATTAGTTTTGTTATAAATCAGCCAGCATGCGAAATAAGCCCTCGTCTCACCAAGGGCTGTAAAACGAAAAGGGTGCAAAAGGAAGGGGTGCAAAAAAAAGATAAATGAAAAAATTAAAAGGCCGTTTTATGGCAACCCTCATCTCATATCAATGTATGAAGGACGAAAGACAAGGGGAAAAACTTCTCTTTTTGTAACCGTCAGCTAAACGGACAATATGGTGCTGCGAGTTTGCTAACTCGGCCCTATAGTGTTTTAAATGTATCAAAGGTTTAGGTAATAAGTATATGTATTAGCGTGTGAGGGCAGTAAGAGCTTCCTTTTTTTTCTCCCTGACTTGCTGACAGTGTTTTGTGGCTCTGCAATAGACACACTTACCGACAGGGCCTCATTATCTCTCAGCGTTGGCTGAACACCACTCAGACGTGAGGCCCCAGCTCCACATAGACACTGCATACTGCTGGGAAATCTCTCTCACTCCCCAAGGCAAATATAGTCCTGGAAAGTTAGTTTGCGCATTTTTCGACTTGGAGAAAAGTTGTAGGGATAACTTCCATCTGACCTTAATCCTGGTTTTTCCCCAGCCTCCATTTTATCGGGACATAAAATTGTCATATATGTTCTAAGTTGGTCTGCTCATTGGAGTAAATGGGTTTAAGATTGGCAATGTTTCTATTAAAGGGGTGGTTGATTCATGTATGATTTTACTTTTTTAACTTTAGTTAGTGTGTAATGTTACTGTTTAAGCATAAACAACATCTGCAAAGTTGTGTTATCTTACAACAGTTCCCACATGAGCGATTTATAGATTATCATGAAAGAATGTGCTAATCAATGACTTGAAGATAGTTAACTCCACATCAGCTAGCCATTCAGAAACGTCCTGTTGCATTCTACATGTTGTCACTTCTTCTTGAGTCTCTCCGTCATTGTCCGACTCCAACTTTGAACATAAAAGGCTAACAGTTTGACATTTTCAGTGCGTGTCTGTGAGGTAATCGGAGCTGCTAACATGAGCTCTTGAAGCTCCGCCCCCATCCTGAAAGGGGGCTGGGAGCAGCTGCTCATTTGCATTTAAAGGGACATTTTTGCTCAACTTCACCCTCAAAGAGTGACTAATTTAACATGCCATAAAAATGATTAGTGGGGTATTTTAAGCAAAAACTTGACATATACGCTCTGTGAACATAAGATACTTATATTACATATTATAAGTTCGGGATATGGCATAAAAAAATGCTGAATGGCGCCAAGATGAACATAAATTTAAAAAAAGAGCCACCGGGGCTTCTCCAATTGCAGCAACTTCCATTTTTAATACAAATATTGCATGAATTTCCCAGGACGAGACGATTTTGTTTGACTTTATTAAAAATGTTTTATGCGATTTTTCAGTTTTGTGTATAAGTTGAATTGGCAACTTTGGATTGAAACAAAGCTTATGTTATAGGGATATTTCACCCCCCAAAAAATTATTCTGTCAACAATTACTCATAATCATGTTGTTAAAAACTTTTTAAAAGACACAAAATAATATATCATGGTTTATTTTGGTTAACGTTGACTTCCATTTGTATGGACAAAAAATCCATGCAATCTTCACCAAGCTCAAATCTATTAATGAGAATTAAACTTTTCACCTCGTCCTCGTGTTTGGGTTGCATTACAGGCGAGCAGAGTTTCAGCTAGCCTGTCTGTGTGGTTAACTAAGCATGCCCAGCAGGGAAAGATGAGCACAGTTAATTCGGGATCACAGCGCTAGCACACTTCAACAGCACTGAGGCACTGCAACTAAACATCAAACATGTTATTTAAACCTCTCTCGGAAAAGTGCAGCGATCTGAAAAACTGAGTATCACTTTGGGCTCCTCTCATATATGAAATGTGATTTTAAAAAGCAAACTCTCTGAAGTCTCACAACTTCAGGAGCATGTCATATTTCTGTCCCTTCTGCACACAATCCTCCGTCTCTAGGGAAACGGCGGCTGAAAACAGCCACTGAGACACAGGAGGAATATCTCCACATCCTAATGGGCCAATGTACTGTCAGATTGTATGGCCTAAGGCCAGTGTGGAGCGTAGCATGGTGCTTGTCTTCTCAAGGCAATCCTGAAAGGCTCTAACAAAGCCTGTTCTTTGAATGACACCCAAATCCCACTGTGACACCCCATCACTACAGCCAATGGTGCAGTAAATTCCCCTGCCAGCGTGACTCAACCTAGCAAGGTATCAGCCACAACACCTGCTGTCTTCCCTGGCCGCTGGATCCGCCGTCTCAGGCACGTGTGTTTGAGGTCAGGCGTCTGTGCGAATAGAGCATGTGCACTTTGATGAATAGTGCGTGTAACGACATTACCTCTCGGTTGTTTGGCAGGCGTGTTCGGCAGGGGAGATGTTCGCAGCGTCAGGCTGCTCCGGAGCAATCTGCGAAACCCGCCACTTAATGCATACGGAATACAAATCACCATTAAGCCATGCTAAGTGCTAGTTCAGGAATGCTAACATAATTTACCGCAACAATAATAGCCGCAATCTCTATTGCCCCGTGGGAAATTGATTTAATATAAACTATTAGCTGGTCATTTTCAAAGAGATGTGTTGGCACGGATTCAGAGCGCAAGGTCGCACTTTGTAAGAGAATATTACCCGTCGGTGTATTGTAGCAGCCTGTTAACTGGCACAAACAGTTATGATACTGCCTGTGATGCTGTCAGAAACTCGTTGGCAACTCTTGTTTTTAACGTGCTACCAGTCAAATGTTTGGATGCATTGGACTGAAATTGTTTCTCATGAATATATGCATTTTGATGTAAAGCAAATGGTCAGAAATAGTTCGAAATATTTAAACATATATATATATAATTACATATATAGGGTATATACAACCTTTTTTATTGTATGTATGTATTGCATTTGAGGTTAATTAAAATAAATAAAATTTAAATGTAATTTAAATAAAAAAATTAATCATACAATTTAATTTAAATGTTTTATTGCTAGGCTTTTTTTTTATAAATAGCTTTCAGGGACCCTGGATCTATTTATTTGGTTGGAACAAGTACATTGTAAACAATGCTGTCACAATGTGAATTTTTGGCTGAATGATAAAAAAACATCACAATTTCTATGATTATCTGCAAATTTACCTGTGCTAAAATAACCCCCCACAAACATACAACATACACATTCCTACTTTTATCTTTAAATAAGTGAGACATTTTAATTTCTCTAGCTAAATAATTATGGACACTGAGTGGCTTTCCAGAGATTTATTCATGTTTATTTTGTGCTGTAATTAGTAGTAAAGCGAGAGAATGATCAGTTGACGTGCCCTCCGCTTCCGATACATGACTATAACAATGTTACGCCACATTAAGGAGCATCAAAATGGAATTTATTGTTTGAATTTCCTCATAACATTGACAGAATTTGAAATCTGATATCTTGTTTCTTTATAAAAAGAATGAGTTCAAAATTGTAAATGCATATTTTCTGTACAAAACTGAAAATTATATAATACAAAAAAGTCCACCAAAAAGTGACCATCAAACTCAACTTTAAAAGTTTTGGTTTGTTTTAGAAAAAAAAATACTAATGACTTGGTGGTCCAAACTTTTGACTGATATTGTTCATTGTCAATATAGAGATGTTATGAAGCAAAATCAGTGTATCCCCTTCCTGTTGTTTTAAGCAAACCACACAATGTTGACCACTAACTTGTTGTGTATAGTCTGTCATCCAGACATATAAGAAAAGAGAAGAAGATTGTTTGGCAGAATGACAGGCCACAAGAGAGAGGAATAACAGAGAAAGAGAGAGAGTATGAAAGCAAGAATCAAGAAGGGGCAATACTTGTATTTTGTTGTCTGGACTGGCAGCCTCATAAAAACAGAGTGGCTCTGAAGCCTGGTGCTTTTCCCTGTGGAGGGGCTGCTGAGATGTCAGTTAGAGTTACTGAAATGTGACGGCCTTGGGAAGAGTCCCGTCAGATGAGATTTAGAAGCTGGGCTGACCAGGGAGAGCTGGGAAGGTTAGTGTAGTGAATTTATTTTGAGACTGGGAACTGGCAGACATGGAAAAAGTGAGGGGGGTGTACTTATGCTTCTCCTCACATATACACTGATCAGGCATAACATTATGACCACTGACAGTCTGCAGTGGTCAGTATCTATCAAAAGTGGTCCAAGGAAGGAATATTGGTGAACCGGCGGCAGGGTCATAGGTGGCCAAGGCTCAATGATGCACGTGGGGAGCGAAGGCTGGTTTGTGTGGTCCGATCAATGTATTAATGTAAATTGTATTAATATAATATGTTGAGTAACCATTCAAAAACTCTACAGTATGGAGCTCAAATATTGAATACAATTTAAGGAAATTAAATGTGACTTTTTCAAGTTAAAGGAAGATGAAAATGTTTGCAATGTTGTGGAGAGCCTGTTTTTAAGGCCGCCAGGATGCTCAGATCTTACCCTGCAAGATCTTCAAAAAGGCCTTCTAGTATTAAAATAAGGGATTCATTGCATAACATTTTATGTTATTGGCCATAACAGATAATTTCTTATTAAAACGATTTACCAAAAATGACAGGACAGGTAGTTGACAGTGCTATGCTACAGGTAGATTCTTGCAGCCAGAGTTTTTGTATCAGAAACATGTCACTCAGACAGCCTAGAAAATATATGAGATAAAGTGTTAAAGAGGCTTTCTCCTCTATTTGACTTCCCATTTCCTTCTGACCGTGTCAGTGCTGTAGCTAAATCTTGCGCAGTACAGGATAGATTTCCTCTGAAAGAGACTTGATACAGTGAGATGTAATGAAAGAGCTCATTAGCGATTCTGAGGGTGGTACTTATTTATCAATCATGCTCTGATTTATGGTATAATTAAACATGATAATTAGATGGTTGTTCAATCACTGCTGAATGGATGGCACTATTTTTCTAACGAACATCATTTGTTAATGAGGGGAAAGAATGGGTGTAACTTTATGATAACGGCTTGTCAGACTCCACATAGACTCTGATCATTTCCTCTGTCATTATCGCACCCAGACTAAATTCCTCCACATTTCTACCATGTGCATCCAAATTGGAATATAATATGATTATCAGTGCTGTGTTTAATTTTTTCCAAGATGAAAATAAATTACATTTTCACACCAATAAACAGTCGTTTTTAAGTTACTAACCCCCAATGAAATGAAAATCAAGCATAGGTTATCTGACAATGTGACTGTTTTTTGTTTGTAAAGTGCCTTTCTTAGCTTCCCATCAGCTCTAGGGAGGAGCGAAGGACCTTTTCTTCACTTCAGTTGGCTTTCTTCTCCGCAATCCTGTCTTTTTGAACTGTGCAGTTTTTGAAGAGAGGTTTTGTAGATGAAAAACTAGCTTGTTTGGCGTCTTCGTTATGCTATGAGAGTTTATTATCAATTATAAGAGACATTCTTCAACTTGTCTTATTTTATTCCGGCTCTAATGACCTTCCCCAGCAATTTGAGGAGACGCGTCATTAATTAATGGCTTTGGTGCAACAAAATTAGTACTTTAGAGACTCGAAAGGAAACTTCATCAAAGTGTGAAATCCACCGGAGAGCAATCTGACACCATTTCCCTGCCAGCTTGGGAAGATCTGTGTCTTAATCAAAGGGCATCTGTGTTTTCTCTCTTTCTTTTTTTTGAGATCTTTGGTCAAACCTTGTGTGCACTTGTGTGTTAGTGTGATCATGTGTGTATAAGAGGCTTTTTGAAGATCAGAACTTCTTCATGAATATTACAAGATCAACAGCGTCAATAAATGAAACAGATGTCTCCCTTGAGAGATCGTAGATCCGTGTCTAGCCTGTGCCAATATGGCATCGCTTGTGAGCGTAAACATGTCATGTCGAATGCTGTCAGTCTGGGTGTGCCAAAGCATGCACATATTTTGATAAATAAGCATAATCATAGATTCAAGCTTGTTTTTGTCTATTTATTTGCTGAGCTTGGCTGCAGCATTAAAATGCAGTATAACATGTGACCACTTGACCTTCTGCCTTGTTGTTTTAAAGGAGGTTTGACTTCACTGAAAGGTGAAGTGAATAACACTGATAATCTCTTCATCACGACACCTTTTAGTAGGTGGAATATATTAGGCAGCAAGTGAACATTTTGTCCTCAAAGTTGATGTTTTAGAAGCTGGAAAAATGGGCAAAGCGTAAGGAGTGTATTTGATCATGAGTTTGACAAGGGCCAAATTGTGATGGCTAGACGACTGGGTCAGAGCATCTCCAAAACTGCAGCTCTTGTTGGGTGTTCCTGGTCTGCAGTGGACAGTATCTATCAAAAATGGTCCAAGAAAGGAACCGTGATGAACCGGTGACAGGGTTATGGGCGGCCAAGGCTCATTGATGCACATGGGGAGTGAAGACTGGCCCGTGTGGTCTGATCAAACAGACGAGTTACTTTAGGTCATATTTTGCAAGAAGTTAATGCTGGTTCTGATAGAAAGGTGTCAGAATACACAGTTTGTTGCGTATGGGGCTGCATAGCCGCAGACTAGTCACAGTGCCCATGCTGACCCCAGTCCACCTCCGAAAGCATCAACAGTGCACATGAGCATCAGAACTGGACCACGAAGCAATGGAAGAAGGTGGCCTGGTCTGATGAATAACGTTTTCTTTTACATCAGGTGGATGGCTGGGTTCCTTTGTGTCGCTTACCTGGGGAACCCTTTCATGGAAACAGTATTCCCTTGTAGCTGTGGCTCTTTCAGCAGGATAATGCGATAAAAACCTGGATCGGCCTATGGATCTGTTCATTTTTCCGATCCCCGATCCAGCTATTTTGTCAGTATCGCGGCCGATATCCGATCCTAATATCGGATCGGTGCACCCCTAGTTTAAAGCGGCACAGCAATGCGTTTGAGGTGTTGACTTGGCCTCCAAATTCCCCAGACCTCAGTCCAATCGAGCATCTGTGGGATGTGCTGAACAAACAAGTCCGATCCATGGAGGCCCCACCTCGCGACTCACAGGACTTAAATGATCTGCAGCTAACATCTTGGAAACATATACCACAACACACCTTCAGGGTCTAGTGGAGTCCATGCCTCAATGTGTCAGGGCTATTTTAGCAAAAGGGGGACCAACACAATATTAGGAAGTTTAGGTCATAATGTTATGGCGTATATTGGGTCTTTATGCATGGAAATATATAGCTGCCTTTTAAATTTTAGGATGGGGCCCCCACATACAAGGATGCTTATATTTGGGGTTCCATTGCATCTTGAATAATGACATTTCTTGTTTCAGAGCTTTAGTCCAAAACACACTACAATGGGAACAGAATGTTTGTTTGGCATTTCCAAAATTGACAGAAGTTACTGGCATTTTCCTGAAGTTCTTAGCTCTGTTCAGCAGTCGGATTCGGGCTTTGGGATCGGGCTTAGGGCCCAAGAATAAGCAGCATAAGCTTCCAGATATTTGTGGAGTGAACAATGGTCATCTGACCATGTGTACAATTCAGAGTCTGTTCCATATGTATGTGTATGCCCAGCAAAGCCTTCTTTCCACTGAATACTTGTGATGCATTAGATTCAGTAGAGAGAGCATCTACGCCTCAACTCATGTAGAGCCAAATATCAGAGACGCTACGGTTTGAATTCTGAAGAGTGTTGGGATGTGCGTCTTTGAAAGTGTGTGCATTTTGGGTTTGTTCCAGGGACGTTTTTTGAGCTGTGCCTACTCCTCAAAAAAAAAAAATGTGAATGAGAAAATTTTGCTGTACAATACTTAAACTAAACAAGTATAGTGAAATATAAGATTGTAACCAACAGCGACATCAGTAAATAAAAAATTTAATTTCTGCTGTAAATGCTACACTGTCTCACTCCCACTCATCACATATTGATGCTTGGTCAAGACCCCTCTTGTGTCAATTTTTAACGCATAGGGTACCCCTTTAGCGTCATTTTCTGACCTGCAGGGAAGTCCATTGATTTCAGTTGACACAATTGGTCACAAATTCATATGAGAGCCAATGCAATTTCACTATCAAAAATGATGTAATGTTTCTTCGGGTGGCAATTTTTTAATGTGTGTATGATCTTTGGCCGATAGAGAAGCTGATTGCTTTTGAGGATTTTCTTCACACAAATCAATCTTTTGGCCTCGGAACACTTGGAATATTTGTACTTTTTTGAACAAATTGTTCCGACTGCACTGAAAATAGCTGTACAGTTATAGGGCCAGATTTACTAAACAGGTCAAATTAGCGTGAGAGTGCAATTCCAAAAAAGTGCAGATGGAAATTTCTGCGCGTGATCTACTGACAACTCACAAATTAAAGAACACAGATGCAGCCTTTTTGCATCCTACAAATGCGTATGCAATAAGTTTGGGTTAGCAGAAATAACTCTGCCCATGCCTTTTCATCACGATTTCTCACTGCATCTCTTTAGTAAATCCTGAACAAAAAGGTTTTTAATGCCAAAAGAGGGTTTTGCGCCTGCGCAAGCTGTTAGTAAATCTGGCCCATAAGGTCCATCTTGGGAGTTTAATAACTGATATTGAGTACAAATAAAGATCGTGATTAATCTGAAAATCTATATTTTGTTTTAACCAGCCCTATTCCAGCCTGAATCAAAATTAACTTGTACTTTTTTTGTTGTTGTTGCATAATCCACCACACACCACTGCAATGTTTGGTCACATTATTTACAATTCCCTTAATTTGAGGAAGACGACAGAAAGGCATTAAAACAGTATGTACCACAAGTTCCTTTTTTCATTCCTGCATAAGCTTGCCTCTCTTCCGGTAATGAACCTCATTATGTTCAATTACCTCAGAGATGCTGCTGTCCAGAGGGTGCTGCACTCAGACCTCTGGGGAGACACGTCTGAGAACACACGGTCAACACACAACATCCGTTAGGCTGTTTCATTATAGCTACGAGAGGTCTCGCTGATGTGTGGAGGTGGATTTGTGGGATGCATGTTTGGAAACCCGGAGTGTGCCTGCATGCTTCCACTTTACACTTCCTTTAAAGTTCCTTGAACATCATAATTGATGTGTATGGCTCGATCTGGCTGAGAGCTTTAACCTGCTGTGAATGAAATTCATCTCTGTAAAGCTTCTATATAGACAATCATGACAGTTTTTCTGCCAATTTCTGTAACTAAAAGTAGAGATACTACTGTTTTAAAAATAGCTTTCCCTGAAACGTAACACTGTACTACTCACAGATTTTAAACCACATAAACTTGCTGAATGATAAAGTACAAGCCCAAGTGAAGCCCAATCCTTAAAGAACAAATGCCCCCTCAACCAAACTTTACACTTGGCACAATGCCAACACTGGCCAAACCCAGACTCGTCCACTGGATTGCCTGACAGAGAAACGTGATTTGTCACTCCAGAGAACACATCTCTACTGCTCTAGAGTCCAGTGGCGGCGTGATTTACGCCACTGCATCCGTTGCATTGCATTGCACTTGGTGACGTAAGGCTTGGATGCAGCTGCTTGGCCATGGAAACCCATTCCAGGAAGCTCTCTATGCACAGTTTTTGAGTTAATCTGAAGGCCACACGAAGTTTGGAGGTCTGTAGCTATTGACTCTGCAGAAAGTTAGCCACGTTTGCACACTGTGCGCCTCCGCATGCGCTGACCCCATTCTGTGATTTTACGTAGCTTTCCACTTCGTGGCTGAGTTGCTGTTGTTCCCAATTTGTTATAATACGAGTTGACCATGGAATATTTAGTAGTGAGGAAATTTCACAAATGCACTTAATGCACAAGTGGCAACCTATCACGGTACCACGCTTGAATTCACTGAGCTCCTGACAACAACCTATTCTTTCACAAATGTTTGTAGAAGTGTCTGCATGCTTAGGTGCTTGATTTTCTACACTCGTGGCCATGGAACACCTGCAGTCAATGATTTGGAGGGGTGTCCCAATACTTTTGGCAATATAGTGTATTTGGTTAAAAATGTATTTATTTATTTATTTTTGTCAGCTATTTTACAGTAGGTATGCTGTAAATGTGCAAAGGTATTTAAAAGATATTTCCCCTTAAAACTTAAATAATGTACGTAAGTAGCATGTGTTGTTTAAAAAGAGAACCTTAACTGTAGTTAAACTACTTTAAATGCAGTTTTAAAGTATCTTCCCTAACACTGCTGTATTCAATTTAAAGTTTTCAGGTGGCAAGGCTAACGGCTAAGGCATTGACCAACTTTTTTATTAAGAGAGCTTTGAAAGGTCACACTGATGACTGACCATAAGAATGTGTTCTTTCTATTCTCCTGGGGAAAAAGATCCATAAAGCTCATCCACGAATATTCTGGTAGGTTGTTACAGAGCATCAATGAGGCTCAAAATGTCTGAGTGAGTTTTATGGAAAGGAGAAGGTTAGAACTAGTGACCTTGTCTGTGTTGATTAAACTGTGCAGACACATGGCAAATATCTTATGATCTACCAGACTTTTTCCTGCTGTAGTCATTATCATTAAACAAAGCGTGTTAAAGATGCTTCTGGGAATTATGGCCCGTCTCTGACGTTAGCCTTTGACTTTTGCATTAGCACTTTCACCTTTTCATCGGGTCTGTGTGATGATGGACTCTAAAAGGTGTAATGACTGAAACCGTATCCTTAGGCCTCTTTTGCACAGAGGTCACACTCATAATAAGTTTGAACTTTACTTTTATTCATACTCGACTGGGTAAAGAACCTGCAAATGTTATAAATACAGAGTTGGTAAATGAGGATTAGAGAGCTCAGGCATGTATGTTTCAAACCAATCAACGCTCATTCTGAGCACTATTGACTGAAGTGATGTTGGATTTGAATCTTGACTGATCCATATTCCATTTGCCCTCCGACTGAAAGACATCACGAAATAGTTTTTCCTTGTAGCAATGGAATTGATCTTCATATTCAGCACAATATATGAACATAATCACACGTTTATATATATATATATATATATATATATATATATATATATATATATATATATATATATATATATATATATATATATATATATATATATATATATATATATATAATGCTCAATGCAACGCTTACTTGCCCTGCCAAAATTTTCACTGGCCCACCACAAAAAAGTAATAAATAAAATAAAATAGGCCTAGTTGTTGTTTTTGTTGTTTTTGATCCATGTAACCTTAATAAATAAGGTTCACTCATTTAACAGTATTTTTTTTTAAATACTGTTAAATGAAATAAGAACAAATAATAGAATTACGAGCAATAGCACAAATAAATATGACAAAACAAAGATACAACTGAAAAGTTATTTTCTGGTTTTTCATGTGGACTAAACTAGATTTTCAGGTAGGCTACAGAAATAGTTATCAAATGTAAAATATCACTGCATAGTCACTGTATAAATATAGATTAACCCTTATTAAGCCCTTATTAAAGTTACTAAGTCAAGAGCAGTGAGTGATTTTTTTTTCTTCTGTCTTTTGTCATCTCGTCTTTTATGATAACCAGACTGTATAAAAGGAGAAAATGCTTCCCTGCCATTGACGAATATTTTCCGGATTTCCCTGTTTTCACTGTTATACGCTAGGGGGCGCTATTACGCATCTCCTGAACGAGTACATAATCTCCTGATCAAAACACAGGTGAAGAAGAAGCAGAAACCAGCTGAAACAATGCGACCATCAGCAATAAACAGCATCTTAATCAAAACGGCTGTGTTATTGATTGAAATGTCGACCCAGGGCGAGCTTTAGGACTGAAGCTTTGAGGTGTTGATAGACTCGATCTAACAGTTAACGTTACCCCATCTGTATTTTGATCATCGGTCTGAATCCGATCCGGATGCAAGTTAGTATTTTACAAAAACGCAATTTTTCTCAGCTTTTTTCATGAAACTTACCCACAACACAAGTGTTGATTAAAAAAGAATGCATGACGCTAGAATAGCAGAGAGTCTGTTCTTTCTTTTGAAATATTTGCATGTTTTGATATGAAACTTGTGAAAATGACACAAACGCTGGCATATTCATTTTTACGTTCATTTAAAAGACATAACCGACTATGTTTACAATGCTACTCGACAAGACAGGCATTTTGACATAATTTTGTGTGAATATTCACGCTCTGTGAGACGCGTGGGTGCGCTTAAGCTAGTGTTGCAGCGCTGCGCGAGATCCAAACTGAGAGACGGGCTCTGTTTCGTCGATAGGCCTTATTCACAGCAGCGCCATCTTTGATTTTTAACGAGAATGAAAGCGAGGCTGTGAGGGATAGACATACATCTCTTCAGTGGGTTGTACTGTTATTTAATGCATTTTTGGATTGTTCTGCTGATGAAACACTGCAAAAATATCTTTACAAGAAGTTTTACTTGACAAAAAACTCCAGATAACATGAGCTGTGGAAAATGATAAGTGGTTTATGAGCTTTATACAGCTTTTTACAGCGGATGCCATTGAAAACACGGTAAGTCTTACCCTCACAGCCTCGCTTTCATTACTGTCATGGTGCGGCTCTGAATAAGGCCTATGTGCGTTTGAATGTTTAAATAGGCAAGGCTTACAAATGCGCAAATTATCAACTTCAGTGAAGATGCCAAGAAGTCGTCGCTGCAGCCTGAAGCACGATGACGTAGCTGGATCAGATCCAACACGTACTGGACGCTCATGCGCGGTGGTTTCGTTCACATTTTGATGACACATGCGCACGCCGCAGTTGAGAGATTTGTGAACTGGATAAATACTCAAACCGCTCGCAAAAAAACAATTTATTAATAACATGCTCACGAAATCAGGACACACGCTTTGCATTTCCTTGAATGTGTACCGGTTTTACCTTGAGGATTAAAATTACAGACAATAGGCTACTTGATTCATTTTTGCTTCCACTCAACTTCAAGTATGACCAGAATATGTTACAATTTTAACTGTTTTGCATGTATGTAGAGAGAAACTAGGATAACTTCAGCATCACGATTACTTATTCATCAATAATTACGTATTATTTATCAGCAGGCTACTACTACTACACAGGTTAGAACATCACATATACAATATTGACCATGGTCAATATTGTGCATAGATGATGTTCTAACCTATGTAGTTATAATGTTCTGACCCGTGTAGTTATAATGCGTATACGCTGGTCTTAAGTGACACGCATTATAACAAGACTCGCACTCGCATTATAACTATGCACTAGCCATAACGAACCACCATCCAGTACGTATTGGATCTGATCCAGCTACGTCATCGTGCTACAGGCTGCAGCGAGGAGTGTCTCGAAGATGCAGCACTCGCCCGAGCGGGCAAATGACAGTTCGGTCAACTGGCCCGACTGTCTTTCACGCTGGCCCCGGGCCATCAGGCAGTCCTTATTGTCGAGCCCTATATATATAATTTTTTTTGTTAAAATTTAATTACATTTTTATCATGTCTTCCATATGGGTCAGTATTCAGTAATCTGCCGTTCAAATGCTTATGAAGGTGTCATAATTAATGGTGCTCTCTTGATTGTTTGTTCCCGCAGCCCTGAGAGATAACCGGATTGAGCTGGTCCGAGCCACGTCGCAGGAGCTGACGATCAGCATCAGCGAGGTCACGCTGGGAGACGAGGGGCTGTACACCTGCTCCCTCTTCACCATGCCTGTCAAAACAGCCAAGGCTTTCCTCAGCGTCCTGGGTAAGACATCATTTAACATACCATGTGTGTGGGATTACATTCTAATGCAGCCAGAGAGTTGAGTTATTTACAGTGCCCTCCACTAATATTGGCACCCTTGGAAAACATGAGCAAAAGGCAGCTGTGAAAATAAATCAGCATTGTTTATCCTTTTGATATTTCATTCACAAAATTCCAACTTTTCATTGATGTAAAACAATTGGAAGGGAGGTGGGGGGGGTTCTTCAGTTCACCCCACTCATTTTTTTATTGGGTTCAGGTCAGGAAATGGGATGGCCATATTTTGTGTTGATTTTAATGTATTGGATCATTGTCCTGATGGAATATCCACCCACTGCCCATTATAAAATTTCTAGCAGAAGCAGTCAGGTTTTGTTTTTTTATCTGTTGGTATTTGCTAGAATCCATGCTACCACGTTTCTGAACAAGATGTCCAGGACCTCCAACAAAAAAATAGGCCCTCAACATTCAAGATCCAGCAGTAAATTTAATACTACTTTTTCTCTGTACTTTTTTCCCTGTTTGCACCAAACCCAATCCCTGCGTTTGCTGCCAAAAAGTGTGCGACATCTAAATATGTTGGAGAGTTTTTGTATGGTTGATGAGGATTTTTCTTGAAACCCTTAAAACATCTTAATTATTGCCCTGATGGTGGAAATGACCAGGAAGTTATGGTTGGACAGTTTCATGCTCATTGTCACCCTTGTGTGCTAAAAAATGAATGGGAATATACTTCAGAGATATTTTACTCATAAGAATTTCTAGGGGTGCCAATAATTGTGGCCAACATGCATTGGAGAAAAACTTCTATTTCATAATATTTCCCCCCACTTTCAATTGTTTCACTTCAATGACAGTTTAGAATTTTGTGAGTTTTTATTTTATTTTATTTTTTATGAAGCATCAAAAGAAAAAACAATGCAGATTTATTTTTACAGTCGTCTTTGCTCATATTTACCAACAGTGCCAAAATTAATGGTGGGCACTGTAGCCTTAAAGGAGTAGTTTACCCAAAATGTATTCCATATTTTACTCACACTCACGCCATCCTAGGTTTATATGATTTTCTTCTTTCAGTCAAAAAAAAAAAAATCTTGAGTTTTATTAAATAATATCCTGGCTCTTCTCTCCTTTGTAATAGCATTGAATATTCTCTGGGTTTTTGAAGCTCCAAAAAGCTCATCAGTCATAAAAATAATCCATACGACTCCAGTGGGTTAATGAATCCCTTCTGAAGTGAAATAATGGATAAATATGGATAAAAAATATTCATATTTAAAACTTAATAAACTATAATCACTGGCTTCAGGCAACAGCCATACACATGTTCACAAAAGAGTGGCGTCAATTCTCACCTAAGCTGACGTATATATGTCATACGTTGGGTTACCAACTTATTATAGTTTATAAAGTTTCAAATATGGATATTTTTCTTACACTGAAGACTGGATGCTGAAAATTCAGCTTTGCCATTGCTGGAAAAAAAATACACTTTAAAATATATTAAAACAAAAAGTTATTTTAAACTTTAATACAATTTTACAATATTACCGTTTTTACAGAATTTTGATTCAAATAAAGCAGCCTTTATTTGCTTCTTTCAAAAAACCACCCCAAACTTTTGAACAGTATGTGCGTGCATGGATGGTCTTTTTTGGAGGACAGAAACATTGCTGTATCATTACTAAACGGGTGCAACCGGTCTAAACTGGGTTACAATGAGATTTCCTTAAAGGAGCTACACTGAACCATTAACAAGGCGAAAGAAAATGACAAAATTTGTAGTTTCCAGAAAGTAGATAGATAATTAGAATTTTACCTCAGTGGGGGCGTTTCAAATCTAACTTTGGCCTGGATCAGGATTTAATTAAATGGATTCACCCGGTCGCCTTCAACAAAGACACAGATGATCACAGAACAGTGTTGAGAAATGACACAGAAAGAAGTTTAATTAGTTTCCTCTATCAACTTTTACTACTTTTGTCAATCAAAAGTCAACCAGACTATGAATCAAGTCCCAAACATAGTTAATGTCAGCTGTGACAGTCCACAAACAGTGCTTAATGCCATATTTCTGCATTAATTAGGAGCCCAATTAGCCAGTCTCATTTTAATTAGTTGGCATACAACATTAAAATCATTACAGTTGTACACTCTGTCAACAAGCCTGCATTACATTAATGTTTTGCTCATTGTGAATACATGAATGGATACAATTAATTTCCATATTGTAATTAATATCTAGGAAAAATATCCAACAATATAAACTAGGATTATTTATTATTTCAACATTTTGTTACATGGTTGTTATATTTGATAACATTGTTGTCATGGATGTTATGTCTGTCACATTTATAATGTATATTATGGGATGTAATTTTCACAAATAGACTACAACATATTCCTGAATCAACATCCTTTGCTGATAGGACACTCCACTAAGATTTTTCCATTGGCTTTTGGGTTATTGCAGATAATAAGATTTGTGACTAACAAAAGCTTATGATTCTTAAATGCTTTGTTCAACGTGATTCACAAATTAACACAAATTCTGAAGCCTAAATACAATCAGCAGAAGTTAAAAGTTTAATTTAGGCTATAAACTAACTACACTGTCATATGACTTAAGTGTCACCATCAGTAAGCTTCCGACAACTTTCTTTTTTTTTTTTTTTTTCCTGAAAGCTTAGTTTGCAATGAGCTGACTAGTGAGTAAATGAGTTTACCTGTTCAATGTGATGGTGTTTCATTTCCCAGGGAACCATGTAGTCCCATTTTGCCAGTACAAAAGTACAGTAGAAGCTTTAAAAAGCACAACAGGGCATTACTGATGTATTTTGCGTGGTAGAATAACATTTGAAAATACCTTGAGATTGTGTTAACCACAGACCTTAGCCAAAAACCCATTCAAAAACGTATTGACTTCTGAACAATGGAACCGGAACTTGTTTTGTCCTACAAAAATACATCATACCTGCAGCACTCTATTACGGAAAATGCAGCAGCCCAGCTGACTTTACTGGGACTAGACTAAACGTCAATTAATCCATCGTTTGATGAATTACAGCATCCACGATCAATTGAAAATCTGCCCAAACATTGAAATATTACACACCAAAGTGGCACAAGTGAATTTGACCGTAAGTGGTTTTGTATAAAACATTTGTGGTTTAAATATCAAGAAATGAATCAGTCAGAAGCGACAGCTTGGCATCTTCAGGTTTCTGGTAAAAAACAGCACAGCGCAAAGTGGAGGTTACAGGCCACGCTGCTTTGGAATGACTGAGGTATTTACTCTGTTGCTTTTTAATGCATAGTGCATTGTGGTTGTTTTTGCTTTGATTTATTTCTTAGGAATGTGATTAAGGCCTTTTACTCAGGGGAGCAATAAGCCCTGTGAACTGAATGCCAAACGTCTGATCTCATCTTCAATCAAGGCCAACCCAATATCTAATTTTCCTGACTAATGTTCCCTATTGATTTTTCTTTGTCTCAGCCTGCTACCTCAGAGAGGAAGCTCCTGACACAGTAATGTATTTGTGGGCCACAGAATTTCCTGTGTGCTTGAAATTTCGTAAGATTGAAATGCTGATTGCTTTTGTACGTGGAAACAAACGTTTGAGATTCACTGTCTTCTCTTTCATGTGACGTGTTATGGTGATGAGACACAGGGCAACTTTTTGAGCAATGTTGCGGGGCAGTGTTGCCAACTAATGTTGCTATGGGCATTTTCTCATTGAGAATGGGCAACACATTTCTATCTGGATACTTTAGATCGGTTGTGGGCCATGTGTCTCACCTGGTCACCCGGTCACGACAACATTTCTCAAAAAGTTGCCCTGTGTATCATCACCTTTAGGATACGTTATATGATGATTGAACATGACCATGCTTTGAAACGTGTTGTGTAAATCTTTTGTTTAAGTAGGGCTTTCATGTGTATATAAGCCAACAATTAAATAATACTGAATATTGAATACAACACACATACTGTGTGAATGGGCCTTACGTCTACCCTCTAACAGACTGACGGCTCAATTGCAAAATGATTGGCTGTGGATTGTGGGACAATGACAGACAGTCATTTTTCAATACAGTTAATGTTTAAGTATTCAATGCCATTCAGCATTTTATGGTCAGTAGGGTCTTTGAATATAAATTAATACTTTTATTCACCAAATGTGCATTAAATTGTTTACTTAAATTGTTCACAAATTTTCACTTTGTTACAAAAAAAAGTAAAATAATGTTTTTTGGACTTTCTATTGATCAAGGATCCTAAAAAGAATGTATCATGGTTTCCACAAAAACAAATTGATCACAACATTGATCACCAGAAGAAGTGTTTCTTCATCACCAAATCATCGTATTAGAATGATTTCTGACGGATCATGTGACGCTGAAGACTGGAATTATGGCTGAATTAGCCATCAAAGGAATAAATTATTATTTTAAAATATATGAAAAATAGAAAATGAGTTATTTTACATTGTCATAATATTTCACACTAAAAACTTACCGACCCCACACTTTTGAAACAGTATATGTGACTAAATGCATTTTAATTTGATTAATTGATCTACTTAATTCTAATTGAAATTTCAAAATGATTGACAAGATTTATAAGCCATATTTTATTAAAGATACACTACTGCTTTTAACGGTTTCACCGACAGCTTTTTTATCTGAACATGCTGAATTTATCGAAAGAAAGAACAGACCCTCTGTTTTTAAAGAAAAAAATCTTTATCAACACTTGAATGTGGGAAAGTTTCATTCAACTTCTAATCTCATTGACTTTAAAAAAAAAAAGACTAAAAACATGTATAAGCAATGCTTTTATCCCAATGTTTTGATCCAGATATCAAACACGGAAAACCACAAAATTCCGTCAATGGCGGGAAAGAGTTAAATTCTGCAATAATATTATCAAATAACCACTGACAAAAAGGGTCTAAATTTAAATTAACCTCCGTGAACGACAAAAAAAACCCCAGGCAAAATAAAAGGACTGGAGTAGTTCATAGGAGATGATAAATAAAATATCTCCAATCATTTTTCCATTAAATTCACACTTACCTACTGTTAATATAATGAACTCTAAGTGCTTTTTTTCTTTTTCTCTCCATATTTAGGTGTGCCTAAGAAACCAGAGATTAATGGATTCACCAAACCTGCAAAGGAGGGCGATCACATCACTCTGACCTGTGTGACCTCTGGCAGCAAACCCGCGGCTGATGTCCGATGGTTCAGAAATGAGAAGGAGATCAAAGGTAAGGAATATTGGTGGAATACGATCAAACTCATATCAACACATTAAGACAAATCACAATGAAGATTTACTACATTTGAGTGCATATTTCAAGCTCAGCAAGGGCTTAAGTTCATCGTAATATGTAGCTAACTACTCATGTAGCATCTTCTTCACAAATCCATCACCATTTAAACAATGTCCCATGTCAGGCGGATGGGAAGAGAAAGGATGAAAGCATGCATGTGAAGAATTCTCTAAGTAGAAACTCTCTCTGCCATGCGTACGATGCAGATGGCATTGAGTGCCTTTGTCGTGACTTGTGCGTTTGTTGCACTTCTAAAAATACAGCGCTTCTAATTAGCATCGAGGCGACGTTTCCCACGCTGACTGATTATTGTGTCTCCGGTGGACGGAACCTTGGGGAGAGGCCTTTACAGTGAGGAAGAAGTGAACCCCAGAGGATGAAGCATGGCTCAACAATTTTTATGTCTTTGGAATGACTTTGTTTTGCAGGGATTAACTTGTTTATCTGTAAATTGCTGTATTTTGTATTAAACGGCTATACATTTTAATCATACATTGAATGTACGTTAATAATAACTCTCCTAAAGGGCTGGTTACACAGGACACGGTTTTGCATTCCACTGTGTTGCTTTTCCATTGTTTTTCTATGCAAAGTTGGGTAACACTTTATTTTAGGATTCAATTCTCGCTTTTTAATTCAACAATTTCTTGTGTCAGCCTCCTACGCAGTTTACGTTGGCCTCGCTGAACAGCATTGGCCAATGGTAAGCCGGCAGGCTTGCGTAACTCTGAAGCGAGTAATTAACTGAATTTTTATTTTTGGGTGAAACAACCGTTTAAGTAGTTGCTTATTAGCTTGCATATTACTAGCATATTGGCTTTTTATCAGCACATATTAATGTCTTATTCTACATCCCTTAATACTACACAATACCTAAACTTTAACATTACAACAACTACCTTACTAACTATTAATAAGCAGTATTATTATTTATTGAGGCAAAAGCTGTAGTTAATAGTGAATATGTGTTCCCTATACTAAAGTGTTACCCGAAGTTGCAGTAGAATGAATGTCTTTAATTGCACTCGTGTCTTTTGCAGCATCTCGCACTTGACATGGTTTTCTAAAATGAAACTTTTTCTCATGTTTTTAAACCCAAAACACTCCTAATACTGTTTTGTTTTCTTACTCTAATAAACGTTTCTGCACAATAACTTTTCAAGCTTCGAAATGGACGTAAAATCCATACGAAGTCAGATGATACCTTTGCGCAGAGACAGATTGAAATGGAAATTTTCCCTCTAGTGAGCTGTTAATTTCTGCAACCAAATCGAGTCAAAGAATGAACAAATCATTCAGAGCATTTTTGTGAACCAGATGAACTAATTCACTGAAAACATCTGGCTCAAAAGATTCGCTACTACTCTTATTAATGTACCAAGGAAAGCATTGGAATATAGTGCACACGTTGTCAACATTTATGAACTTGTTGTTTTTGGGGGTTATTTTGGAGCTTGATAGTCCCAGTTGTCATTGACTTTTTTATTACTTAAAAAGTGGCTAAATATTCTTTTAAATCACCTTTTGTGTTCCACGGAAGGGAAAAAGTTATATGGATTTGGAACAAGAGGAAATTTTCATTTTTGAGGTGAACTACTCCTTTAATCAAAAGAAAGAAATAAGAGGACTACCTAAAGCCTGAGCGAGAAAGTTTAGCCTCTTATCAGTGCCTAGTCAAGGGTTTTTATAATTTTAACTTCGAACTGAGATCCTGATTAGCCTCCTTATCAGATATTACATCTGCGGTCAGTCCCTCTGGTCATTTGATAAACAGACAGAATTTGTGGGCCGGGGAGGATTTTCAGAGCTTATTTCATTTCATTAAGGGATCAGTGATGTTTCAGATGAGAACGGTAGAAAAGTAAGCTGCTTTGTTTGAGATTTCTTTAAGAAACTGATACCTGATCTCCTTACGCGTGACTCAGGCTCGCTGTAGTGCCAGATTAATGATACGATCTTTGTATTCATGAACAGTCATGGTGTTTAGGCTAGGTTGGATGTATTTTTTGTTTTACACATATTATTTAAAGCATCAAAACAACAGTATATTTGTATAAAAGAAGAGCTGCATTTAACCTTGATAGATGTGAAAATCTATCATTTTTAGCTGTTAGAGTTCATCTCTTAACATTCCTTCAAAATTATGTTGTTTCCTTTTAATTAACTGTGAATGTATTTGATTAATTCAGCTACATTTTCCTCCAGCCGTGAGGTCAGAGATTAATATGACCATTAACACTAAGGTTTTCACTCCCCCTCTGACGCCGAGACCCTTTAGTTGGTGTGTTTTGTAATGCAGGTGCAAATTATTATATGCAAATGTGTGAAAAGACATTTCATCCATCAAAAATGCAAGAATGGCATAACACAAATTTGTGAGCAGGTGGTTTGAACGAGAAAGTAGCATATGGTAAATATATATTTAGATAATGCAGGATGTAGCCTGTACTGTGAACTCAGGAAGGGGTTTGCAAAGGTGTCTTTAAACATCGTCAGTCCACAGTCTCAAAGCTTCAAGATTATAGGCTCTCAGTTGATTGCAAAGTGTCAGTCTTAGATATTTTCATCATGGATGTGTGTTGTGATCGATGGACCCAATAAGACAATAACACATTTCAAGGATGCAAGAAAAAGTGGACCCCAGAGAGATGAATCATATATAAACTCACAAGATGTTTGTCTTATAATTAAGACAGTCAAAATTAGCATGTTAATGCATGCGATTACTTTCTTTTTTTTTCAGTTTAACGTGTTAAAAATGTTTAATGCAATTAACACAGCATTCATTTTTTCTGTCATCCTTTGTCTTGTGTTACTATTATATGACATTATATGAGTGGTTTAAAAACAAATTGGTAAAATAGTACATTTAATAAGGATTCATAATGTATGCAGTGCAGACTATTTGATAACTTTATTAAATTTCTGTATATTTCCTACCTGTTAGACCAGTAGGAAGGCCAAAAGTAAATATGACATTTATTAAAATGGGTTTATGTGAAAAATGTTTTAAGTTCACTTAAATTAAGTTTAAAGGGATAGTTCACTTTGAAATTAAATGTTGATATGTTTTAGCTTACCTCAAGGGCATCTGAGATGTTGGAGTATTTGTTTCCCCAGTAGTTTCAATTTGGATCATTTTAGGTCTATGGTCACCACCTCAAAGAGCATACACAGAGAAGTCCAAATTAAACAATCCCCCATCGTAAGTACACACTGATGGCCTAAGACACGAAACGAGCGGTTTGTGTGAGAAAACGAACAAACTAAAGCCAGAACGCGCGAATGTCACAACAGGAAACACGCACGCGCGCCCTCGGATCAGTCGGACGTAGTGGTGTACAAGAGGTAAAAACGATATAAATACTGTTCGTTTTCTCACACAAACCGCTCGTTTCATGTCTTAGGCCATCAGTGTGTACTTACGATGGGGGATTGTTTAATTTGGACTTCTCTGTGTATGCTCTTTGAGGTGGTGACCATAGACCTGCATTATGTGAGGCACAGACAAGAATGGTTTGACCTAAAATGATCAAAATTGAAACTACTGGGGAAACAAATACTCCTACATCTCGGATGCCCATGAGGTAAGCTAAAACATATCAAAATTTAATTTCAAAGTGAACTATCCCTTTAAAGCCTAGTAAATGCTGAAATTGATATAGCTTTCAATTATACTGTAATTAAAAAAATATATATATAAATTTCATAGAGACACCAATAGCAGTATTTGTAGTGATACTGGCCTTCATTCATAAAAAGTATATATATATATATATATATATATATATATATATATATATATATATATATATATATATATATATATACACATACACATACACATACACATTTAAATTCCCGCGGCATATGCACATTTAACGGCGTTCATGTCAACAAAATAAAGCGAAAGATTCGAGCTGCATCTTATCATTAGCTCATTTCAAGATCAAAGGCCGCAATATGAGAGAGAGCGACCTAAGCACCGGTAAGATCATTTAGTCTCATTAGTTTTAATGAAGATGATTGTGTTTTTGAGCATCTAAGACTTACTTTCAGTTTTCCTTGCGGTCGTTTGCGTCTGTGCTTGCTTTACTCATTTGTGGTGACGTGTGTTGCAGTAGCGAGTGATATCTGATTTCAATATAATGTAAACTCACCTAAAGAATTATTAGGAACATCATACTAATATGGTGTTTGACACCCTTTCACCTTCAGAACTGCCCTAATTCTACGTGGCATTGATTCAACAAGGTGCTGAAAGCATTCTTTAGAAAGGATATAATCTTGCAGTTGATGGAGATTTGTGGGATGCACATCCGGGGCACGAAGCTCCCGTTCAACCACATCCCAAAGATGCTCTATTGGGTTGAGATCTGGTGACTGTGGGGGCCATTTTAGTAAAGTGAACTCATTGTCATGTTCAAGAAACCCACATCCCAAAGATGCTCTTTTGGGTTAATTTCTCCCAAAGTTGATTTCTTCACACCAAGCTTTTTTGTAGGTGACCAAATACTATTCCATCATAATTTGCTAATAAAATTCTTTATTAGCAAATAAAGAATAAAAAAAATAAATCAGACAATATGATTCATCCTGTCTCTCATAGTTGTACCTATGATGAAAATTACAGGCCTCTATCATCTTTTTTAGTAGGAGAACTTGCACAATTGGTGGCTGACTAAATACTTTTTTGCCCCACTGTAAATCTATGTGTGTTCCAGGCTCACATATTGTCACGATACTCCAAGACATATGGTAAAAGGTTAACTCAAACTGAAAATACAGAATTATTTTAGACGAATATGCTTACAGTCTGTCACTGGCTAGATTTACATATATGCATTTGGCAGACGCTTTTATCCAAAGCGACTTACTAATTACAGGGACAATCCCTCGAGCAACATGGAGTAAAGTGGTGACCGCTGGGATCATTGCAATATTATACATGATTTAGTGTTATTTCATGTAGATTGACATTACTGTAATTTTTATTTTGGTGGGAAAATACAATTTACTAATGTAAATATGTAAAATAGTATTGAAAAATGTATTAAAATGTATAATAAATTAGTTAATACATAATAATACAAAAAGACTCATGTCATTGACCGATTTGTAACTAAATTAAATTAACAGATTGAAACCCTACATATAATAAAATACTGAAAACAAAAGAAAAAACATGGAGTGAGTCACTCTAGCTCAGTTTGTTTTATGTGGTTGTCTTGGTTTCATGGCAGAGAGGTGGAAGTAAATGAAAGGATTTTTTTATTTTTTTTTGGCTCTGCTCACTCCAGTTGGTCAGCCTGTTGTGCTTCTTTCTGTCTGCATTTGTGTTTGCGGCCTTCCTGTCGCTGTGTTTGTGAGCCGTGGCAGCTGTTGTCATCACTGTTTTCAGCACTTCTCCACCGCCGTGTGAGGCTGAACTGTGATAAACGCGTTTATTTTGGAACCATGGACTGGGAATAGCAGTTGCATTATTGTGGGATCTCTGGGACTGTAGCAACGCTCAGCCCGGTATTAAATTTGTGCCGGTCTCCAGGATGCAAGACATCTCACACTTCCCAGTATGCAGAGCCCAAGATGCTCTGCGTTTGTGTGTGTGAAATTGACAGCTGTAATGGAATCCAATATCACCCCCTCTCACTTTCTCACATGCCTCTCTCTCTCTTTCTATCTCCAACTCCTTATTCTCATCATTGGAGTAAAATTGGGCATCTGTTTATTGCATGTTAAACAACCTGCAAGTATTACATAGACCTCATCTTAGCAGCCACCGCCACCGTCCATGCAGCATTTGCACATACAGTGGGTCCAAGTCTGATACCATTACATTTAAAATTCTTATTGTGCAGTTTTCTAATCAAAATATTTAATTGCAAATTATATTATCAGCATAACAATTAGAGTGCAAAGGTGAAATTCTTATGCTGGGTTCAGGCTACACAATATTTTTGTCTGCTATGATAGTCACTGTGTCAGATTATACTATTTTGACTAAATTCATGTTGTGTCATTGACAAGAAACATGTTAGACTACACATTGCTTCCCAACCAATGATTGACATCTTTAAAGGTCCCCTATTATGCTATTTTAAAGGCTCCTAATTTTGTTTTGGAGGTCTCCTACAAGAAGTTTACATGCATCAAAGGTCAAAAACACTTTCATTTTCTCATAATATACATTGCATTTTTTGGATGTCTAGTTGGGTGACCCAGTCTCTCTAAATCCACTTATAGCACATGTCGGAAACAAAACGGCCATTACTATAAACTTCAGCTCCGCTTCCTAAAGCTCAGCCATTATACACACTGTCGAGACAGTAACTATAGCTTCGATTTTACCATATCAATCCGAGCGCGAATCCGATGATATTCAACCGCAACCTCCATCGCAAGGACAACTTGAGCAGAACATTTCTCAGTGATACTTACAAATGTGTCAATCAACAAACCCATGTGTATATTTCTGATTTATTGACGTGCACATGCGGGAACTGTATCAATAAAGGTGCATGCATTAGCCAATCGTTAATGTGAATTACTGACGTAACATTTAAGTTTGCAAAACAAATCTTGCTCAATCCTTTATCTTGAGATGACATAAATTCTGCATTAATAGACACAGTTAATAGTGGCCCACATTTCAGTAAGACAGTAATAACGTGAGTTATTTTGTTAGCTGGAAACTTGCATAATATAAACCGAAACTACATTTTTGAACAACCGGTAGAAAATATATACATCAATAATTAATCATACTTACAGGTTGTGATTCTAAGGAGTAAGCTGGTCCAAATAAACTGAGCATTGACCCATCTTTCAAGAGCAAGCGTTTTGCGAATCCCATGTTGAACTTTGATTTGAGAAGCATTCGTCAATAAAATGTTGCGGAGGAGACAACACAACATAGGCGGGCATTATGCAAATGTATTTGCTAGTGACGTAGAAGCATCAAGTAGTGAGATTTGAATGAAAAACGACTTGGTTTAGGAGCACTCATGCGAAGACTAATACAAACATCCATTTAAGGTTAAACAACAATGTCGGACGATTTTGAAGTTGGAGACGGAGGTTTTTTGTAAAGGGTATGTGTATTAGTCTGTCTACGTTCGCTTGGGGCAGAATTTCCACGGACATCTAGCGTGACCTTTCTGACGTGATTGCGCAATCCGTGGCAGGTCGCAGAGCAGTCCAAGATGAGCAAATTAGGTAAAAAAAGGTGTTTTTTTTTGTTGTTTTTTAGAAAATGACAGATGGTTTGGCTAGATAAGACCCTATTATTCAGCTGGGATCGTGCAGATCCCTCTGAAGCCCTTTGAAACTGCATTAATTTGGACCTTCAACATTTTGGTTGCCATTCTCCTCACTTCCTTCCCTTGCGTCTCCACTCCAACCCCGTAGGATGTGAGGGAAGGAACAAGATGTTAAATATTGCTAACTGTTGAAATATGAGAGATGTATGGTTTATTTAAACTGCAGAGATTAAAATTAAGTTTAAATTGTGACAGATGTGAAGGGCGAGGAGAAATTATATGTACATCAGGTTTCTCAACAAGTAAGACTTTCGCATATGATACACCTGTGCAACTCCTCAAAACCAGCTTCCTCACTCATCGCCTCCTTGTGGTGCAATTAGAGAATTTAGATATCCTTCAAGATGGCTTTCTTTGATCGGTTTCCAAGTCACAGGCTGGAGGACGGAGAAGCAAGGAAATGAGGAAGCATCAGTTTATTTAGAAGCACCCATCGTGAACCTGTCAGTAATATTGAGTTGTCCTTCTTTTGCTTTAATGACTTCATAAATTTCAAATATTTCTTGTTCATTTTGTGTTACAATATGTATTTCTTATATATACACACTATTGTTCAAAAGATTGGGGTCAGTAGATAAAAAAGATGCATTAAATTGATCAAAAGTGACATTAAAAATGCTGTTATTTGGAACTTTCAAAGAATCCTGAAAAAACTATGCATCAGTTTCCAAAAAAATATTAAGCAGCACAACTGTTATCAACACACAATAAATGTTTCTTGAGCAACAAATCAGCATATTAGACTGATTTCTGAAGGGTCATGTGAAATTAAAGGCTGATGTTGAAAATGTAGCTGTCAGGGAAAAAAAATACATTTGGAAATGCATTAAAATAGAGTGTGTGTGTGTGTGTGTGTGTGTGTGTGTGTGTGTGTGTGTGTGTGTGTGTGTGTGTGTGTGTGTGTGTGTGTGTGTGTGTGTGTGTGTGTGTGTGTGTGTGTGTGTGTGTGTGTGTGTGTGTGTGTGTGTGTGTGTGTGTGTGTGTGTGTGTGTGTGTGTGTGTGTGTGTGTGTGTGTGTGTGTGTGTGTGTGTGTGTGTGTGTGTGTGTGTGTGTGTGTGTGTGTGTGTGTGTGTGTGTGTGTGTGTGTGTGTGTGTGTGTGGGTGTGTGGGTGTGTGTGTGGGTGTGGGTGGGTCTTTCCATGTAGAATGTGCACAGCTTTCTTACCCCCACAGTTTCCCCTTACATCATGTTGAGTGCAATCAATCAATAGTCATTAAAAATGGAATTCTAAAATGCCTCCTGTGTCTTGGCAGAAACATGAATATAACATATGAATAAAACATGCACTGTAACGACATTTTCCATCAGCCCTCGTCCCAAACCTCTGACAGCACCCTCTTCCCAAAGTCTCCGAGTATACTTTGTGTTTACACAGAGACTGCAAAATAATCTTTTTCTTAAGCAATATTATTCTCTTATTTTCCAGTACAATGTCTAATGTTATTAAAACAGGATGAATGTACTTGAAAAGCAAAATAGCTTAGCCTTAGTTTTCTTGCCCTTTGGGCAAATTGTTCATTCTTGTTTTAAACATAAATCTAACAAAGTTAGATGAGGTTTTAGTGAGGTTTATACTTAAAACAAGATAGAAAAAAAATGCCCATGGGGTAAGAAAAATTAACTAGAGATAAAAGTCTTATCTAATGCAATTTAGCTTCTAAAGTAATCTTGTTTTAAGGATGTTTAGATATTATTACTGGAAACAAAATACTGATTAAGACTTTTTTTTTTTACGGCATAGGCTACATACAGTATGCTGACATTTATAAGCTTCTGTAGAATTGAATGTTTCTTTTTTCCTCCACCAGAATGATAAGGGTGCATATCCATCCCAGACCTCCTTCGGGGAGGAAAACTCCCCTGAGGAGAACTATGAGAACATGTTACAGATTAGCCGACAGGAAAATCTCCAAAGCAGATGAAAGAGAGAGTGATCGTCGTCCTCTTTTTTTCCTCCGGGGTTTCCGCTAGAAACTCGTTCTCTCATTCCATCTCACTGTTCGAATACAAAATGGCAGAGTTAGGCAACATGAAATGTTGATTCATCTTATGGTTTTATTGTATGTACACATACACCACACACACAGCTGCATAACAATGCGCTGACATCCATTCCTTAAGGCAAGACAATACAGGTCGAACATAGTTTTGTTATTCATGCACTGAGCCAGAAATCCCCACACACCAGACTTTTACGTTTTATTCCTGTCAACAATGGGGCAAAAAAGTATTTAGTCAGCCACCAATTGTGCAAATTCTCCCACTTGTAATTTTCATCATAGGTACACTTCAACTATGAGAAAAAAATCCAGAAAATCATATTGTCTGTTTTTTAAAAATAATTTCTTTGCAAATTATGGTGGAAATTAAGTATTTGGTCAATTACAAAAGTTCATCTCAATACTTTGTTGTATAACAATGTTGGCAATGACAGAGGTCAAACATGTTCTGTAAGTCTCCACAAGATTTTTACACACTGTTGCTGGTAGTTTGGCCCATTCCTCCATGCAGACCTCCTCTAGAGCAGTGATGTTTTGGGGCTGTCGCTGGGTAACACGGATTTTCAACTCCCTCCAAAGATTTTCTATGGGGTTGAGATCTGGAGACTGGCTTGGCCACTCCAGGAACTTGAAATGCTTCTTACGAAGCCACTCCTTCGTTGCCTGGTCGATGTGTTTGGGATCATGTTTCATCTTCAATGCCCTTGCTGATTGAAGGAGGTTTTTACTCATGATACATGGCCCCATTCATTATTTCCTTTACATGGATCAATCGTCCTGGTCCCTTTGTAGAAAAGCAGACCCAAAGCATGATGTTTCCACCCCCACAGTAGGTATAGTGTTCTTTGGATGCAACTCAGCATTCTTTCTCCTCCAAACACGACAAGTTGAGTTTTTACCAAAAAGTTCTATTTTGGTTTCATCTGACCATATTACATCCCTGGCTTAAGCAGGGGGAGACGTCGGGCACTGCAGGATTTGAGTCCCTGGTGGCATAGTGTCTTACTGATGGTAGACTTTGTTACTTTGGTCCCAGCTCTCTGCAGGTCATTCACTAGGTCCCCCTGTGTGGTTCTGGGATTTTTGCGATAGTTCTTGTGATAATTTTGACCCCACGGGGTGAGAGCTTGCGTGGAGCACCAGATCGAGGGAGATAATCAGTTTCTTTTATGTCTTCCATTTTCTAATAATTGCTCCCACAGTTGATTTCTTCACACCGAGCTGCTTACCTATACGATTCAGTCTTCCCAGCCTGGTGCAGGTCTACAATTTTGTTTCTTTGACAGCTCTTTGGTCTTGGCCATAGTGGAGTTTGGAGTCTGGCTGTTTGAGGTTGTGGACAGGTGTCTTTTATACTGATAACGAGTTCAAACAGGTGCGATTAATACAGGTAACTAGTGGAGGACAGAGGACAATTTTTTGCCCTACGTATATACCTATATAAAGACAAACATTTGTGGTTAAAAAGTACAACTTTTCGCTAGATAAGACCCTTAGTCCTCATCTGGAATCGTGTGTATTTCGCATTCACATGACCTTCGGTAAAAAGTAAGATTCTAATCGCTGTTGTGTGTGTGTGTGTGATTAAAATGGCTGCTTTCTTTGTCTGTTTTACACTGGTCAGTGTCTTTAAGACTAACACAAAACATCTGCTCAGTCCTGGCTGGTGAAAACAAACGCCCAGGTGGCTAGATAAAAGCTCACAGCTGAGAAAGAGAAAGAGAAGTTCTTAGCGCTGCTTATGATAGGCAGAGAGACCGACGGCAGCCGCTGAGTCTGAACACACAGCGCTCCTCGCTGTTTAAGCTCCCTCTTTCATCCTGGCTGCGGGGGCCGGGAATCAGAGTCCAACTTCACAGCAGCGCACGAGCTGGATAATCTCTAATGTGTGAAGAAAGAGAGGTCATTCAGTCGGTGAAGTCTGCCTTGTTATATGTATTTGATCAACACAGCCTACATCAGACACTTCAAGATATTATGCAGTGTGTCTGTGAAGTGATTGTAAACATGTACCAGACTGGAAAATTGTTTGAAATATAGCAGTTAGTCAGTTTTACTAAAGGAGATTAGGACTAGGTTCATCGCAGGCCAGGGATGGCTATTATCTCCGCCCTACAAATAGTAGATTACTGTGGGTGGGGGTTTTGATTGATTGCTAGACGAAGCTGGTCATGGGTACATTTCTTTCACAACAGCATAACTCGCTATTTAACCACCATAGTAAAATGCATCATTGAAGTAATTAACTACGGCCAAGTATGGTACCTCATTGGTTCAACAATATAGGACTTTTATGTCACATTATTACTCAAGTGGTGTAGTAATAGTTAATTCATTAGAGAATGCCATTAACATTAATGCCATTAATAAAACATACCACTTCCAGAGGTAGTCGAAAATGCATTCGACCAGATTGCTTTCATAGTGCAAATGTAATCAAATGTGTTTGAAGAGATGCAAAAGACCGCCTACTCTCTGCCTAATACGTAAACATTATGGAAAACGCGCTAGCCTGATGGGATTTTATTTTGTCAGCTGAAGACCCAAATGTGATTTGAAGACGAAAAACATACCAAGCACATTCCTGATTTCTAACAGCGAACTCACAGCGTTTGGCAGGGTCTTGTGGCTGTCCGTGCGCATTCATACCCAGACAGTAACATAGTGTTGGCCCAGATCCGGGCCACATCTGGTACATGTGGATTCCACGCGTTCTCGCTGCTCTCTGGGCTCACTAAATGCCGTAGCTATCGCAGAGGAAAGCAGCGTTCCGGTTCCAGAAGGAGCACAGCACCGAGTGGTAGTGGTATTTCACATTAAAATTGTGCCATGTCAAATGGAGTCCAACTATGTAATTACACGTGCTGATGTGTGTGTATTCCACACTTAATAGATGTGGGCCGTATCTGGGCTGACACTATCCTGCTGTCTGTGTGGGTGAATTGTTTACGTTTATTTCATCCATTAGATTAAAAAAGATCTGAAAAGGCCCATACATTTACCCGCCCATAGACCCTCCACTCGAAGAAATCAGGACAGAAGTGGTTGAAAGTAGACAAAAGAGACGGATTAAAACACCAGGTATAAATGGAAATGCGTCTCCTTCATCTACTTGTGATCCTATCGACCAAAACGGTGTAAACAGCACCAGATGTTGATATGGTGATAAGGATGGAACAATACTTTTGAGAAATGCACTCCATGTCTGTTAACAGATTACTGTTGTCTGGGTGAACAACTGAGCAGGGCTTCACACATATTTCAGGGTGTGGCTTTAAACTAATTGTGGGAGGGGCTTGTACCTATAAGTGTCACCTGTGGTGAGTCCATAGCAATGACACAGATAAAAACAGCTTATCCTGTGAATGTGCAGTTGCGTCCTAGTGGAGGTGATATCATCGCACTGTTAGCAGTCAGACAGTGTATGTGTGTGTGTCGGAACAGGATCATTAATTCCAACCAGGCTCAGACAATCGCATCAACAAATCCCATCTCAGTCTAGCGTATTTGACCCTAGTGAAAGAACTGCCAGCAGGGAGACTGTTTGTGTGGATTAGAGAGATAAAATTGCATGGCACCAGAAGGAGCTTTTACATTGACACCCACACTGACCATTTATGAAGGATATTTGAACAGTGAGCCATGGCGGAGAGCCGTGCAATATGAGTAACTGATATTTATAGTGATCCTGGTTGGGGATTGGGGGCGTTTGTTGAAATAATGTTGTCGTTATCGGTTCTCATGTCTCTGGGACATTAGGATTAGCGGTAGATAGATGAGATGGGCGTTGAGTCGCTCGCTGTAGAGCTCCACTCACGTGTGGAGAAACTCTAGAGTCTCTCACCACAGGCAGAAGATTATGCCGCATAAATAAACACAAACAGACAATTTTTGTGAGGAAATTCAAAACCGCTACCTCGAATTTAAGCTCTTGCCATGCAAACAAACAACCAACAGCCAACTTCAGTCAAATACACAAATAAATATCCTCCATCCATTAGGAATGACCACTGTGTTTAGCCTGAGAGCAGTTTGCGGTGATCGGATAAAGAACGCTTTTGCTCTCTCCCCCTCTCTCTATCTTTTTCATTCTCTCTTTATATCCCTCTTGCACACTCACTAATGGGCTTGCAAAATGGGGTAGAGGCGGCAGAGATGAGCTGCACACCTTTGTGCCTCCTGTTGTTCTAAATACCTCCCTTTTAGGTGGAAAACAGCATTTGAATTCAGAACTGCTCACAGCTAAAATGAAATGCTAATCTTACCCCACGTTTAATTCTTTCCTGTTCTCGCTGCTCTCTGGGCTCACCATATGCCTTAGCTATCGCAGAGTTCCAGGAAAGCATTCCGGTTCCAGAAAGAGCACAGCGCTCAACCGAAATTAGTGATATTTCACGTTAAATTGTGCCACGTCGAATGGCGTCCAACTATGTATGTAATTACATGTGCTGATGTGTGTGTAATAAAGATTAGATACAGTTTTAATGCTGTGTGCATTAAATGAGAGCTTGTGCGTGTGCGCTGGTGAGTGTGCATCTGTGATAATGTTTCTATTACTGGTTTGCCTTCATAAATATTAATGTAAAACATGCTGACCTTAATTTCAATTCTGTCTGCTAGCAAATCTCTCCCCTCTCACCCACTCACTAACTTGCGGAGAGGGACAATTGAAGTAGACAGTGGCAACAAGTAGACAGTTTTTTTTTTTCTACAGGATGGAAAGATAGTTGAATGAAAGAGTAGATAAATAAATAGATGATGTAGGTGAATGGGCATTTCGGCAATCAAATCAGTAGAAAGCAGATGACATTCTCATTTTGTTGAGAGCCTAAAGTGAGGCGTGATTGTGAGAGAAGTGACTATGAGTGAGTGACATGGCGTGAAGGCCAAGTATTGTAACCCATAATTTGAATTGTTCCTGTGCGTTTAACCCATTCAAGTTAGTGCACACACATTAGTAGTGAGTAGTGAACACACAAACACACACACACACTGCAAACCATGGACACACATGGAGCAGTGGACAGACATTTTTGTTGTGGCATTCGGGTAGCGATTGGGGGTTAGGTGCCTTGCTCAAGGTTATCTCAATCATTTTCTGCCAGTATTGAGAATCAAACCAACAATCTTTAGGTTACCAGTCTGACTCTATAACCATTTAGCCGAAAGTATAGTTTTTTTACGCATATGCAAACAGTTGAATGCACAGCTTTGAAAAGTATCCTTCTTTTGACTCATACGCTTACATAGGTTTTCAATGCATCCACAGTTTTGAGCAATCTCTTGCCACGAATTACAACCCATATAAATACTGCAAAGAAAAATTGTATCCGCATGTGCAACCTGGTTTCAAAAATCTGCCAGTACTAGTTGGACCTAAACTCAAACGCACACTGTAAACCCAAATAAATTGGGGGGGAAAAACTTTGAGGCAATCAGTTACATCAAAATGTTTTAGTTCAAAGTTCAAAGTTTAAGAAAGCCCAAATATCAGGTTTTTATTTTGTACTCAAACTTTAAATATTTAAGTAAGCTAACTCAAAACTCATACATTTCACTTAAAATTATCATATAATATCAAATATTTTAGTAGTGGAAACTTGGCTAGCTTTAACTAGCTACTTCAATAAATGCTACCTTGCTAATTGGTAACAATAGCATTGGCAGAAAAAAGCAATTGTTGAATGAGTACTGCATTGATTTTATTGCAGAACATTTGAAAGAAATAAGTTCATAAAACTCAAAACAATGACACTATTCAGATTACTTTAAATGTGTCTGCCCTTTTGAGGGAACTCACACTGCATCGGAACGACACTTTGGGGACACTCCCTTAGCGTAGCTCATCCCCAAAGTGTCGTTCCGACGCAGTGTCTCGTTCACTTCTCAGTTTTGTGAACTCGAAAGAAAATTAAAGTTCTATATACTCATAAAACACAAGTTGAGTTGAACTAATTTGCTTAATTTAAGTTTACCGTACTCAAACCAATTATTTTGAGCATTAGGTCACATTTTTCTTACACATTTCAGAAGACCACCACTTGCCACAGTTCCAACTGTAACGTGCTAAAGTTGATCTAGAGAAACTTTAAAAGCATGCTGGGAATCTTCACTGGCTCTAACCATGGGCTGGAACAAACTTTCCACATCTAATTGCTTGTAGTGTCTACTCTCAAATGAAAGTTTTCTTGTTCCGTTCACAGCCATACAAAGTGTTATTCATCTGAATGCACTTATGAACAGACCAACAGTCTGTATGTTTGTTGTTTATCTGGAATAAAAATTTACCCCCAACCTCTTGACTGCAAGAGAAAAGAAAGAATACCCATAGAACTGTACCTTCCTCTCAGCATGTATATATATATATGTGTGTGTGTGTGTGTGTGTGTGTGTGTGTGTGTGTGTGTGTGTGTGTGTGTGTGTGTGTGTGTGTGTGTGTGTGTGTGTGTGTGTGTGGACTGGTAATCCCTACGGTATGGGGACAAAATGTCCCCACAAATATGGCAATATCCAAAATCCTTGTCCTTGTGGGGACATTTTTGGTCCCCATGAGGAAAACATCTTATAAATCACACTAAGTGATGTTTTTGAGAAAGTAAAATGCAGCATGTCTCCTGTGATGGGTAGGTTTAGGGGCAGGGGCAGTGTAGGGGGATAGAAAATACGGTTTGTACAGTATAAAATGCATTACGCCTATGGAATGTCCCCATAAAACATGAAAACACAACATGTGTGTGTGTGTGTGTGTGTGTGTGTGTGTGTTTGGGTGTGTGTGTGTGTGTGTGTGTGTGTGTGTGTGTGTGTGTGTTCAGGTTTCTAAATGATATCTTCTGCATGCTCAGATGCTCCTAAGCGGGTGGCGACACCCCCAGAGGAAGCTGATTGACAGCTTGGCAGTGATAGCAGGAGTGATGCTGGGAGCAGAGAAAGTGAGGGGGAGCAAATGGAAAGAGAGAAAGAATAAGATGATTCATATAGGCGAGAATTGTGTGGATGTGTACCTTATGGTTGGACCTGAATCTGATGGTTTTGGAAGGGTTGAAGTTTTTTGTGATTTTATCTTTGAATCCACAAACACAAATCAACAAAAAATGATTTGCATGATGCACTAATTAATTCCCTTTTTCCCTTTGTGTTTCGTTAACCACAATGTTGAAATTATTTAAAGTACAGAAATATTTTTTTTTTCTGGTTAAAAAACATGAGACACAGGGCAGTTGAACAGAAAAAAACAAGGGGCCCTATTTTAACAATATAAGCACATGGTCTAAATCCCATGGCGCAGGTGCGTGTCCGGATCCACTTTTGCTAGTTTACAGACATGAAAAATGGTCGATGTGCATGGTCTGAAAGGGTTGTTCCTATAGTCTTAATGAGTCATGGGTGTTTTTTTGGGCATAACATGCAATAAACCAATCAGAGTCTTATCTCCCATTCCCTTTAAAAAACAGTTGCACTTGCACCACGGCGAATTCGCTATTTACATGGCGGAATTTGTGAGCCGAAAGACTGAACATTTTAATTTCTTGAATCCTTGAATTAAAGGCTTGAATCCATATTTAAAAATGTTTGTTTGCTGCTGTGCGTCCCTGTGTGTGTAATAAGCAAAGTGAATCCATGTTGTGGACCCACCTATAGGCGCATATTACGAATACACTCTTTAAATAACAAAAAAATCGCAACGCACCAACAATGCGTCTTAACACACCTCATTTTCAGACCAGCACTACCCATGGGCGCAAAGGCATTCGCTAATTAAACAACGTGGTGCAAGACATGAAAATGATAACTGTCGGGCTGAAACTTGCAAAAGACGCTTGTGTTGTGCCTCATTGCACCGGGTGTATGATAGAGCCCAAGGTCTAGATACGCATTTTTTTTAACCTGGGACCTTGAGTTTAGATTTTCTCTGGTGTTGCAAAAAATTTGCATGTTCTGTGGTCCTTACATTTATTTGAACAACTCTTTGACAGTATGGAAATGGTAATTTACACTCTTAAAGATGTAATAATTTCCTTTTTATGAGAAATTTGTAGTATTTGTTAAGCTCATTGAGATGCAGTGAATTAATTGCCCTGAGTTTGTATTGTCAGTGCTACTAGACAGCGGCGTATGCAGCATAAGCCTATAAATGCAGAAGCCATTAACACATTGAAGCAAACAAAACAAAACAAAACACAATCTGTTGTTCAACTAATGGAGTTTTCAGGAAGAAATAAGCAGAGCTGCTTTACTCTGATAAATGTCTCATGTGCAACACTATACATCAACACTAATTCTATAGCAGAAAATGTAGGCTAATTTAATTAACGTTCAATGAGGAATTACTTTTTTAAGCCAATGAAATTAACCTGTCACAACTGCAAAAATAAACCCTTCTTCATTTGCCATGAGAATTCAGCTCAGTTAAATGCAGAAAAACAAGAATTAGATCAATATTCACGACTTTGAGAGAGTCAGATAAGAGTTAAAGTTTTTCTTTTACCAGTTTTATCCAGTTCTGGATGTGAGAAAAGATAGAGGCAGGATTCAAAAGCATTCAAAACACAGCGATGTGCGTCAGTGGGTGGAAATAATGAATGCAACTCAACTGTCTTCACAAAACGAAAGTTTTCTATTGAAACATTAAGTCTTAAAAAAGAGTTGTGCATCTTTCTGAACCCCTGTGTTCCACAATACTTCAAGTTCTCACTGTAACTTTGACTGTAATGTATGTGAAGCTCTGAAACACGTTTCATCTTTGTTATGCTGTTTGTTATTTCTTATCCACTTCTCTCAGGTGCCAAAGAGGTGAATGCCAGTGGCAAGACATTCACAGTGAAGAGTTCCCTGCGGCTCCAGGTGGACCGGCAGGATGATGGTGTGGCCTACACTTGTAGAGTTGAACATGTGGCCCTTACTGCCACCCGCGAAGAGACCACGCAGGTTTTAGAGGTCCACTGTGAGTACAGCTGGGTCCCAACTCAAGCCAACATCCCATGAACTTTACCATAAACCATAAACTTCAAAAGGTTACTTCATCCCAAAATGAAAATGTTGTCATCATTTACTTGATGACCTTCATGTCATTCCAAACCCATAAGACTTCCGTTCATCTCCAGAACACAATTTAAGTCTGAGAGATTTCTGTCCCTCTATTGACAGTTTACGCAACTACCACTTTGATGCTTTAAAAAGTTTATAAAGAAAGAGTAAAACTAATCCATATGAATAGAGCAGTTTAGTCCAAATTTTCTGAAGAGACACGATCACTTCATATAATGAATTTGGGCTTTCATGTACATATTGATCATCAATAAACAGAAGCTCAACTGTACCTTTTTCACACACAAGAACAAACCTCATTGGTTCTTGCGGAGAATTAACCTCATTGGTTCTTGCACGTTAAGCAAGCATGCTTGAGCTTTACTTAATATGTAAATAAAACCCTAAATTAAATCTGTTCGTCATATAAAGCAGTCGCGTCTCTTCTGGAAATTTGGATTAAACTGCTCAATTCATATGGATTCGTTTTACAATCTCTTTATGAACTTTTTAAAGCGTCAAAGATGTAGACTGTCAATGGAGGGATCTTCATACTTTGTGTTCCGAAGATGAACAAGTCTTGGAATGACATGAGGGTGAGTAAATGATGACCCCATAAAAATGTTTGATGAGTGCAATTTGTCTTATGTTGACATTTCTGTTGAAACAGGAGTTTGGACTAGACATAATAAAAGGAAAATTCATTTTTGAGAATGAGATCATTTAAATGTTAAAATATATATATATGTTGAAGCTTATTACTTTTAGGAGTACACTTTTATATATGTTAAAAGACATACTAATATTGATTAATTTTGATTTCATTGGGTGTTGACTTATTAAAGTTACTATAAAAAGTAATTTCGGCAACTTTTAAAACTTGATATATAAGCCAAAATTATGCACAGTGATTATAGACACATGTCATTTACCAGTTAGAGTTTCTCTTTGAAGATTTGACATTTAATCAATCTAGTGAGATGCAGTGGAGCATTTGAGCCTGAGTAATGTCACATCACATCACTTACCTTTTGATCATTCCTCCGCTTGGATGCTGCTGTCTGAAACAATATTTCTTTGTTCGTCTCTCTGTCTCTGTCATAGATGCTCCCGTTGTAAACATCATGCACTCCGCAACCCTCCCACAGGAGGGGCAGTACCTGAAACTGGAATGTGTACCTCAAGGAAACCCCTCGTAAGCATCCACAATTTATCAGCATCTCCATGAATGATAATGTTTGCAAAGAGCTTTGGGAAGATGTGTTGCATATCTACTGCACCAAGGAGAAATCGCCCCGTGGGCTGGCCTCCGGCTAGCGGCTTATAACCACATGCTTGAATTAATGTGATGACTCATAAATTTGATTCTGTTGAAATTAAACAGCTATGAATAAATAACCATAAATTCACATGGAAAACAACATTAAGAAGCTCTTATCTGTTTGTACAAGTGAAGCTAAAATTAGGCCAATACTTTCTAATATTTCCAAAGAAAACCTTTGACAAATCTTTGATAAACTAAAGTTGAAGCTAAAGTTGAAAACTTTGAAACTCTCTCTGTAATTTTTTTTTCCAAAGCCATTGCTGTAACTTTGTGGTGTTGTTTTTCATTGGTTGTAGCATTAAAAGGGTCATATCATAAGGAATCCAATCTTCCTTGATCTTTTAAGATCTTTTTGGTGTTCAGATACATTGGTGTAAGAATGGTGAACAAGAATAGATGCCATCATATCTGACAATCCTTGTGTTTTTTCTGGCTCTGTAGCACCTACAGCTCTGCAGATCCAAAGAGCAAAACTATTGAAGGATGGGAAATTAAAAAACAAAAGAATCATGCTTTTTATTAGAAACTAAAAAACAGTGTTTCACCAGGCCAGACCCAGTACTCTGGACTAAAGATGGAGGAGAGCTGCCAGACCTGGACCATATGATTGTTGAAGGAAGAGAACTCACCTTCACGTCACTGAACAAAACAGACAACGGCACCTACCGCTGTGAAGCCACCAATCACCTCGGCACCAGTCACGCTGAATACAAGCTGGTTATTTATGGTGAGTGACAGAGTAACATGTCTGTTAAGCAAACACAGACCTTGCAGAAAGCATCTGCATTGCTAATCAAACCTACGTTTCTACCCTGCTAATAACTGTCATTTTATTTTGAAGCACTTGAAAGCTGCAATGTTTTGAAAAAATTGTTGGTTTAACCCTCATCCGTCCCTCGCACTGTAACAAATCAGTCCCTCGCAGGTCAAAATGAAATTTTCATTTTTATAATATTTTTTGGAGATTGTTTTCATTATTATTATTATTATTATATTCATCTTTAAATTACTAGATTTTATCAATACATAATCAAATGTAAGGGCATTCTTCACATTCTTTCAACTTAAAGGAACACTCCACCGTTTTTAGAAATAGGGCTTATTCAACTTCTTTTCTACATTTAGATATGTGGGCAAATGTATTTTTGTCTCAGTGCATGCAATGTTTTAGTTTGGCAGGGTCGCCCCTAGCTTAGCTTAGCATAATGAATGGAATCCTATGTTGCCAGCTAGCATGTCCCGAGTAAAACGCAACAAATGAAGTCCCACAACTTCAGTCAACATACAGTTGATGTATAGTTTGGGGATTTCATGTGTTGTGTGATATCTCTGCGCCCAAGTAGCAGTGATTCGCCTGTGCTTCCCCATAATATAGTCCCAAGTTAATATCTGCCAAGGAAAACGCCTAGTCTTATTCTGCATTGCTATTTGTATTCGTTGTGAATAAGCAGGCCACAAGAAGTAATTAGGTGGGGGGGGGTTTATTTTTTTTTTTATCACTTTTACTCGGGACATGCTAGCTGGCAACATAGGATTCCATTGATTATGCTAAGCTAAGCTAGCAGCGACCCTGCCAAACTAAAACAATGCATGCACTGAGACAAAAAGGCATTTGTCCACATATCTAAATGTAGAAAAGAATAAGACCTATTTCTAAAAACGGTGGAGTGTTCCTTTTAAATTCAAAATAACTCAACATGTCATGCATAACCCTGTTAATTTAGCTCAGAATATATCACATTGTGTGTCGCTGCCGACCTCTTGTGGAAAATAAAAAATATAACATGATATTTTACGACTCTTGCCACTAGATGGCCTTATAGCTCTAAATGGAGCAAATGAGCTGTTCCGCTGGGTCTTAAGTCAGTTCTTGAGTTTATCAAGATTTGCATTCAGATACACATGTAGACATAAGAAAATGTTTTGTAAAGAATTTTTGGTGTACATTAATGTGAACATTAATTTACTTTCATTTCAACGGCATAAACGGATCCAGTCAATTTTTTGTGTGTATATTCGTAGTTCAAGTGCGGCAAAAGGTCCATTCCGTTGAGCACAATTTTTTTTCAAAAATTCATTTCGGGTCAAAATGACCCGAGGGACGGATAAGCAACAATATCTAACTTAAAGGAATAGTTCAGCCAAAAATTAAAATTCATCATTTACTCACCTTAATGTTTTTCAAAACTCATATGACGTTTTGTTGTGCAGAACACAAAGATTTTGTCCATATTATAGAAGCCACTGGGACCCAAAACTTGTGTCGCCATAGTTGATGTAGTCCTTGTATAAGCGAGTTTACCAGTGTTTTGATTTGATTTGAGAGTAAGTAAAGACTTAAATTTCAATCTGTGGTTCATCACACATTAATGTATTCCTTCAGATGACTTTATATAAGTTGTATGGATTAATTTCACATGACCTTTATGACGTTTTTATGGAAATTAAACTCATCTCATTGACTTGCATAATATGGGCAAAAGCTAGTATTCTGTGTTACACGCTTGAAACGACCTGAGTAAATGATGACAATGTTACATTTTGACTGAAATATTCCTTTTATCTTCCAAAGACATATAATCACCTCACCTACGTCATAAATATTGCACAAAATGCAGCAACCCACTTTCTCTGACTTCGCTTAAGAGAATGAGTTTTACCCACTTAGCATAACAGTAAATCATGATGGGTCTCGATACACCCTGAGGTTCAGAGGCTACACTGCGTCCACATCTGCCATCGCTTTCATCAGAGGCAGCTGTGCGGAAACGCTCGCGGGCTGAGGATGGATATGACTGTGAGCATCAAGCGGAAGAGTCTCCCCTGCCTTCTTGACACTAAACTCCTCCAGTCCAGAAAATTCTTCCTCAGCCTCTCCGTTCGAGAAGTTTCTTTTCTCTCACTTTCTCCCTCTACCTCGGCTGTTGTATCCTCCCACGGGCCATCTTAAGAAGATTTAATTAGCCGTTATGGTGCAGAGTAGGGGTCCAGTCATTGGCTCATTGAAATGTCAGGACACTATAACAACAAGGAGAACCAAAGCTTTTAATGATGTTGATACTATAAATCTGACACCTTCTCTGTAGGAATAAAAAGCTAATTGGGTGTCACAAATATAAAGCACCATGTCTGAATTCATTACTGTCTTTTTAAATGGCAAAACATGATGCTGTCCTTCCATCAGTGATTAGCACAAAACCTGGAGCAATATAATGGTCACTGTCCTTCATCAGATCACCTACCTTGTATTGTGCCAATTCAAAACGCAATATTACCTGTTCAATATGCAGCCGAATGCTTGATATTCCAGGCAGAGGGCTGCCATGTCAGTGAGGTACTTGAGAGGGAGGTATAGTCAATATTATTATTCAAATCTCACCCTTAATTAAAATTTGGCCATGACATTTAAATAAGATATTAGAGCAGGCCAATAGTATCTAGAATGTTTGAACAGGTTTGAACACTTTAATAAATCTCTATATCCCCCAACAACAACAAAAAAATCTCATGATCTGCTAGTTCCATAAGCTGTACTTATAAAATGAGCATCATTTCTGTTATGTTTTTTTTTTTTTTTAAAGGTGAATTTCTGCAGTGCTCATCAAACAGAAAAAAAAACAATGTTTTTAAAAGTTTCCCAAACACACTGCTATCTACCATTGGTTGATTAAACCAATAGCCATGCCCCAAACTCACCCTATTGGTTGAGTTACTTGTTGCTATGTTGGGCTGGTCGGATGATCAAATGAACAAAGCATTGTTCATTTGATCAATGCTTTGGTTGTAAGCATTTCTCTTCAGCCATACAGAGAAATGCTTACAACCCTGCCATCTGCAAGTAATTATTTTTCTAGTAATAGAATATTGTGCCAAATGACCTGAAAAATTATCATCTACTGTATGTATATGTTGAAGCTGAACGTGTACGTAGAAGATCATTTCACAAGAGCAAGTGATTTTGCACAGGATTTTATTATTAGAATGATAACAAGTTGAATAATATCTTTTCATGTTTCTCAGTATGGCTGAAGTGTTTGTCTGTATCCCTTGGCAGAAATATACTGTTATGTGCTAATTAACTTTCAGGGGGAGGAAATATTTTATTTGTTTATTATTAATGCATTATGAATAATGTTCTTTGGAAACAAAGATAAACTTTGTCTAAAAAAATTACAAATGAAAAAAAAAAAAACTGTCAAAGCTCCAGCCAACAATAGTGGTTTTTGATGAGGCAAAACTTGTACACTCTTACTTAGAGCTAGGCTTTTGCTGATATTCCTAACCTATGAATATGAACAAACACTTTTCAATACTGAAAAATTAAAGTTTGGTGTGTAAGTCATCCTGAACTGTTGATGCTACAAATGTAAATGATACAGTTTTTTAAAAAAATTCAAAGGAGGCCAATAAGCAATGGCAATGCACTAAAAAACACTTGGGACAACTTAGCAACAGCCTAGCAACGCCTTGAGCTTCACATGGCCCAGTATCACATTTTCTTCAGAGAATGCACAAATCTAGCCATGAGCTGCTGTTTACTAATGTCTGCCCGTGGAACCTGTGCACTGTCTAATTTCTAGTTAGCCAGTGCTGGGAGCTGCTGTGCAATTTTGAGCTATCAGTTTGATTACTCTGCTTGTCTGCTTGAGTCCATTAGTATGAAGGCAGACTGGTGATTTAGCTTATCAACTTGAGCCCAACTCTCCTCTCCTCTCCTGTCCCTATCATTGCGCTAAACATGCTTTATGCATGCAAAACAGCAGCCAGGATACACTGATTGTTTAACCTGAATCATATTCAAGAGGCTTAAACGATGCCTGCTGTTTTAAAAGCAAAAATCACTCAAATGAAACTGCACCTTGAAATTAAGAGATTGAGTGAATTTTGCTTTTACGTGCAAAATTCACTCAATTCACTCAAATTCAAAAGTGCATCCATCCATTAGTCCACACGGCTCCTTAGGGTTAATAAAGGCTTTCTGAAGCAAAGCAATGCGTTTGTGTAGGAAAAATGTCCATATTTAAAACTTTATAAAGTAAAATATCTAGCTTCCAGCAGACTACCTTCCGTATTTAATTTACGAAAAATGCATTACTAACGCAATGTATGACAGGATCTAGCGTAAGCGGTTTGAACTGCGAGAGACGTTACACTGTCTTCGTAAATTGAATACGGAAGGCTGTCTGGCCTTTATTAACCCCCCGGAGCCGTATGGATTACCTTTATAATGGATGGATGCACTTCTTTGGGCTTCAAATTTTGTGCTCCCATTCACTGTCATTATAAAGCTTGGATTAGCCAGGACATTTTTTAATAGAACTCCAATTGTCATTTACATCTAAGATGGCTTGAGGGTGATTAAATCATGGGCTAATTTTCATTTGGGGTGAACTATCCCTCTAAGTGTGATCAGGTCTCTATCCAGTCACAATGGAGACTCCGGAGTGAAATGCAATGTGTAGAGCTAAATATCCAGATACAATATGGTAAAATAGCACATGTTTAATGGCTGGTGTAAATTGGTCTCTTATGTTTTTTTAGTAGCATCTGCTCTTTTACATTTTTAAACATGCCCTAACATATAGCTCTTAGCTGCCCTGATATAAGGATATATTATTAGGAGCAAAAGGCTTGTTATGGTTATTGTTCTCATTTTATCCAGCATTTCAGCAGTGCAGACCGCTTTTGATAGTTCATCAAATATTGATGCTTTTCTCTCTGCGTAAGGCTTGCTTTTCTACCATTTTGTGAGCAAAACTGTCATTTTGTTATCGTCTAGAATGGCTTGATATATTATACACAAACCAAAACCACTATCCATGAATATCATGAAGAAAGACATACATTTCTGGAACGTCAGTTGTTCTTTACATGCTGTTTTTTCAATAGTTTATTCATGTGTGCATTATTAAATTAAACCCATCCGTTTTTATTTGCATTTTGTCTGCGTACAACTATTGTGTTTCATTTGTTCCATTGTTATGGTAATGTTTTCTTCCCCCTTGTCATTGTTGTTTGTCTTTTGTCCATCCCTTTTTGTTTACATGTTTGTTGTCATTGTTTTTTGTTGCGTATATGACAGATGCCCCCACCACACCGTCACCATCCACAACCTCCCCTGCACCCACCCTCCCAGACACTACAGGTCCCTTAGACTCCAAGAATCTCAATTCTGCTGTCAACGGTAACAGAGGTACTGTACAACCCCACTGCCCTTCCTCCTTATCCTCCTCGTCTCCGTCACGCCCTTCCCTCTCCATGCCTATATCTTTCTTTCTTTTCCCCAAGCTGGTTTCCTCTCACTCAAGCCTGCAGTTTCAAGGACGTCTGGAGAGGAGTGTTTCTGTACCCTACAGTCACTCTGCACCTTTGTGTGTCCTTGTTTAGTTCCCAACTCTTCCATTCACCATTCACTTTTGTTCTAACTATGATTTCTAGCATCTCAACTGTCACAGCTTGAGCCCTTTGTGTCTTAATCTTCTTTCAACACATCTTTTTAAAGGTATGAATCAACAATTAGTCATTGTTTATTCACGCTAGTGAATGTGTCGTTTCAAACCTGTATGCTGTTGTTTTTTTCCATTGAACACAAAAGGAGAATTTAACAATCTTTACAGAAGAGCTTTCTATAATGCCCCCTTTGCTGAAACTCTTAAAAAGTTGTTTAGACTCCTTAAACTTGCCCAGCACCTTCCAAAATATCCACTTTTGAAGATGAATGTGGAAATTTGGCTGATTCTGCGCTAATTTGATCTAATATTTGATGGGGGTTTTTTATGTCATAGATTTAAGTAGCGTTTTGTTCAAGGTAATCAAAGCAACAGTTTTTCAATAACTGAAGAATATGTAAAAGTATGGTATTTTGGGGTAAAAGGCACCTCTACTGTTGGGGCAAAAGGCACAAATATTAACATAAATAGCTGACTGACTTTTCCATGTGTTGACATGACATGGTTAGATTCAGATAGTAAATATTTATAATGAAACCATCATATTTAAAAATATGGTAAAATATAATTTATTGTTACTACTGAAAATCCATATTAAATTATGGGATCTCCTTCAATTTTTAAAATTATTTTGTTTCTGTATTTTCTGTATAAATGACAGCCTATTTATTGAACATTAATTATTTTATTTATCAAACTAAACAGATTGTTTTGAATGTATTATTAATTTGTATTAACTATTAAATTATTTATTATTAAAAACATTATTTTAGCTAACATATTTGTATCAATACATGTGGCTTTCGCGCCAGGTAGTTCTAGGAACGTACCACCAGGGTGGTTCCCCGAGAACTAAACGTTTCCCTAGGGCCGTTTTCTTGGTTGCATTCGCACCACCAGTAGGAACTCTGAAGTGACTTTTATTTTAATGGTGCGGCGGACCTTTATTTGACGACGTTGAGAACGCCAGAGCCTGAGCACACAGCTCTCACTTTCTCCATCTTCATTAGTACGTTTTTAGACATAACTGTTACACAAAGAAAGTAGATAGTATGTGAAAAATTGTTGGTGTTTGCCGTGTAGCTGAGCAGAAATACATATTCATGTTTCCCTTGGTCCCTTCAAAGTTGCTTTGGAATTTCTCTTTAGCATAAAGGTTGAGAGGTCCATCTATCACTGTTTTCCATGTCCTTAGAGTTAGTTTCTGGAGTAACTACATTGGCTATAATCAAATGGCAGGTACAAGTGTTTTCCATGTGTTCGGTCCAATCAGTGTACACTTACGACACAGATAGTTCCTATTGTGCTGGGTTAGACCCTACTCTGAAGTAGGAGCTAAATTAGTCCCCCCAAAAGGAGTTCCTAGAACTAAAATCATTCCTAGTTCCTGCAGTGCAAACGCCAAAATTCTGAAACAAAAAAAAATCTGGGTACTTCCGCCAATAGTTCTAGGGACTATGAAAAGGTTCCTCCTGTGCAAAAGCCCCTACTGTGTGCCTGTGTGGGGTAAAAGCCGTTCTTGAGACCTCATAAAATTTTTGACAAAATAAACCACTTTTATGATTTATTTTCATACAAAATATGTTTCTCCATAAATGTTAAATACAAACTTTTTTTTTCTGCAATCCTAAACTATGGGAGTAGTGAAAAGGAGTGACAATTTTTTTGTGCCTTTGACCCCATTGTACCCTTCAATACTAGTAAAATCTTTACAGTATATTTAATAAAATGTTAATGTTTTGCCAGCTGCTCAATCAAAAAGATAAAATATGCTCTCTTACAGCCATCTACCATAATATAATATTAACACCTAAGAGTAAACATTGTCATAATTCATCAGCAGTAGATCTCAAGCAATCTATTGGCATAAATGCATGGTATTAATTGATTGCGAACTGCTCTAAACCACAAGACTGTAGAACGCATTTTGACTCTGAAACATACAGTGCTACTGCTCGCATTTATTTAATGAAATCATAGCCTTTTGAAGTTTAATCACATTACGCTGTATCACGAATCACGTTTTCACATTCCGAAATTTAAGACCTCTAAAATAATAATTAAGACGTTTGATAGATCATTTAAGATATTTAAGACCTTTTATGACCTGCAGGGATTTCTGCACACGTGCTTCTGAATACATTTTACAGTTTGCACACACCTGTTTTTAGATGCAAATGTGAGTGTTGAGCCCTGTCGCTGGTTATTGCATGTCGTATATCACAACGTCAAACTGCATATTGGTTTGTGACAATTTTTGGTGGTGGTAAACCTTAACTATCCTCTACCCTGGAGTTTATGTATCTTTAGAGGATATGGACAATGGTTTCCATCAGTTAGGTACCTAGACACCAAGCCTGGAGGCATATCTGTACCATGTGACATAAATGTTCTTTAGATCCTTGCAGTGAATGTTCAGTCCCAGGGGTATCAGGGTCTGTTTTTTTTTTGTTTTATGAATGCCTCCGCTAAATATATACAGTGTGATTTATAAGGTGTATATCAAAAATTTTGCAATCCCTTTGGACTCTCCATAAGGTCGTTTGAATGTCTACCTATTTTTGTTCCACTTGTGAGGGGTACAGCCGGGTACAGCCCAGTTGTGCACAAAAACAAAATGGCCACGTTTGTATTGTATCATGATAACATTACAGTTCCAATCTTCAAAGTCACTTACTTGGTTAAATTTGAGGATAACTTGGACTAAACATTGGATTTTGTAGAAGATTAAAGTTCATCCTGCATCAGTATGTTATCAGCAGTCTGACTATTTTTAAGGATATCCCAGTTTTATGCCAGGTTATACAGTATTCTTGTGTTTTCAACCATAGTTGACCAGAATGATATCAGCTATTTGTGAAAAAATAACACATATATGCCTTCCGTTGAAAAGAATTTCTCTTGTGATCCTGAACGTCTGCAGTGTTAACAGATTTTATTTCTCTAAATGCATTAGCAGCTCATTCTCCTGCCTGCGATCAATGGGGGCGTACCAGCGGCAAATTTCTGGCCTCATCGTTCTGCCAGGCTTAATGGGAATAATAACTCTTCCTCAAAGAAACACGGGGCCCTGACGATGCCATCAGTGCGTCTCCCGTCCCTGTTAAATCTGCCAAATGTGTTTTTATGGCTTGCAAATTAGCTGTGACCTTATGAAGCTGAAAGGTTGAATAAAGTACTGGGGATGCTGAGAATTTTAAAATATTTACAGCTCACTTTTCATAATCAGCATGAAAGCACCCTGCCGTAGACCCCTGCACTGTTATTGTCCCACAGAGACACTTTTACAGGGATAATAAATTGTAATGCGTTTTGTCTTTGGACAGGGAGAGGAAAGCACAGAAATTTATCTGTTTTAGGGAGGGTCTGGGTTGGGTTCATTAGCCAAGGCCAGAAATGAAAGGGAGGACAACAAAGCGCAGCAGTTTTGCAAAATTACAAACCTTTTTAAACTTGTCCGGCATCTGCCAAGAATTACCCGGCTTAATTTGATTTAACTCCAGGACATAAACAACGAAGGGTCTTTCGTGGATGTACTGAAGTTTTTGAAGCTTTGAAATATGCTGGGTTGAAAAAAACAAAACAATTATTTAGAATTATGTCCTATTATTTCCGCTGTTGGTCACTGTGGAATCCTCCAAGACCCTTTGTCAAAAGAGACGTTATACATGGCTGGAAACTACTAGCCTCCTGCAAGGAGTCTCACAGTGTGGAGTGGAACATATGTTTCTTGAAGCGTTGACCAGAAATCTAGCAATTACTCAACAAGGCCACACCACAGGAGCATAATGGGCAGACGTGGGCCTGTCAGTTGTGGTCTGGATACTGCCTCGTTCATGGGCTGTAGTCCCAGTAAGAAGCAAACAAATGAGCAATCCTCAGAGAATCATTTGCAAGTTCCAACACTTTGTTCCACCATCTTGGAAAGCTTTGTTCATCCAATTAGTGCTTTACGAGAAGTCTAGAGCCACGTTTTAGTTTCTTGAGTTATTTCTTCAGGTCATGTGAACACTTGTAGCTGCGTATGTGTGAATCACAAGACAAGGGTTATCAGGATTCAGCTTGATTAAAATTAGGGAGAAGCCCTGACGATTTTCGCAACATTTTATAGACTGCACATTTCTGTTCCAGTAAAAATTACCTTCTCAAAATTACTTTTTGAAAAGATGTTGTATGGCATACAACCTTAAACCTATTACAGTTTAAGAGAACTAGGAGAGTGGGGGGGGGACCTTTACAATTATTTTCATATTGTTGCTTAATGTGTTTGAAATTTGTTCCTCATGTAAAAGCGATTGAAAGGAGTTTTCCAAAACGCTAACCAAGCTTTTTATGATTGAAGCAAAGTGATGAGGAGAAATGGCAGAATATTTATTTTAAAAAAATCCTAACAAAAAAAAGAAAAGAAAAAGGCACTAAGAACATTGTATTTTAAATGTGAAATATAGAATTACAGGCTTGCACATATCAACAGTTTGGTGAGATTTTGTCTGAAATTTGAATTGATTTTGCTAGTTAATCTCAAATACACTATACTGCCAAAAGTATTGGGACACCTCTCCAAATCATTGAATGCAGGTGTTCCAATCACTCCCATGGCCACAGGTGTATAAAATCAAGCATCTAGGCATGCAGACACTTCTTCAAACATTTGTGAAAGAATGGGTCTCTCTCAGGAGCTCAGTGAATTCAAGTGTGGTACCGTGATAGGTTGCCACCTGTGCAATAAGTCCATTCATGAAATTTCCTCACTACTAAATATATCCTCTCTACCACGATGTCAACTGTTATTATAACAAAGTGGAAGCAATTGGGAACAAAAGCAACTCAGCCACAAAGTGATCATCACAGCGTGGGGTCAGCGCATTCTGAGGCGCACAGTGCACAGAAGTTGCCAATAGCTACAGACCTCCAAACTTTGTGTGGCCTTCAGATTAGCTCAAGAACAGTGCGTAGAGAGCTTCATGGAATGGGTTTCCATGGCAAAGCAGCTGTATCCAGGTCTCACATCACCAAGTGCAATGCAAAGCGTCGGATGCAGTGGTGTAAAGCACACCGCCACTGGACTCTAGAGCAGTGGAGACGTGTTCTCTGGAGTGATGACAGATTTTGGACAATTTCATGCTCCAAACTTTGTGAGAACAGTTTGGGGATGGCCCTTTCTGTTCCAACATGACTACACGCCAGTGCACAAAGCAAGGTCCATAAAGACATGGATGAGTGAGTTTGGTGTGGAGGAACTCGACTGACCTGACCTCAACCCGATAGAACACCTTTGGGATGAATTAGCGGAAACTGCGAGCCAGGCTTTCCCGTCCAACATCAGTGCCTGACCTCAGAAATGTTCTTCTAAAAATATTTGTAGACAACCTACATGAACCACTGAGCCACTGCCGCCAGGGATGTCATCAAAAGTTCATGTGCATGTAAAGGCAGGCGTCCCAAAACTTTTGGCAATATAGTGTATGTGCTCCATTTATTATTTCCTGTAATTAATTAGCACAGCAAAATCATTTTGTGACAGGTCAGTTATGTGTGATGGCAAAGCGTCACCCAGGGGTGTAGCAACAATCTGAAATGTTGGAGGGACACATTATAAACCTTATCAGCTTGGCTCATGAATATTAATTAGGTGACTTAACATTTGTCCTTGCTAAATAGCAGGTAAGTGACCGCTAGCCATAGTAAATTACCACTTACACAGAGGATTTGCTTGGTCTTAAAGTCTTTAAAATGTAGGCGACTGCGATTTTCTTTCTTGGCACAGCAGCAAAACTATATTAAAATATAGTTATTTCCCAAAAAGTGGAGGAGTCACACTATGAAATATCTAAAAGTGTTATAATATTTGCAGTGCTCTTGGGCACAATCTATCTATGCAATTTCTACAGACATTACTTATCCTGCATGAATTGACGATAAACATTACAGACAATTACTTTAGAGACATATATCCAGAAAACGAATCCCGAATAAGGTTTTAGAAGTGTAGAGTGAGAATTTCATCTTGGGAATCATTCATCCGGCTTCTTATTCTCAATAGAAGGATTAAAATGATTTTGAACTTCATATCAATGAACATCTTAGAATTATTGATTTGAACTTCAAGAAAGGTGTGTTCCAGGATGAAATAGCATTTCCTCAGAGGGGCTGCCAGAGGACACCAGCAAAAAAAGGTCTGTTTAAATGGATAAGTCAAAGTTTCAGCTGTTTCAGCTGCCATGTCCCTGGAGGGTCAGTTAAATATTGAGATAGGAGTCCTGAGCGCCCTCCTTTCTCTCCTTTCTGAAAATGACACAACACAGGAGGAATTAAAATGTAATGCAAAGGTCTTTTTCCCTCGGTCACGCAGCACGGTTATTGATGATCTGTCATATTAAGTCATGTCGAGGGAAGACTTATGGTAACAATTTAAAATATAACAGGAAAGGAAAAAAGAAAAATCATTAAACTCTGCCACCGAATATGAATTACGAATAAGACTCTCTTCATTCATTTAGTTTCCGTGGAAAGGAGACACTTTAAGTAATCCTCTAGAAGCCTTGAGCTGCTTTAATTCGCCGAAATGAACACTCTCGCCATTTCCCAGCATTCACTGCAGATCAAGTTTGAAGCATGACGGCCTAATTATGAATGTTACAGTGTAAAGTCTCCAAATCATTCAATATCTTGCCTGCTCGTGCCTCTCGGTGGAGAACACCTGTATTTGTTTTCTTTGTTCACCCTATTTGGGTTCAATCATTCTGTCTCTCTCCAGACCCAGTTTTTTGCACCACAATTAGAAGCTGTAATTTGTTTTGAAAATCTAATTAAACCGTGCTGACCAACTCATCGGTCACCTTTGCCCCTGTTTGGCTTTAGATCAACTCTCAAGAGCATCCGGTATGTAAATCAGCCCTCTAAAGACTCACGGGTCATTTAAGAGGCTGCTGTGATGGGTAAAGGGATGTGAAATATGGCCAATGAGCATTTAGCTTTTTCTCTTTTTTTTCTGCATGGATGGAGAATGGTTGATTTGTATGTTTAATGTTTAACGTTTAAACTAGATCGGACCCTCATGAGGGCCACAATTCAAATACAACAGCCTCCATTTCTTCCTGGTAACAGTTTTCCATTAGACACGACTGCCAAATGTTCTATCTCAGCAGAAAATTGGGAATAATTGACTTATTAAAACAGTGAATTAAGCCATTAATTATCTTTATTTATTTACAGAGTCCTGGAGACCTCTATTTATAATTTAATTGGCTGGCTTTTACTGCTGCGGATGTGTTATGAAGAGAAGTGAGCCTGTACATGCTGGAAGAGAACAAGAACTATAGGATCTTTAAGTCTGGGGCAGAATATTCTTATGCCCTCCTAGACAGAAAAGTCCATTAACTGGGAAATCAGCCAAAGCTATGCTTTTAGATTGTTTAAAAGACTGTAAAATTCTCATAAAATACTTATAGGATGTTTTATTGACCTGTTTCTCTTGTGGGTTCCAAGAGGGTCTATAATACATAGAGAAGGCCATCTGTTAGCATTCCCATTCATCTCAATGGCAGTTTCTCAGCTCATGTAACTTTTTGAATGGTCATCAATGGAGAAAAATGCTTTTTACCCACAGAGCCAGCAAAAAAACCTATCCAAATTGTCATATAGAGTATAGTAAGTTTACCATGAGATATATCAACATTAATCCTCTTTATCTGAGCATGTGCAAACCTCCAAATTTAAATGGTTTATTTGCATTTATTGTACGTGCCATTTAAAGCATCACCAAATGGAATTGCAAAAATGATCACGGTTACTTTCCTGCCTCTATTTGCCGTTGTCTGTTTAAACAGATAACCGCCCAAAACTCACACCACAGATAAAGTCAATATACCAATAAATGGCTCATAGTCATCACTGCATATTAAAGCTGCAGTACGTAATATTGAACCGCTAGCAGTCGAAATGGGTACTTTGGTTCAAATTTACAATACTGGAAAGAGTTGTTTCTCCCACGACCGCCCACTTCCTCCTCAGACTCGATGCTAACGAAGGTTGCCAGTTTGAGGACATGCATGCCTTTGTTCATTGAGCTTTTTAAATGGATGCCAAAGATTTTTATTTGGGTATAATCTGCAATCTCTGGCCCAGTTCGTTTGCTGGCTTCCATACACTGTGTTTTACGCCAACTGGCAACCCGGGGTGTCGAAATACTATTGGGTAAATTGGCAATGGCCGGAATCACACAGACTAAAACAAAAACAGATATTCCGACACGGAACGCGCATTTCAAAGTAGAATAGCTAGCTGTAGAAGTGTTTTTCCGAGAAACCAGTATGCAAACATTTTCCTAAATATCTGCAAACATATTTTATTTTTTAAGCTTTAGTACAGTCAAAGCATTACATACAACACCTTTAAGTTAAATAGGACAGAAGTATTTAAAGAAAATCACATCACCTTTCAATATATACTGTATAAGAAATATATACTATATAAAAATAATAATTCAATATATTCTGTATAAAATAAAAATTTCTAAAATATTAGACTATATAAAGAAAATAAGTAAACCTTTTTCTGAGCATTACATTTGTAAATAACTCCAGTTTGCAGATGTTCTCAGACACTGAGGACTAATGTTGATATATCTCATAGTAAACAGCTTAATATCCAGCCGAGTTTCTAATCAAGTCTAATGAGCTCACACTTAAACTCATAATTTGGTTAATAACGTCATCTTTCCATTTCACTGCATTTTACAATTTATGCGTAATTTGGTTTGCTTCTGGTTGATTGTGGTGGAACATTTGAATCCAAGAGTCAGAGCAAATCATGCATACAGCAATCAAATCATAATGCCATTGAATAGCTTGCGCTGAATTTTCATATTAGCTGATTTATTGGGAGGTTTCCATTCAATTTGCTTTCCGCATAGACTTGTGCTTTGAATGAGGGTGGTGTTTTGATATGTTACAATTCTTTCGGTAGGCCAACCGTCTTTCTGCACCTTTCAATTTGGAAGCACATCTGCAGTCGTCCTGTAAATGTTAATTTCCAGTGTTCGATTGTACCATGAAGGTGAAGCTTTCCAGTTCAGCACTTTTTCTGTCAATGTCCTTCAATAGCCCACCGATGTAAAGAAGATCACCGAAGCGTTAACGTTGGCTTTCCTACATCCATTTTACACTGCCCACACTCGTCGTCGGCCTTTAAGGCATTTATACAAATATCTTCAAGATAACCGTAACAATCTCCTAGACAGCATGTGCCAGTCTCCCGAATTAGCATGTGGAGTTAATGGTAACGCTCACCTTGAAATGTCATCCTGACAAGAGCGCAACATGGCCGCCCCTGCTGCTCCTGCCCCCCGAGGCCTCTTCGTAAACCCCCTACCTCGAGGATTTGTTAAAAGAGTGCTTCCTGCATGTTTCTCCTCTGAAACTGTTTCTTTTAAGAATTCATGTGACCGCAGGGGTTCACACACTGGGTGCTGTTGCCGTTTTCAGCGTTGTTTAGCCAGAGCCGGATTGAAAGCCTCTTCTCAGATGTGCCGCTGGTGAGTTTATATCCCACACCATCCGAGCGCTGTGGTTTCACTGCCGTTAATTTGTTACATTTGCCAGAGCCACACAATGCAGGGACCGGGGAAAGACATGAATATTCAAATAGGAATGTGCGTGTGGTGCTTCAATATTAAATCATAAGGGAAGGACTGTCGCAGGCCTTATTAAAAGATAATGTGTGCTGGGGGAGAGGAAACATATCACTTCTCTGCTAGTGGATCTCGCTACGTTAAGCGCTATGTTATGCATGTTTACGGACAGACGCTCTGATAAGTTAAGCCTGTGTGCAGTCCACAAGGACAGAAAATGAGAAACTAAGAAATAGAAAAAGAAAGTCAAGTGCAGGGTGCAAATCAGAAGGGGTGTGGGGAGGAATATAAAGCATCATAAAGCATCCCAACAGTTTTAAAGAGGTAATGAACTGCATTAGTTTGTTTCCTAGGGTGCACTTAAAATGTTAGTATGATTTTTGCATCACAAAATGTCATAATTTAGGAATAATACCCTTGGCCCCTGATTTGAACGCTCTATTTGAAGGGGCGTGTCCAGTGTAAACATCCACTGCTGTGATTGGCTGACATCTTTGCATATGGAATAACTATGTATTACATGTGTAACTCTCTCGAAAAATTTGAGCATGTTTTTACTATTACAGCTCTCAAGGTTAACTAATCGTGAAAAGTATTGATTATATAGATCGTGGCATGACAGGTTGCAGAGATGAGCATTGAGCAGGCAGCCGATCACAGATACCCATAAATGCTGTGATGCCGTCATTGCAACTCGATTTCTGCACAAATGCTTTCATGATAACTAACAGTGCAAAACGCAATGTAAATAATAGATTTGTTGCTTTTAACAGAAGTTTTGGCGAGAGTCCAGAACTCAGTCGTGCTGTTTGATTGACAGCTCCAGCGATTGCAAAGGGAGCTTTCTTTGATTGCTTTCTGTATATGATTTAATCACAGTTTAATAACAGATTATCTTCATCCTACTAAGAGAAACAATGTGAAGTTGACCATTTAGTCACTGGTTTGATTTAATGACACAGACAAAAAAAAAACATCTGACTGTACATGAATCATTGCATATCAGAAATCACTGGTCACTGGTGATTTTTGGTTAGACACATAGACATAATCAGTACATATCAAACAATCTGTTACAAAGCAATAGTGACACAGTAAATCAAGCGTAGTGTTAGTTCTAGCAGGTCATGTTAGTCAAGCTTGCATCAGCTTACTCTCAGCTGATATACATCTTACTGCATACATACATTAGCTCCTGCAATATTATCATCGTGTTTCTCCAGAGGTAAATTACCCTCCTCCATCCCCAGCTCCTCTCTTCAGTCAGGATTTGACATTCTGATTCCCCCTGAATCAGACTTAATTCCTGAATTATGTTGTACATTTAAATATTGACATTAATGTTTAAATGTAGTCAAGTCAAATAATGCAACAGAATATATTTTGATTATCATACAGTGACAATGTGGGCTTAGATCTGTAATTAGATCAGTAATTTAGTCTATATGGTCAATTAAGTTTAATAATTAGATTTATTTGGAAATTTATTTGAAAAATGTAGTGTCCCCAACTGAGCAAGCCAAGAGACGACAGTGGCAAGGAAACCAAAACCCCATCAGGAGACCTAATGGAGAGAAATAAACTTTGGGAGAAACCAGGCTCAGTCGGGGTGCCAGTTCTCCTCTGGCCAATTAACAAACAGCGTTTTATTATTAATATTATTATTATTATTATGGCAATTTTAAAGGTCAGAGGTCATAATCTGAATATTCAAAAGATCTGAGGCAACACGCCGAAGACGGGCTTATTGAGGATTATGTATCGATTAAATAATTATTAAATATAAATATTTTGAAAAATCGGAGTCATTACGCCGAAGACAGGTTTTTATTGAGGATGCCGTATTGTTTAAACAATTACTAAAGTGTAATATTCAAAAGATCGGCATCAAAACGCTGGAGACGGGACATATTACATTATTGGTTCTGTTCTGTTTACTCTTAAGGGGGGGTTAATCGCTGCTCTCCCTGCTCTTATCCATGCCAGAACAGAACCATGCCGCCAATCCAACTTTTAAAAATAAAAAATAAAACATTTTAAATAAAATTTTTAATTTAAATGTTTTGTTTAGATTTATCCTGCTATTGTAAATATAATATGTATAGTTTTGTATTTTGTTAAAGAAAAAAAAATACACTAGGGATGCCACAAGATGATAAAAGTTGCATAATACAAACTGAACAATTTTACAACCTGAAAATTACATTTAAAAAAAGTTACTTGAAAGTTACATGATTATTGTAAGAAAATAGTTTTCACTAATTATTGTATTATCATGATTTATTTTTATATATATATATATATATATATATATATATATATATATATATATATATATATATATATATATATATATATATATATATATATTAAAAAAATTAATCTAATTAATTAGAGGCTTTGTAATTAATTAATCGAAATTAATCGCATTTTAATTGCATATAAATATTTGACCTGAGAACAGTGAGAAGTAATTTTTTTCACATGGATTTTAGTATACCATTGAATAATGACTGAATACATAAGCTTAATCAACAAAATTGTGTTTATTTATTTATGTCCAGCGTTTTGCGTTGAGGTGATATTTGAGGCTCGTCGCATAAATTCCTTGTTATGCATAGCTTCCACACAAACATGCTCTTGTCGGCCTTCCATCCTTTCGTTTTTAAAACAAAATTCCCCATCCACGGGGCCAAGCAAAGCAGTCTGTCAGCTTCTTCATTCATGTTCACTGTGGTTTGTTGTGTTCAGAAGTCAAGAACGCTAGTTGGTGTTCCAGTATAATCAGTCCGTCGATAACTCATTCATTAAAAAACGTTCCGCGGTGCAAAAATAAGTTAAAATTGTTATCTATTTTTTGCGTAATTAATCTTAATTAACGCGTTAAAGTCACGCAATTAATTAATCTTAATTAACGCGTTAAAGTCCCGGCCTAATATATATATATATATATATATATAAAAAAGGGCAGGACTTTAATGCGTTAATTAAGATTAATTAATTGCGTGACTTTAACGCGTTAATTAAGATTAATTACGCAAAAATTGATAACAATTTTAACTTATTTTGCACCGCGAACGTTTTTTAATGAATGAGTTTCGTCGACCGCTTATACTGGAACACCAACTAGCGTTCTTGACTTCTGAACACAACAAACCACAGTGAACATGAACGAAGAAGCTGACGAGACTGCTTTGCTTGGCAAATTTTGTTTTAAAAACGAAGGATGGAAGCGCCGACAAGAGCATGGTTGTGTGGAAGCTATGCAAAGGAATTTTCGAGCCTCAAATATCACCTCAACGCAAAACGCTGGACATAAATAAATAAACAAAATTTTGTTGATTAAGCTTATGTATTCAGTCATTATTCAATGGTATACTAAAAGTCCATGTGAAAAAATTACTTCTCACTGTTCTCAGGTCAAATATTTATATGCAATTAAAATGCGATTAATTTCGATTAATTAATTACAAAGCCTCTAATTAATTAGATTAATTTTTTAATCGAGTCCTCGCCCTAATATATATATATATATATATATATAACAAACCCCTAGGATTGTGTGAGGCAGAAGCTGTACTTTGACTAATGAAATGAACTATGTAACTCTTTCTCTCTAACTGTAGAAATTATCCTTAATATAGTTAGAGATTACCAGGCCTCTCACAGTGTCAATGGACTCGCCCTAGGACAGCGCTCAGCATGGCAACCCCACTGCGCGTTGATAAAAATAGAGCGAGCCGAGGACAGAGAAGGGCTAATTATCATAACACTAAGAAATGTACTTGAGATTCACAGTCTAATGCTCAGGGACAAAAGTGTCTGAACACATACCAGTGCAGAGATCTAGAATGGCAATGGCAAGAATTTGTTTTGTTACTTGCTTTTCTTAGTTAGACAGGTGTTAGCGGGTTAGTGGTTCGATGTGACAACGCTACCATTTTGGTAGAAAAAGGGTAAAGCCGAGGCCGTTTGATAGCCAAGCTAAAGTCACACTCACCTGCGGTGAAATACTTTTTGGGACTTAAGTTTGATTTATTGATGTCATAAAAATTGAGAGAGTTTAATACCACAGCCTTTCACTGTTGGAAATTCAGAAACATGTGCCTGTCAGATACAAGTAGCCGCTCCACATTTCATATTTCAGCGCGCCGCTTAAAGGGTGATCGAGATCTGCACATATTTTGTTTTTCTATTGTGATTGATTGTCACGGGGAAGTCAGATGCAGCTTGTAGGTTTTATACTCCTCTTGTAAACACAACATAGAGAAGAAATGCTATTATTGAGAGAGAGAGAGAGAGAGAGATGTCAATCAGAGGGATGGAGTTGACGCACCCAGCCGATGTCGATCCGAGGTGGGATTCTCCATTACTGAAATGAGAGCTGATGGACTGTTTGAATGGCTCTCTGGCCCCGAGTTTATCCCAGCTTTGTGCAGCTGATACAGTAATTGCAGGCAGTGATTAGGAAGCTCCCGCAGCACAAAGCACAGCCCGGATTAAACGCACACGCTGTGGCAGATGCGATGCATGCTGTCAATTATAATATACCACTCCAAATGGCACTAAGCGGGGAAATAATAAAGAACCACAGCTCACAGAGAGAAAGGAGATGGGCCCATCTTACAAATTACCAATACGCTTGAGGTTCGAGAGCATTGTCTGCTCGGGGATGAAATGAAGTCGCCCACAATTTGATTCTTTTCTTCTACAAAGACTCAAGAACTGTACAATACTCTACACCCTAGAAAAGGAAGTTTTTTTATTTGGCATTGATGGTTCCATGAAGAACCTTCAACATCCATGGAAACTTTTCAATATACAATATAGTGGAAAAAGGTTTCTTATATTATTAAAATGTTCTTTACACTAAAGACACTCTGGAAAGATGCTCCACTGGGAGATTTGCTCAGCATCAGGGACCCTGTTGAAAGGACTTTTGACCATGTAGGGTGTGTTTGTTGGTTGTGAGCAGCTGATGACCAAGTGGAAAACACTGTTTGTTATGGCTCATGTCTTCCTCTGTACTTTCATTCTGTGCATGCATAAAACCCTGTCAAACCCCATATGGCTCGACCTGTCTGTTCAGAGACTCCTTGACCAGCCCTAGTTGAGCAGATAGGAGAGAGCTGAAGCTGTAATCCAAACTATCTGCTGTCAACTTTCTGATATTTTGAAAGGTAAAACTATGATTAAATGAGAAAGGTTGCCAACAATGCTTTATCCTCCTCTCTCTCTCTCTCTCTCGTTCTCTTACAGATCCTAATGCCCAGAAAAATGTGCCAGATCACGCTCTAATCGGCGGAGTAGTCGCTGTTGTCGTTTTTGCCACTTTGTGCTTAATTATTGTATTGGGACGCTACCTGGCACGGCATAAAGGTAAGATGTTCCTTTACTGTCTGTAAAATCTAGACCGCATGTGACTCAAGTTTAGTCATTTGAATAATTTAAAACAAAGGAAATGTAAAATTTGTGAAATTAATCTAATCAAATCAACATTGTTGCAAGTGGTCTCATACTTTTGGACTCCAGTGCATTCATACTCAAGTAACAGGAACTGGAACTGCACCATCACATTTTATAATGAGCTGCATTTCCACCTAAATTACCCGGAACAAATTGTCTCAGAAACTTTTTCCCACCAGACCTGTTGCTGTCGACCTGTGTGTTTTGCCATTGCGGTCTAAAGTACCGTGAAGATTAGGCAAATGAATCCGGTGATGTAGGACTGCATGCTTTCCAGATTCATCCTCCACATAAGCTTAATAAAGCCTGAACCTCGTTGTTGGTCGTATTTTTTAAACTCCATTGATGCTTCCAATAGCAAATAACTCTTACGACACGCACCGCAACAGACTTTGAAATAAAATGCTGCATGGAGTCAACCAATCAAAATGCTGCATGAATTCAACCAGTCAGCATTCTCAGTGCCCAAGTCCCACCCCTGAAAGTTCCTGAACTTTAGAAAAGCACTACTGCTCGAGCAGGATTTTTACCTGGAACATCATTTAGACCCTGGTCCCACACAGAATACCACCCCAAAGTCCCTAGTTCCTGGGGAAAGTTCCTGCGGTGGAAATAGCAGTATTTTTCTGAGACACTTTATTTTACAGTCCTTGTTACATGGTACACGCAACTTACCCAATAGTAACTACATGTACAGTAGTTCATTATTATTATGCCATACTATTTAACCTATTTTACATAAATTTACCATTTTGAAGTATCCAGCACGAAATTGTTTCCTTTTTTACCCGAGTCCACGTGAATAGGTATTGTAAGGTTTCAGTGACCTTTCAAAAACAATCACATTGGTTATTAAATCAAGACCTTGTGTGTGTTTCAGGCACGTATTTGACAAACGAGGCCAAAGGAGCGGATGACGCCCCGGACGCAGACACAGCCATCATCAATGCCGACGGCAACCACGCACACGCAGAAGAAAAGAAAGAGTATTTCATTTAGACTGCAAGTGGCACTGCGCTCCTCATTCCTTCCCTCCTTCCCTGCACCGTGTAGGAACTTCTTCAGACAGCAGCGGAAGCTTCTCACACTTTTTTTCCGTTCTGTTTGTTTTTCATTTCAGTTTCGTTTTCTTTTGCCTTTTCGATAACAGCTCACCTGCTACTTTTTACGAGCAACTTATTTGCTGAAGATGTCACCTTTTGTAATCATTATATAGCTGTAAAACACCCCCAAAGTAAAACATGTCTAAATCTCCAAATATGAAAAAAAAAGAATATTGTCTGCAGCCATCCTTCAGTAAGGACTCGCCCTTCATCCTCTCACAGTGCCTAAATATACAGATGTCCACTGAATTTCAGTCAATGCCTTCATGTTTGCCAGGCCTCTGATTGGTTGCTTGCTTTTTATCTTCAGCGTTATGATTTAAAAAAATGTTTTGTGGTGTTTTAATTTCTACTTTTATTTTGGTTGTGATTCATGCTGAATCCATTTATTGTGATGTTTCTCCCAAAAAAAAATGTACAGTAGTGAAAATATACTCAGACTTGAAGTGAGGGAGGTTCCCTTTTTATTCTACAGATTTTTAGGTGTTAATAATGTTATCGGTACGTAGAGACGCTCCATTCTCCAAATGCCCATTACATGATGTGAGACTAACAGCTCACACTACGGCTAAAATCAGTATTTTGTACTTGAACTGTAGATATTGGTACGTAAATGAATAGCTCCACAGAAGGTCTCAGTGTGTTCCACCGAAAATCACCTTGTGTTTTTGAATTAGGAAAAGCAGTTAGGTTAACCAGCTCCGGTTTTCTAATAAACCATAGCGGGTTAGTGAATTAGCAACCAGGCAAAGAAAGAAAGAAGCCAGTTGTGTGTGTTTGTGTAGTATGATGATGCATCTCCACTGCTTGGTTCTTACGACACTTGGTTCTGCACCAGTCTGTGTATTCCTGCACAGATCCACGTTCGAGTTGGGAAACATCCGTACGTCATCCCTTCAGCTGTTTACACAACCGTTGTGCCGAACAAGAGATCTCACAACCTAAAAAGCGATACATAAGTATTGCGCAACTATTTCAGTGCTCTTAATTGGTCAGATCAATATACAGCCCATTAAACTTTATGCAAACCTGTGATAACGCTAAGAGAACGTTGCCGATGCGCAACATTCATAGAATGTCACCCGTCTGCTCATTCCACAGCGCGAGGTTTAGGCCAAACAAAAAAATAAGCACAAAACGACTCACATCAACTCACGAATGAGGTCTAATGCAACAATCATGAAGTAAAAGTAATTAAACTTTGATTTCCATTACCCAAACTGGACATCAGTACACTAACGTCATGGATTATGTTGATGGTTGGAAGTGTTTTTGAAATGACAGTATCTTTTCTTTCTGTTCGTTTGTTGATTTCTACAATGAATAGACAACCCTGCTAAGGCTGTATAATATATCTGCTAAATGTGGTAACTAGTGAAAATTGTTGTTAGACTTTGGGATCCCTAATTCCATCAAGTTTGTATATTAGCTGATCTAAATATTGGTGGGGAAAAAACATGTTTTCATCTTATTTGCTATTAAAAGATTCTTCACGACTTCATAACGTTTGCTTTAGCTCAAGGCATGTATATACTGTATCACATTTTGGGGAAACATTTTTGAACTTTTTTTTTTGATTGTAAATTATTTAATTTTGCTTAATTGAAAACCACTCAATGAGTATGATGACAATTGTGACAGCAATGGGATACCTGTTAAAACGGCAGAGCTTTGTATTTGTTGAATGGGAGACTTCTAGAACCCTTTTACCTGATGTCTGTTTCTTGTAAATGAAGATGATTGTTGTTCATACTTGGCTGCCTGTCTCCATTCTCACATAGGAAAGATATCAGTGAAGCTTATGAAACCAATAGATGGTCAAGCTTTACATTTTTGATAGTAATATCTCAAAAACATCTTTTCATTTTAGTCCTAATGCACCACAGTAACACATATCACTTCCGTATACAAGTATGTAACTCAAGTGTAATTGTCTTGTCACATGTATCCCTAATATGTGTGAATATATTAATGGCTAGGAACATGGTATCCTTTGACAGAGCCAATGGGCTGTGTGTTATCAGTCAGATTACATACTATTTAAGGCCAAACCGTTTATCAGTGCACAAAAAAAAAACAATTTAAGCCTTATGAAAGGAAACATAACCGCTCATGTGCTGACATGCTACTCAAGCCACGATTACCTTTAATTTATTTCTCTTTTCTTGCTACTTTCCCTCTCTGTGGATTGGCTCAATGCCGTCTGTTTGGCATAATAACCGCTAACAATGTTTGGTACTTGTCTGTCTGATTGTGACGCTGACCTATAATGCTGCCTTTGTGGTCAGTGAATCACATGCTATTATCAAGAAAATATATTCACTTGCTCAGATTTTGACCCGTTACAGAACATACTCAACCTTTCTAAGAACAAATAAATCAGCTTCTTTTATCACCATAATTGCCTTTGTGTTTGTAGTGGGAGCGTCCCGTTGTTTTGTCACTTCAGCTCTTGCGGGGTCTTCTCATTAAAGGTTGTTTCTTTTCTTTCAAACTTGCCTTTATACATTGCATGTTATATTGTCACCTCACAGTCATGTTTTAATGCACCAGAACGCATTTCCAGTTTGATGCTTTTTGTTCAGCTAGTGATTGCAGTGGAATTCACGAAGGGTTCATAGCTAAACCAACGGCCTAACACTTTTGGATTTAAAGTTTTGGGATTTATTCAGTACATCTGTTCCAAAACCAATAACAGTTAATATGCTCCCAATGCAAAATAAACTGAATATTGAGTTTAATGATTATTACCATGTCCTTAGCTCAGCAGCATGCTAACTGCAAACTCTACTGAAATCAATTGAATCGCTGCCAATGTTGAGTGTTCTTAAATGGTCACTTTAAGGTTCCATTACCAACACGTTCTCACTCCCAATACATATTGCACATATTGATGCTTGGTCAGGACCCATCGGCGTCACTTGTTAATGCACGGTACCCCTTTAGCACCATTTTCTGACTCCATTAATCGTCATAAACAGATGTGTTAGGCATGGGAATGTTATCATGATGAAATTATATATTGGGTTATGATTTTGCCATTATGACATGTTGGAGTGTGATTCTCCATTTAATCAGCCAGCATAATTTATTTTATTTACTATTTATACATGTTTGAACATGTAACCAATCCCATCCCTAAGCATCCCCATTTGTGTATTATATGACATAAAACACAGAATATAACAGGCAGATACTGTTATTCAAAACTGTTATTCGACTGCAGGCACAATTTATTCAAAAAGTACAAATATTCCAAGTGTTCCGAGGCCAATTGATTGACTTGTGTGAAGAAAAGCCCCAAAGTAGATCAGTGTCTCCATCCGCTGAAGATCATGCCGCCCTAAGAAACGTTACATCAGCTTTAAAAGTGAAATTGCATTGGCTCTCGCATGTCTCATGACCAATTGCGTCTTCATCAGCTTTCATTGTAGAATGACATTGCGTGCGTCTCAATCAGCGCCCTGGTTCAGTAGTCAGGACATAAGTCAATGGGCTGACTCCCTGATCAGTGCCCTGACTGCTGAACTAGGGCGCTGATTGAGACGGACCCATTGGCTTCCGTGTGTCTCATGATTGATCGTGTCATGCTAAAGAGTCGGGTGTATCTTTTAAATGAGATATGACTGAATGTATGCGTGTGTTCACGGAGCGGCGATATCGTTATTTCAGTGATTAAAAAAAATTAAATATCCACACAGATATCTTTACATAGAGATATCGTATGACTTGGAATGCAACATGAGTTAATACTTTTATACTGTTTTTGAGCAGTTTTTGCAATTAATACCGTTGACTGTACTTTTATTTGTCTGTTATGTGTTTTATATTGTTGAATAATGGGTAGGTTTAGGGTAGGAGTGGGGTTAGTTGCTACAAAATATAAAAGCAGGCTATACATATTCATAAAATCATGTCTACTTTTACAAATGCAAATAATTAAATGCCTCTTGATCTGACACATTGGAAAAACAACTGAAATCAGTGGGGAACCCTGCATGTCGAAAAATGATGCTAAAGGGGTCCTGACCACGCGCCAACATTTTAACAAAATATGACGAGTTGAGAGTGAGAACATGTTGCCATTACAGTTAGGATGCTGCCTATGTAGGCAGCTCACTAGGTTTTGGAACAGAGCTCATATTTTGTCAGTCAGAAACCTTTTTGGAGTCTGCAAGTGACAATTCATGTACAACTGTTGTGTCACGTATTATGGATATAGACAATCTGAAAAAGAAAAAAAAGGTTCCATTTGTTCACATAAAATGCATCTGGCTTGTTTCTTGACAGACTATGCCAATTAGCATGCAGATTTTAATCTAGCAAAAGTTAGAATAGAGAAATCTTACCTAAGAAAGAACCATCTAAAATACACCATTTATGATCGCAGTGATATGTGGAAATAGTCAAATGCATTCACTCATCGACCTTCTTTTATTTGCTGAAAAGGTTTGGGTCCAGTACACTTCATACGCTGAAATAAAAGCAAAGAGTCTAGAAACAAACACACCAGAAACTGTAACTGTCAATCAAAAACTGTCATCCAATTACACAATTTTAGTCATTTGGATTTTTTGCATCTCAGGTATGAATCGTGTTTTTTCTTTCTAACAGCGTACAGGTAGCTCATACCAATGTATTTCTATTTGCTAAATCATGCTGCGTTTAAAACATCATAAGTGTTTATTTGATTTCATGTGTATATATATGCTTGTTGCTTCACATATCTCCAATTCATGACACACAAGCTGTATATTGTTACATATCCGCATAATAAATCAAAGCTGTCCAGTTGCTGTAATGACCTGTTGCGAAATTTAGACCAGAAAAAGATGCACATATAGCTTGTAATGTGTTACACTAAGAGGGCTTTTGTCATAGTAAGGACACTCTACATGTAGGTCAAGATCAAATAGTTTGAAGGAAACAGTGTTTTCACAGTTTCTCACACGACCTTGCTAGATTTAGCACCCGCACCGACGACACAGCAGTGCTCACAGTTCCAGAGACGTCTGTAGTTGAACTGTAAAAAATAAACACAAACGCTACTTACATTTCTCCATGTTCCTCTCATGTTGCAAAATAATTCTGCGCGCCAGTGAAGCAGGTGTAGTGGGTAGCATACTGTGCACTGGTAGATCGAGTACCTGGTTTTTAATCGAATCGGCCTCTCTAGCTCTTGAAATGATAGTGGCTTCAGAACACGAAGGGTTTGTGCTTCTTGTAGCAAGCTGAAATGAAAACGCCTCATTTGGTTTCTTTTTTTTATGTGTTCCTTGGTGTATTCATTTGATTCAAAATTCGATTTTAAGCCTAATTCACATGTATGGAATGAACTTGTTAAATAAATAAATGCCAAAATCTCCTGTTTGTTCTTCTTACTGTCTAAATACAACAGCAACATTATCCATCTAGAAAACCTTAGCACAAGCAACTATTCAGAACACCCTAATGACCTGCCTAGCAACACCCTAGCAACAAGCCACCACACAAAACTGCCTTTTAGCAACCTGCAAGGAACACCCTAGTAGCAACCAAGGAAACCACAAAAACAAGCAGCCACTTAGACCTGCCCAGCAACACCTGCTTTTAAAGGGATCCCCTGGTGTTAAGATGTATGGCTTAATATAACAAATCATGTCTCTTATTGAAATATGTAGTAGAAAACCCATGAAAGATCTACGTTATTTAAAAAATCCATTATTTATTTGGACAATGGGCAGCGCCATTTTGTTTGCGTTCTATGTCGATGATGTAGAATGGTTGCGCTCTGCAATCAACTGGCCTGACCCGTAGCTATTTTTACCACAACACAACTCAAAAAATGTTTCAGAGTTAAACAAAACCAATGAAGTGCTTTGTAGTTGCATTTTAAACACACTCAAAAACATCCCCTGAATCACTCGATTGAGACAGAGCAGTCTGTCAGATTGCAGAGTGCAACTGTACGTCATCGACACAGAACGCAAACAAAATGGCGCCGCCCATTCCCAAATATGTAATTGATTTTTTTTTTTTTTTTTAAATAAAGTAGATCTTTCATAGGTTTTCTACTACATATTTCAGTAAGAGACATTGTGTTATATTAAGCCATACAAGTCTTAACACCAGGGGACCCCTTTAAGCTTTAAGGCCCATTCACACTGGGAACGATAACGATATAGATAGTTCTAAACACTGTTATAAATATAAAAGAATAGCAGAGTCCACACCTCAGCTGTAACCATAACATTAGCACATTGCAATTATAATGCTGGAATCACTTTGAACTCTTTTTTTTTTCTCAAGCTGAAGAATGATAACATTGACAGCCAATGATAAACCATCTTACTTTAAAGATCTTGAGCATTTAAAGTGGCAGGCGACAAAACTGTAGAATAAACAGAACAATATGCTGGTGTGGACGCTAATATAGTTATCGTTATCTTTATACTTATTGTTCTTGGTATGAACCGGCCTTAAACGTGTTTTTTCATGCTCGCTGTATAGGTTTGTCTGAGCTGCAGAATGTTCTGGAATGTAATAAAACGCAGGCATGGCTGCTAGCATGGAGACAGATACAAACTGAGAGATAAAGACAGCACCAGACCCCTGAGGGGAAGTGAGACAGCAGCCCTCAGGGCAGGAAAGCGTGATCATTGTGAAATCACCACAGGGGATGTGTTCTCACTCCTACACACACACACACTCACTCACACCGAGGTCAACGTCTCCACAAAAGCCCTCGTTGCCATTTCAAAACTGCCGCATAGTTTGGGTCTATAATGACAAGGCAGGTCAAGAATACATAATTGCTGCGATTGTTTTGGATTGCAAAATCTCATGATAAAAACTATCACATAGACACAACTGTAACATACATCATACACCAATATAAGTTAAATATCCTCTCAAGTCTCCCTGAAAGTGCAATATATTATAATTTGCTGTAGAGGAACGAAGACTATAAGGGTATGTTTATGCAAAAGATGTTTTGCTTGGTTGAAAACAAGAATAACATTTTTACGATTAAAAATAGAGTATTTAATAATAAATATAACATATTTTATAAATATAACAATATTTTACAGAAAACGTAGTTCACTAAAAAACTGCTGGGTTACCTGTTAATATGCAGACTGCCTATGACTAAAAATCATTAGAAAGGTCTAAGGATTTATTGCAACAAACAAACAAAGCGAAAAAAATAATTATTATAAAAATCACAAAATAACTGTGACTTTTTAAACATAAAGACAAACACGACTGCATCAAGATATGGTGTATTTGAGTTCTTCAAGCGTTCTAGGATATTTTCAGAATAATAAAGTATGCAGTGCTGATTGACAGGCTTTAACACTGTACAGGTCCTTCTAAAAAAAAAATAGCATATTTGATAAAAGTTCATTATTTTCCATGATGTAATGATAAAAATTCAACTTTCATATATTTTAGATTCATTGCACACCAACTGAAATATTTCAGGTCTTTTATTGTTTTAATACTGATGATTTTGGCATACACATCATGAAAACCCAAAATTCCTATCTCAAAAAATTAGCATATCATGAGACGGTTCTCTAAACGAGCTATTAACCTAATCATCTGAATCAACTAATTAAATCTAAACACCTGCAAAAGATTCCTGAGGCTTTTAAAAACTCCCAGCCTGGTTCATTACTCAAAACCGCAATCATGGGTAAGACTGCTGACCTGACTGCTGTCCAGAAGGCCATCATTGACACCCTCAAGCAAGAGGGTAAGACACAGAAAGACATTTCTGAACGAATAGGCTGTTCCCAGAGTGCAGTATCAAGGTACCTCAGTGGGAAGTCTGTGGGAAGGAAAAAGTGTGGCAAAAAACGCTGCACAACGAGAAGAGGTGACCGGACCCTGAGGAAGATTGTGGAGAAGGACCGATTCACATTTGTGCATAAGAACTCCATACTTATAACAGCCGTTAAACACATAAAAAAGCTTCACTTTTCTGAACCCTCCTGGACATCTTGCCCTTCTGAACAATGTTTTCAAAAACTTTTTAGTCAAAAGTTCTCTGTGGTAAATCAACATAATGCTGCAGGTGCCGTTGATATAGTTTAACTTGTTTTGAACCCAGAAGATTGCTTTAATAATGACCATTATCTGAGTAAGAATCAACTACTTTTTAATTAGGCAAGTTGAATGAACTTAATTACTTTAAATAATTGTTGTAAAGGTGAGTAATCATAATGCTCTCTGAAATCGACAAAGTAGAATTAAAGTAAACTAAATTAAATGACATCAAGATTTCTGGAATTAAATCTACTAAATGACAGCTTACCTGCCTAATTTCCAATACCAGATAAGATGTCTTGCTCTAAATGCATTCATGCCTGTTCTGAGAGCACCTTCCTGAATATGGTGCCAGTGTTTAATGCGTTTTGTGTCAGAAGTGAGAGAAGTGAATGATATACTGTCTGAGGTATGAAAGTTCACCTTTCCCATCAATCATTCACCGGACAGGTGACCTTCTCCACTGGTACTTTGGATTGATAGGAATGCCGTCCATGACAAGAAACCTTTTAAAGGGGTTTAAGACACCCACAATCTTTTAGAGGATTGGAATGCAGGAGTTCAAATGTGTAAAAATTCAATTAAGTTTTGCCATCACAGAAATGAATTTCATTCTAAAATATATTCAAACAGAAAACAGTTATTTTTAAATTGTAATAATATATCACAAAATTACTGTTTTATCGTTTCTTTTTTTCATCAAACCCAGAGAGCATACATATCCGGGCCTCATCTGGGCCAACTATGGCACATACAGCTCATTTCTGGCAGCGGTAAAGGTCACATGGACCTCACACAACAAGCCACAACTCACACTAAAACTGGCTTGATGTGTGTTGGCCAGATCCGGCCCCTATGACCTTTGCCGCTGACAGAACTGAGCCATATGTGCCATAGTTGGCCTAGGTGAGGCCCGGATATGTATGCTATCTGGATTTCCTCATACTTCTCCATCTTGTTTAGTTAAAAATCTCTTTAAACAGGATAAAAGCTGCAGCTCGACAATTGAAAAACCAACATTCGTACACCATCATTCATCTTGAAATCATTCTATGCACGTCTTCAGATTGGTTCTGTGAACTGAGAGGCTTTTGCTGACAAAGGGAAGTGGCATTTAGAGGTTTCTGCCAACAAACTGGTATTTATGAATGGGCTGACGTTGGGATTTATCAGGTTTGAGGCGAAAGCATTTGATAAATATATACTGTGTGGAGAGCATTCTTTCAACATTATCTCATTTTCGACGGAGGTGCCGCTTACCGGTATTTGCGTCTGAAGACTTCATAAGATCCTATCTGGTTACACTTTATTTTGATGGTCCCCCTTCATTCCGTTGAGTATGAGTAACGTTACACTCTCAGAGTATTAGTCGAGTATTGCTGTTGAGTAAGGAGTAGGGTTAGTAGAATAAGTACTTGCAAAGTTACCTAGTCAGTAGAATGTCTGTTAGGGGACCATCAAAATAAATAGCTGTCTGCTTAATATCTAAGAACAGAGTTAGTTGACATATAGGTGCAACATAGTCAACAAAATATCTAAAGGGGGCAATCAAAATAAAATGTTACCTCATATCTTTCCTAGGGTTTTATTAAATAACCCATTCATTTGCCAGCAGCCATTTCATCCTGTAGCCCAAGGTTTCCCACTGAAGCTAAGCAGGGTTGAGCCTGGTTAGTACCTGGATGGAAGACCTCCTGGGAAAACTAGGTAGTTGTGCTGGAAGAGGTGTTAGTGAGGCCAGAAGGGGGTGCTCACCCTGTGGTCTGTGTGGGTCCTAGCACCCAAAGTATAGTGACGGGGACACTATACTGTCAGAGAGCACGGTCCTTCAGATGAGACATTAAACTGAGGTCCTGACTCTCTGTGGTCATTAAAAATCCCAGGATGTCCTTCGGAAAAAGAGTAGGGGTGTAACATATCAGTAACAGGCTAATAAAGCATTACATTTCATGTTCCTGGCAGCTAATTCATTACAATTACATAAAATATTGTGATCAAACATACAGGTAATACAAAAACTAATTCATTACCTCATCCGTGAACATGATTCCTGAATTCCATACATCTCTGGATGTGAAATCTCCCATCGTTCCACTCGCCTTCATAGCATCATCAAGCTTTGCTTTGTTTTTGTTTTGAAAATGCGACCTCTGGCGGTGAAAACGTACATACTGTGCCTTTAAATGCATATGTGACCCTGGACCACAAAACTAGTCGCACAAGTATATTTGTGGCAATAGCAAACAACACATTGTATGGGTCAACATTATCCATTTTTCTTTTCATGCCACAAATCATTAGGATATTAAGTAAAGATCATGTTCCATTAAGATATTTTGTAAATTTCCTACTTTATTATATTTATAAAAATTAGTAGTAGTATGCATTGCTAAGGCCTTCATTTGGGCAACTTTAAAGGTGATTTTGCATCCTCAGATTCCAGATTTCCAAATAGTTGTATCTTGACTAAATATTGTCCTATTCTAACAAACATACATCATTGGAAAGCTTATTTATTTAGAAATTTTAATAGATGTCTAACCATAGCCCAAGAATAGACTAGTCATTAATTAGCATCATTGCACGCATAGAACATGTCAAAGAAAACCAAACACCTTCTAATCAATGTTGACTGCTTACATGATGGAATATCACACATCTTGCAAGTTATTTTGGCAAAAACGACATGTATCCAAATTCAGGGTTATATTGGCTAGAAGTGGATTACTCATAGCTGGACTATATCGGGTCTATAGTTAACTGAGACGGCAATGACGGCTATTGCTTGCTGGGTTGTTATTGTAACTTCTCATTTATCCAAGGCAACTTATAGTAACTACAGTGAGTGCTCACCTAGGATGAAATCTGTTGGAAAGTGCCTCATTCAAGGGCACAATGTTGATAGAGATCTCTCCAGTTCGCCAGTTGACCCCAGCGAAGTCACCTCCCTTTAACCACAAAAGACTTCCACCACCCTATTCAGTGACTGAAGCTATCAATCACCCCACACTGTTCTCTGAGGCAGTCTTTTGAACACAGATCATTTTTTTTAACTTGACTGAAATTAAATATGGTGTCCCAAGCAGCACAAAGCATCTTTCAATATGGATTGATTTAGTAGTCTAGGCATATGTCTGCCGTACCATGTGAGAACAGCTTTTGATTGAACACATTTATATGCACCGAACAACACTGAAGTCAGAATGCAGATATAAACATGCATGAAAGCCAATGCTCTCACGTGTACAGAAAGGGTTTGCAGCACTTTCTGTTCTTTTTCTCGGTTGCCTGCATGTGTTTTGCCACAGCAGCAGGATGGAGAATATAGCGTGTCTCTCGTGGAATGTATGCCTGCCTGCCTTTGCACTCTATGTTAATGCAGTCGTGTCTGCCAGAACTTTTACCCTCACCAGGGCCTGAGCTTGAAGCAACAACAAGCGCCATACACATAAACAAAAGAGATGGACAGCTTCTTGTTAGCAGGCTGCTCAGACATACACAGCCATATGCACAGACACATGGGGAGTATACATTCAGAGAAATGATGTCATACATATTCATCCTCCGCTAAAAAAAGAACCATCACTGTGCCGTCCCTGTGTCAGGCTGCATGGAGGAGATATTTCCTCTCATACACAAACACAATTTAAAGGGATACTTCACAAATATGACAATTCTGTCATCATTTACTCACCCTCGCATCGTTGCAAACCCGTTGGGCTTTCTTTCTTTTATGGAAAGTTGTATTTTGAAGAATATCCCAGCGACTCTTTTCAATATAATTGAAGTGAATGAAGGCTGGGGCTGTCAAGCTCCAAAAGGACGAAAAAGCAGCATAAAAGTAGCCCATTATAAAAGCGGTCCATGAGACTCATGTATTCAAAGTCTTCTGAAGTCAAACATTAGCTTTATGTGACACACAATGGAAGATTATTTCCTTCTTTTCATATCTCACAATTCTTACATTTTTTCCACCTCAGAATTCTGCATGAGTGTGGTCAGGTGTCTAAAAATGCGGGGTAATTGCGAAAACTCTGAATTATGTGGAGAAATGTAAAAAGTGAGGGGTACGCAATAACGCAATCATTTTTATATTTTTAATCCGTGACAGAAATAAGCTGCCATAAAGCAAAATATAAGTTGTTCTCTTTGACTCGTTCATGAGAGCTCATAAAAGAAGTAGTGATTCATGAACAAATTGTGCTTTGATTTAGATTGAACATTGGTCTGGAGAGTCTGCTATTTTCTACTGCACAAGAGGCGTGATAAACCAGCATAATTCAAATGACTCAATCAGACCACAAGTGGCGTGATCAACAGGCAACAACCCATCGCTTCTATATCGGTCATCATGTTAAACCACCAATAGCGCGCCAGGAGGATAAGCAATTCTGTGTTTGGTTCTCGCAAAAGTGTAACAGAAGCAGTAGAAATGAACGTCCAGGTTTCCAGACTGAGCTGCAGGGCGAAATCAAATCGTCGGCAGATCCGGCTGGGTTTACCCAGTCTAATGAATCGATTGATCCAGTTCGTAAAATCAGATTAAATCATTTGCTCGCTAATTAAATTGATTCAGTTCAGAGTTAAATTCACTGATTCAATTATCCTTTTGCATTAGTTTAAAACTCTGGACTGATCTTGATTGTATTGTATGACTTCAGAAAACTTTCTTATTACCACTTTTATGACATTTTATTATACTTGTATGGTGTTTGGTGTTCACATTGGATGTGCGACCAGTCACAAGCACAAAATCCTCCTTTTGTGTTTCACACAGTTTTGTTATTGTTAACTAAAACAGTTCAAATCTTTTTCAGTTATTGAAATAAATCTGAAACTAAACAAAAATATTAAATAAAACTTACTGAAATAAATACTAAGTACTAAAATGACTAAAACAAAAATAAAGCAAAAAATATAACAAAATTACAATAAAAATAAAATTAAACATTTACATATAGAAATAACATTTAATTCAAAAGAGTAATAAATATACTATATTATATAAATTATATTATATTCAAGGCTTAAAAAAATGGAATGGGTTTGGAACAACATGAAGTTTTTTTATTTATTTAATTCCATCAATAGTCTCTGTAAAGCCATTTGTTGTTCTGAAAACCTATGTAAATATTTCATAACACAGTCTTTATCCTCTCATCTGACTGATGCCATTTTGGCGGTTGCACTCATTACCCTCTAAAGGACGCAAGAGATGTAACCATTAATATTAAAACAGTTCAACTCCATCGAGCGTATGTCTACCTCATTCACCTTGGGCTTGTCTAGGGAGCCAGTGTCTTATTTTACATTTTTATGTATGGCATGTCAGACTTGAGCAGATGGTATCTGTATGAATATGGGCGGCTTGTCACCCTTTCTTATCACCTCACACCCTTACCTGACGAATATCACTTCCTGAAACAAGACCCCCTGCAGGAAGTATTGGCAGAGGCCGAGGTGTGTCAGCCCGCTCTCAGTAGGACACTCCCAACCCAGACGTGACCTTCAGCGCCAAACTCCCTCAACTGTCTTGTGCTGCCATTTTCAAGATGCGAGCTGGAGACTCTTTCTGTCTGGTTGGTTTAGCATGCAGGGGTTTATTCAATCAAATTACCACGGAGGTGCTTTAATGCTTGTTAACCTTCCCAACCACCGGTGTTCAATCGAAAGCAATTTCAACATCCATTCTACCCGTTTTATTCACATTGATAATACGCCAATAACTGCTGTTGATTCAGCATCGATCTAACTAGTTTTTAGCCTAAGGGAAACGAGCAAAGTCACTTTGTTCTTTAGTAAACAGCTGCTGATGAAGCTGGTAAAACTGCTATGCGAAATAAAAAACCAGTCCGTCACGTCCTGTATTTGCGGTCTTCCTGGCCTTTACTTTTTTACAATTTGGTTCTCTGTCATTGCACTGCAAAACAAGCAAGCTTGCCAGAAACCTCGGCACACGTTTGGGAAGTCATTGCCCTACCAGGGGGAAAATGTGAAATGCCTCATTTTGGCCGTCCTTCCCAGCACACATTATCCTTTGACTTGTTTTCTCGCTTTTTCTTTCAAACCTCTTCCTCTTTTCTTCTTTAATTTTCCATTGACCAAAATTGTATACCAATATAGTAAGTACTGTTACTGAGGAAAGTGTTTACTGTGCACAGTGTGTACATTTTCGAGCCCGATCTCACGAAAATGCGTATCAATAGTACGAGTGTGCAATGTCGTAGAATCTATACGCCAAAATGAGTTTTGAAACAGAAACTCGTTCATGCTTTCATCACCAGCAGGGTGGACTATTGTAATGGTCTGCTCACCGGCCTTCCCAAAAAGACCATTAGACAGCTGCAGCTCATACAGAACGCTGCGGCCAGGATTCTGAGCAGAACCAGAAAATATGACCATATCACGCCAGTCCTCAGGTCTTTACACTGGCTTCCAGTTACATTTAGGATCAATTTTAAAATATTATTACTTGTTTATAAATCACTTTTATTACTTGTTTTATAAATCAGCCTAGGACCTCAATACATTGCAGATATGCTGATTAACTACAAACCCAACAGATCACTCAGATCATCAGGATCAAGTCAGTTAGAAATACCAAGAGTTCACTCAAAGCAAGGAGAGTCTGCGTTCAGCTATTGTGCCAGCCGCAGCTGGAACCAGCTTCCAGAAGAGATCAGATGTGCTCCAACAGTAGTCACATTCAAATCCAGACTCAGAACACAGCTGTGCCTTTACTGAATGAGCACTGTGCCACTGTACGTCCCACTGATTCGCTCTTATCTAATCTATGCATCATCTTTATTATTTTCTATTTTTATCTATATATACTGTAATAATTTTATTCTTTTTAAATTATCTTTACAACTGTATATTTCTATTTCTTCTTATTTTAAAAATTCTATTTACAACTGTTTTAATTATCCTGTTTTTGTTTTTAATTCTGACACGTGGTATTCTTATTTCTTATCACTGTTTTAATTTCATTTTCTATGTAAAGCACTTTGAATTGCCATTGTGTATGAAATGTGCTATATAAATAAATTTGCCTTGCCTTGCCCTGCCTCACCCTACCCAAAAGCGTGTCATATACATGCCATAAAGTGCGTATCATATGCACGCGAAAAACTAATTTTGGCGTATACATTCTATGAGATTGCACACTCGTACTATTTATACGCATTGTCATGAGATCGTGTTGACATTTTCAGTACGCACTGAATGCCTGAAATGACCTATTACAATTGCCAAAATATGCAGTATTCAAGAGAGCACACTGCACAGAATACTCTATCCCACAAATGCTTGATTATAGCCCGTACACTTTTTAAATGGCCTTGGTTCACAAAATATTTTTCCCATAGGGAGATTTTTTTAAAGTCTTCAGTGAAGCGTTATAATGCCTGGTTCAGATTACACAATATTTTTGTCTGTTACGATAGTCATTGTGTCAGATTACGCGATTTTGACTCCTAAAATCTTGTCGTGACCTGGACAAGAAACATGTCAGACTACACGGTGCTATGCGACCAATCATCGCTTGTTGTCACAACGCGTGATGTCATCGACTTCCAGAAACAAGAGTGTAAACAATGTCTGAAGCGGTGTGCTTTGTACTGGCTGTTTTATGTTTAGAAAAACGCAACAAAAAAAAAAAGAAAGAAAACCCGACCATGGACACGCTCATGGCTTGCTGGAAGAGGACAGTATGGGCTGTCAATCCTCCAAAAAGAACTTGAGGTAAAATATCGTTCTTTTTATATTAAATATTTTGTTATTAGTAGTTGTGGAGAGCTGGACGAGCGGCATGGGAGGAGCGAGTCGAGACCGGTGTGTGACTGATAATGAAGCGTCACCTGCAGTGAGGCACACCGGTCTCAAGTCCTCTCATGAGGGAGCTCGAGGCATAAAAGGGCTGGCGATACCAGTGAAGGGCGAGAGAGGACTAACGTTAGGCCTGGACTTTACGTTGAGTTTTGTTTATGCTTTGTTATGTTGTGTGTGCGGGCAGTCGTCCGTGAGGGGCTGCCCGCGATTTACTTTTGTTTTGTTTATTCCGTTTATTAAAGTATTTTTGAATGTTCGCCGGTTCCCGCCTCCTTCCTTCCACGAGCTTTACTAGTAAAAGCTTGCCATCACAAAGTTTTTGTAAAACATCTAATTCATAATTCCCCTAGCCGCACCATCATCACTCTTGCGTTTAGCCCATAGACTGTATAAAAGGTTTAGCCATGTTTGAAAGTTGTGTACGGAAAATGTCTGTGACAGAAACCATCGTGAAGGACCGCAATAAAATTCAACATGCTAGTCTTTCTGTCGTGACATCGTGAACTATCGCAGACGCGATTCGGTTGTCGATACTATGACACACTATACGAGATGAAACGATAAATTCTTGCGCCCGACGCCCATTGTCGTTCACTTAATCCCTCGACACCTTGCGTCGAACGGATCGTGCCAAATTCGGGCTAATATCGTGTAGTCTGAACCAGGCATAAGCCATTAAACAAACCAACCAGCTACAAGGTGAAACACAACATTAAACTTTGATTTGAAGCTAAAAAGTATTTGAAAATTGGACAAATGTAATTGTACAAAGTTACATGTTATCCTAATGGCTTAAACATACAGTATACATATACACTATATCGCCAAACGTTTTGGGGCACCTGCTTGTACATGCACATGAACTTTAATGACATCCCATTCTTAATCCGTAGGGTTTAATATGGAGTTGGCCCACCCTTTACAGTTAAATCAGCTTCAACTCTTTTAGGAGGGCTTTACACAAGGTTTTAGGGTTGTGTTTATGGGATTTTTTGACCATTCTTCTAGAAGCGCATTTGTGAGGCACTGATGTTGAACGAGAAGGCCTGGCTCACAGTCTCTGCTCTAATTCATCCTAAAGGTGTTTTATCAGGTTAAGGTCAGGACTCCGTGCATGCCAGTCAAGTTCCTCCACACCAAACTCACTCATCCATGTCTTTATGGACCTTGCTTTGAGCACTGGTGTGCAGTCATGTTGGAAGGGGCCATCCCCAAACTGTTCCCACAAATATGGGAGCATAAAATTGTCCAGAATGTCTTGGTATGCTGAAGCATTAAGAGTTCCTTCGTGCCAATTTTGGCCGTCCTGCCCAGCACACATACAAATGTTATACAAATGTTAATGTAGTTTGAGAGCATAGGGAAACTATTACGTCATTTGCGTTGCTTCACAGGAGTGGGCGGGGCTTATATTATATAATGCATATACAAGCAATTAACAACCTTGTAGCTTACAGTAAGTCTGTCTTTAAAGGTTTATAAGTTATTTATTGTTCCCCTCTGGGGAAAAAAAAAAGGATTTTTACCTCTGAAACCTGGCTGTTGCACTCTGTAATTTCAATTTCCATTTGACACTGGCCATGTTCAGAACAGCATATTCAGAATGCAAATACCTGGATAAATTCGTATTTGCTATAGAGTTTATACAACACACTGCACAAAATATCATACAATGCAATGTGCTAGATTAGACACTCTAGCCCCACACTTTTTCCTCTCATTTTATCTGCCAAGAGCTAAAACAATTTAACATGGAATTTGGAAACACGCAAATAAACAATGATGCAACATAGATTAAACAACATCTATTTTTAATAGGTTTGAAATGTTATCAGCAAAATGTCATATCAACAATGGTAACAAAAATCATGCCACGCTGTATTTTTCAAAAATAGTAGTTGGTATACAGTGTATACAAGGCCCTATTCAGAAAGTGGTGAACTAGTATTCCTTTCCAAGCCATGTACTGATGAGAGGGTGGCTGGAATTACACAAGCACACAGTTTGATCGATCCTCCCTCTTGATATTCCATTTCTTATTCGTGGTGTCAACAAGATGAAGAACTTCCATCCCCTCATCTCTATATTTAAACTATTCTCTAGTTCTTCCTAATTCATCATGCGCTTGCTGCTTCCTCAATGGGAACTAATGGTCTTGTATAAAAAGCATGTTAGTTCATTTCAGACAGCCATGTGTGTTAGTTTGTGCTGGTGTAAATGATTCTGTTATTTTTGTGTTCTCAAAACACAAATTTATAGTTGCTAAAGCAGCACATGGAATTAACCCTGAAGATATGTAATGCATTTCTTTCACACATTGCTGAAGTGAGTTTATTACTTGTGTTTCAAAGGCCAAGAAGATTTGACACTTAAATGATACTTAAAATGTATGGATGTAATTGCATTAAAATACTATATATATATATATATATATATATATATATATATATATATATATATATATATATATATATATATATATATATATAATAGATTTAAATGTTATTTTAAAGTTATCGTCATATTCTGCACAGATCAAGTCATTTGCATGTGGAAAGATCCTATTCCTCTTGAATGTAATTACATTGCTTGTAGCACTAAATGACGGCTCTTTGAATCCTTAGTGCAAAGCATGGTGGGTTGGGACTGCAATTTTAAAAGAAATAAGCGACTAATTTGACATAACATAGCTTTTTTTGCACAAACCATTAGGGGATGTCTCCATTTTTTGCAGGTCAGCACAGGCTCGTGGTAAGTTACTGCCATCTATGGTCTGAAAGGCTCTTTTCAATAAAACATGCTCTTTTATTTAAAAGAGTCTTATCAATTATTTAGAGAAAGATGTGTGAAGGTATGGGAATAATGGCTAAAAAAAGTGAAATATGCATAATAATACACTTTAAAAATTAAAGGAGATTCTAGAGAATGCACCACATTGTTACGTTGTGACGTAAGGAATACTGTTTCTGGGTCCAAACCTCAATATTTGTGGATTATAAAGTGGATACAGCAGATTCTAAAGAGATACCATACTGTTGTACCACATCTACAGTGAGATTCTATAAAAAACAATGTTGTACCACATCTATACAGTCAATCCCATAGAGAAACCATAATGGTGCACCACATGTTCTAAATCTAGGCTGGTCTTTTGTAAGTTTTGTCATATTTCCTCTCAAGTGTCTGTAACAGTTATCTGAATTAGAATGACTGGCACACCATTGAGATCCGCTCTATTCTAAATTCTCTGTGTCCACCTGCCTAATTTCAGAGGCAGAGGTATCTATCACGCTCTGATAGCATCTACATCCAGCAGGCGTTTATTCTGTCGCTACCACTCTGCAAGCTAATGAATCAGGGGTGGACCAAACTCTACAAAGAGATCCTATCAAGGCCTGCCACAGCGAACACAAGAAAAATGTATGCAGCCTTTTATTATGAGACAACTCAGCGGGGTGATGGATGGTCCAAATTTAGCCTCAGCAAACTTCACTGAGCTTCTGTTGATACTGCCTGATTAATGACTGTGTGATCCATTCAACAAAGGGAGGAAGATGGAGGAAGAGGAGGAGAGATGAGATTGAAGGAAATGTCTCTGATATTAAGTTTTATTGACTGAAGCACGCCGCTTGGCATGAGGTCTGGAATGCAAAACAATTTGGCTGCTTAGTTAAAGTAATTTGCCATTGACGTCTGTTGTGTTGAGAAGTATGCCTGTCCAGCAAAATGGGCAGCCAGGATGATTCTCCAAATGATGCATTTGGAGCAGAGATGGAGAATAAAAGATCTCCTGTGGAAGTGGTCATCTGGAAATTTTGAAAAAATGCTTGGCTGCCCACATCAATCCAAAGAGGTCTATAATACCTGGAGAAAGCCATCCATTAGCATTCTCATTCATCTCAGTGTCGTTTAGCTACAGTATGCAGCCCCGTAAGAAGATTTTGTTTATTGGTACTAAGTGATTAAATAAAATTATAATAAACAGTATTATGTGATTTATAATTGTAGTTCTACCAGGGGCTGTAGAGCTAAACAAAGACCCATTGAATCAATCATGCTGTATGCTAGTTTGCACTGACCAACAAATGTCCATTATTTTTCATGGTCTACTAACTATACAGATCCATATCAAGAGGGATTTTCAAAGGGCACTGAAGTCATCTAAAAGTAATGTTTCGGTAATAGCCTCCCAATGGCCTTTGTAAATATTTATAGAAGATGTTCTATTAAGATCATGAATGGGGGTCCTAGACCCAGATAATCTGCAAACAGCTATTGTTTAACCTCAGTAATTTGGTTTCAAAGGTAAATCTCTACATGGACCTTCAAATCTCTTCATGGACCAATCAGTTTTGTTTCATTACTTCTGATCCAATCAAAGTCTAAACTATTTTACCTAAAGTGCCCAATCAAACATCAGCTGACGGTGGTTTCTGAAAGTCATAGGTAAGCATATTCTAGCAGTAAAGTTCATAATTGAAAAGCCCTGAAACTTTTACAGTTTGATTGTTATGCTGATGGTCTCCATCGAGCCATCTTTTCTTTTTTTTTCTTTTTTGCCATCACATTCGCATCAACCCCATGTCTCTGATTTATTGCCACTGCTTTATTAATTTCAAGTGCCACCGAACTTCCTGAATGGTGATGGATGTTCTTGATGCATTGTATTGATCTACCCAGAGCTAGAAGACCAAATTGGGCTCTTGGATGTCTCGCAAAGATTGAAAAAACGAATGTCACCAATCTTCTCATCTGTTGCTTAATATATTAAAAACGACTGGAGATGGAGATGTCTTTCTTTCTGTAAACACATAGCAATATTGAAAGTCTAAATGATGATCGTTTAGAGCCTGCTGCTGCTACATAAATGAAGGATCCTAATGCATGCCAAAGATGTTGTTAGAGAAATTAGAACAATATAAATGAGGTGCAGATAATAGTAAAGGGATCTAAGAGCACCATGAATATCCATATATACACAACACACACAGCCAGTTATTAGTACCTTCCGCCCTGGAGGTACTTGGAAAGATTTCAATTTATGAAAAACGTATAAAACAGTAAGTATGACTTAAATTATAAGATATACTCATACCAAAAAAACAGTAATATTGTCTGATATATGTATATGTATATATATATATATATATATATATATATATATATATATATATATATATATATATATATATATATATATATTCAGAGTTAAAACTATATATTCAGGATTTACATTTATATATTCAGAGTTAAATCTATATATTCAGAATTTACATTTATATATTCAGATTTATATTCAATTATTTCCTGTTTGGCCCCCCATATATATGTATATTTATATGTATATGTATATGTATATATGTATGTATATACGTATATATATATGTATATGTATATATATACACACACACACACATATATATAAAAATAAAAGCAACTTCCATTTTATATTTAATTATATAGTTGCTTAAAAAGTGATAGCAGTGTAGTTCAGTATGAAGTCATGTGAGCCTGTTCGTACAGTCATACTGTTCTTCACTTGTTTGTGCATGCAGTGTGAATGAATAAAAATGAATCATAAAAATACCACTTTTGTCACTTTTTGGCATCCAAGCTGTGCGCATATTTAAAAAAAAACCTATATGGGTAAAATCTGACGAAAGCTGATGGAAGCAGCATTAGAGTTTTCTTACATAATCATAACTTTAAAAGCTTAAAAAGGAGACGAAAGAGTTTGAAGGAATCAAAATCAGGAGAAATTGCACAAATCTAATCCACTTCTTGAAGTTAAGCTGTCAAGTACGTTTCGGCACAGCACTCTGAACATGCACTGCTCAGCATTCATAAAGTCCGTTCTCAAACCTGTCCCCCTTCTGAGTCAATGGGCCCACGGCCGTCACCGTCACCGCCACGACAAGTACAATAACCAGGTCTTTCGCTGACTGTCGACAATTTTCTCGAACAATTAAAGCACACTCTGAGATTCATGTTCTCTTTTCTGGGTTACTGAACGGGCTGTGTAGCTACTGAAGCCTCTCCCTCCAGGTGTGCTCAAACCTGCCATGGAGCGTGTCAGAGAAAGGAAGCCCATGGGAGACCATTAAGCAGCAGCCTTTCTCCCCACCGAGTGTAACAGCAGGTGGGGGTAAAAATAGTGCGCCATCTGTTAAAGCAAGAGAGTCTGAATATCTTTCCTGAGACTCAGCAGGGACTCAATTAAAATGTGCATTTTCCACAGTGACTAAGGGGAGAAGCGTGGCCACCCCGGTCCATGTAGGCACGGATTCGGCTAAAGGCCCCCCAGGCGGAGCGGGGTCCACATTTACTGCTCGGGTGACAGAACCACAGAGAACTGGGCCGTTTGCTCCTTCAAGCCAAAGTCTTTCTGTTTGACTTCCCAGTCCTTCAGACCTCTGAAAAAGGATATGGCTTTTTGTAAAATGGTTAAGTGAAAATGTTTTAAGGCTCATGACACCTGCGGTTTAACCTCATGTGCATTCTAAATTTATTCCAACTGCCCCAAGAAATCAAAATTACAGAGCAGCTTGGAAAATCTGGGAAATGGTGTTTTCACAGCCTAGCTTTCCATGGATAAGGATGTGGATTCATCATAATATGGTAAAATCACATTTGAATGTGTTGGGAGATCAGTACATCAGGTGTGGACGCGCAGTCGCCCCACAAGGGTCTAACCATTACCCACTCCAAATTCTGAGCCAAATTAGTATGAATGTTCTGGGTACAGGCACAAGTACCACCTGGCATATGGAACAATCAAAGTAGTTAGATGTTTAGTCAAGAGACCACCTGCCAGCCAACCATCTCCAGACTCAATTCTTTTTCAACATTTCAATTCTTAATCAAAAGTTATTGACCTGAACAAGAGCAGAAGTGGAGGTTCAATCAGGAATGAAGACTGTTGATAGGTGATGCTGATGTTAAGTGATAGTAAAGTTATCCTTCTTGTCAGCTCTGGTGATGAAATTGTCTGAAACGGAGAACCGATATACATAATAAATATAAAATATATAAACCTGCGGTTATGTATGTATGTATGTATGTATGTATGTATGTATGTATGTATGTATGTATGTATGTATGTATGTATGTATGTATGTGTATATATATATATATATATATCAAAGAGTATGTGTTAACTGGCTGAGACCTGCACAGCAGCAAATTCACTTAACGTAAAACCAAAGCTTAGGTATAATGTAAATGAGAATCATCGTATGGTGTGTAGTTTAAAGTTTTGTGAATTCCGGTGCGCTATAAACAGGTGTTGTTTTTTCTCGCTTTTTTAATATATAATTCATTCAGAGTTTAAAGAAAACTTTTGTTTGACATGCAGACGACGAGTTACCAACAGCCATTTAATTACGCGAGTAAATCTGCTGAATTCTTCAGAGAGAACCTCCTGAAATTGCTATGATTGACAGTGATTACAGACTGGACAAAACATCTAACAAGCCTGTGTCAAAATAGCTCCGAGCACAAAAACGAATCTGTATTGGCTGAATACGTTCAGCAGCTTCTACAGTTATAAAAGGAAACTATCAAATAAAGCTATTGAATGTGTTATTCAAATTATTTATTATATTATTGGTATTAATAATTAAATTGTTTATTTATTTTATTTTCAAGTAATCACAGTAGTTAAATTAATAACCCTTCTAGGCTTTTGGGGTCTGGGCTTAGTGAAAAAAAAAATAAAATTATCTAAATGGCATGAGACTTTGTGATTTTTCCTATACTTGCCATCATACTTCAGAACAATATAAAGTACTAAAGTTTGCTTTAATAGTCATTTAATAATCTGTGAAAATAATTATGGCAAAAGAGCTAAGGAGTGGTCCTCTGCAGCCATCTATTAGTTATAATAGTAATTATAATAAGTAAATCCATGCCATTTTAAATTTAAAAGTGCTTGTTTAGCAACAGGTGCTGAAATCGTCCAATATGTGTGGCACATTTTTTCTCCATAAATAAGAAATGAAATTTCGCTTGAAATTGAAATTGACTTAAGTTTAATGTTGTTGTGAGGTTGAATTGCTATTACACATCTTTTGAATGAGTACAGAATCCGCTGATCAAAACACAGGCGAAGGAGATGCAATGAATCAAGCGATTGTATGTAAGCAGATGCATATGTAAAATAACGTGATTATCAATATTAAACATCATATAAATCAAAACTATCTAATGTTACTGAATGAAATGTGAACCCAGTCCCAGGACGAGCTATAGAACTGTGCAAGCATTAGGGGTGTTGATGGACTCGATCTACTGCATCTGTGTTTGATCATCATTCTGAATCTGATCTGGGTGCAGTCACGTGATTTTCTCAGCTTCTTGTTCAAAATCTTGCTTTTTTTTTTTAAAGGAACACTCCACCGTTTTTAGAAATAGGGCTTATTCTACTTCTTTCCTACATTTAGATATATGGGCAAATGCATTTTTATTTCAGTGCATGCATTGTTTTAGTTTGGCAGGGTTGCCGCTAGCTTAGCTTAGCATAATCAATGGAATCCTATGTTGCCAGCTAGCATGTCCCAAGTAAAAGTGATCCAAAAAAACCCACCTAATTACTTCTTGTGGCCTGCATATTCACAACGTATACAAATAGCGATGCAGATTAAGACTAGGCGATTTCCTGGGCAGATATTAACTTGGATTTATATTATGGGGAAGCACAGGCGAAGCACTGCTACTTGGGCACAGAGATATCACGCAACACATGCACAACATACGCCGGTATGTTGACAGATGTTTGGGGATTTCATATGTTGCATGATATCTCTGCGCCCAAGTTTAAACCTGCCTGTTTAAGGGACAAACTGTGCTACTTGTGGTTGTTTTATGAGATGTAACACTTTTTATCCTTGTGCTACAATATTTCTTCTTCAAAGCCTTAAAAGGATCATAAATGGAATAATTAATGAACTAGAGTTGTTAATATGAATCTGAATTTATATCGTTTTCAAAAAGCTCTTGGTAATACTGAAATATGTACTATTATACAATGGGTCATTTCATTTATACTTTTTACAAGGTAAGCAGTATGTTGTAAATATTAAAAAATAAAACATTAACTTTTTCCCAAAAGTTCTAAAAGAATAATTAATGTAATCATTAGCAAACTAGATAAGTTAGGAATCTGAATTGAAACCAGAATCGTTAAACTCCTTACACTTCTCATCCCTTTCCATAACACTTCCCAGGTTGTTCTGAATTCAGTAATCTGTGGTGCACAGAGGTCTTTTATTTCTGTGTAACACAGCAGGACGTGATGGCTTACACTTCAGTGCTGTGTTTGTGCACTTGTGAAGCTGAGAGTCTCAGACTATTGCTGAGCCACTGCTTAAGCAGAATCCATAAACACAGCAGAGGCTGCTATCTGTGTCCGGCAGCTGAAAATGTGTCCTTACTTAATCCTGCTTTCTGGAAACGGTCTCCGTAAATCACCTGTCAACGGTAGCAGTACAGCTCGGAGGGCTTCGCAGAACGGGAACCGGGAACTCAAACGGTGCAGGAGAGTTCAGGAAACCGGTAGGACTTTTATTAAAAACATCTTTCACTCATAGATAAATGAGATCACCACAGGGGCAGGACAAAAAAAAAGACTTGTTTTGCTACAAAAATAAATGACTATTGTCTGTGTGAAGAAAAAAAGAAATGAAAAACTTAATCTTTAAAAAAAGTAAATCTTTTATTTTTGAATTTTGTAAATATTTTGCTGCCAAAATGAAAGATTATCAACTTGTGACTGTAAATTACTTGGATTATAATTAATTAAAAATAATAATAATAATCATAATAACAATAAGTAAAAAAATAAAAGATTAAAAAGTTGTATCAGGTACAGGTAAATCTTTTATTTTTGGCTCTAGAAATATTCACAAAATAATGCTTATACAATAAATAGTAGGCCTATGTGAAATTATGCATAATATATATTTTCAAACAATATAATTACATGCTTGTTGCTTAAAAAAGAAAAAAAAAGAAAAAATTCTGTCATTTACCCAATGATTTACGGGTATCGAAAGACATGAGGTAAGTAATTAATGACAGATATTTCACTTTTGGGTGAACTAACCCTTTAAGCCCATTTGGGTAATTGCATTTAAAGGGGAATGCTGCTCTTCTCAGCTGCTTGCAACAGAAGAGCACCCCTTTGCTGCCACTCTCCTCCAGTAAGGGGCACAATGCCCCGAAGTCTCTGCTATTTCAGAGTGACATGCTGCTCCTTTCCGAAATGTCCTATTCTTGCCCGTCTTACTCTTTCCAGCATCTTGGCCTGAAATATACCCATAGCCGTGTATATGCCAAAACATTTTTTGGCTTTTAGATTTTTCACTGTCAGCTTGTGGTTGGAAGATGCTGGCTTTTTGGGGGAAGCTATTGCTGCGCTCACTGATCTTATAGGCTGCATGGATGAGTGCAGAGTTCTTGCTCAGAACAGAACCATACTGCCAATCTAAACTGCATGCTAATTGTCAGTCATCTTTGACGATAGTGGTCCTGACAGAATTGTATCTTATGGCTTACGTGTAACTCCCCTACACTTTACTTCCACCAAGGAGAAGTGCTTAGGGAATCCCCACCGCCATTTTGAAGTGCATCAAATGGGCAAGGGAAGTATAGACCCTTCCAAGACCAAAATGCAACACACTTGTGACATCACAGCAGATCGCACCTAATTTACTCACACCCCACACAACTCTAGTGTGATATTGGAGTTATTTTCACATTTAACCGCATAATACTTGTAGCTGCCTTAAGCTGATTTTTTTTTTACACATGTATAGTTTATTGTATTGTTATAATTTTCGTTTTTGTCAATTTTATATTTTCTCCAACAGCCAAACATGCAAACAGTACTATAGAATTGTGCGTAAAACAAATACATAGTGAAAAAGGGTAAATAATAAATCAGCTCCATAGCGATTCCAAGTGATCAAGGGTTTAGGGCGTTCCATTTAAACACATTGCAAGGATTCCGCCAGTGGGCACCCGTGTGAACAATGATGTACATCAGAGTAAACAAGACTGAGGGAAGTTAGCAAGGGAAAAGCATTAAAAAATTGGACTTAAGCGCAGCCTTAGAGTTAAAGGAGCAGAATTCGATTGGCCTGGCCACCAATGAAAGATCTGTGAGAACCAATCATCGCATCACTACACAACGTGTTGTTCATTGTTTCAGTTCACCCTCTGGCTCTAGCAATTAGATGTCAGATTTGGAATAAGCACATCATGTTTTGTTCAATAGCTCCAAACTGTTTTGAAAGGCGACAATACCTGTTCAGCCCTGTGCTCACACTTTAATAACCACAGATTGCTCCGATGATACTTTTTCACTCCACTGAGCAAATTATTTACTTCGTTCACACCATATGGGCTGTGAATTTAGGGCCCAATCCCTGAGGTTTTGACACTTTAGATGCTTGACAGCACAGCCATGTGAGAACCGTGTCTGCCATTGACATCTCACAACTAAAGACAGCACAATGTGATCAGATGGTCCAGAACTCATCACTTCAGCCACGAGAGACGTGAAACATTAGCTGCAAAGCTATAAATTCACATAGCAGCTGATACCCTGCTAGACAGGAAGTGACTAGAGCTGATGTGCTGGTGTCAACTGTAAATCAATGCAGAAGAGCAACTCCCTTTTCAATAATGACTACCAATAAACTGGCTGACTGACACTTTCTCATTCGGTAGAGTCCAGTGCCTGTCTGGCTTCTATCAATCTCGAAGTTACCGCTCCGTCCTCCATCTGATCCCTTTCTCTAAAAACAGCCGGGTTTCCTGAGCTGGGGGCAATTACACAAGTAATATCAGACTGCCTATAAAAGTGAGGCTTTCATGCACAGGCTTCTTTTTCATGAAGTGACTTGTGACACTCTTCCTGCCAACTTCACAACTTTGTGTCACTCTGGCTTCCTCTATGAACACAGAGGCCAGCTACCTGGGGTTTTAATTACTGTTTTTCAATTAGTGTGCGATTCCAACCACCTGCAGGTGTGTCCATGGACTCCACGCTGCCATGGCATAATGGCTTTCCGTTAAAACTAATTAGGACCTGAGGAGAGGGACATACCTGGGCAAGGAAACAACTGTTGAGATTCCATATTCAGGTGTGAGCCAAAGAATGCAGGTCCTCCACGGACTTTTTACTAATTACACAACCTCAATAAATACATGTCAGATAAAAAAGACCTATCACAAATAAATGGCAAGTTACATATAAACAAGAGTATACCAAATACCAAAAATGTATACACTGCCTGGTCAAAAAAAGGGTTCACTTTTTGGATATAAATAGACAAATGCTTTACAGAGTGCCAGACTCTTCCATTGTCAATACAAGATCTCGACCAAAAAATTATGCATGACCTCTGGAAATAAATGCAGTGATGTTTTTGTAGTGATGATAAAGAAGTGCGTGCATTTTTGGCAAATATCTTGTATTGACAATGAGTCAAGCACTCTGTAAAGTCTACTCCAGCACATCCCAAAGACTTCACATCCAACTCATACTCGGCCTGGACTGCCAATTCGTATGTGAAAATGATTCTTCATGCTCCCTCCCAACCATGGTTGTTTAAGAAATGAAACACTGCACTAATTTTAAACCTAATTGATGAAGCTACACACTGCATCAATATATATGTAACATGCTAGAAACATAAATCACTATAATCAAAAATTGCCCCGATACAGTTTTACAGGTCCATTTACAACCCTAGAATGAAATGGTCTGTTTTTGCCTTATTTGGAAGGGTCATGAATATTAATGGTTAGCTCTGCTCTGATTGGCTTATTTCAGCAGCTCACACAAGTGCAGTTGTTCAGCTAACATAAATCGCCAACAGCACAAGCGGCTCATGAGTCATGACAGAACACAGGCCGACTGAATGACAATTTAAGCAGAAAATCTCAAATGGAAATCGCTGAAATGGAGTTTACTTGTTTGTCTGTGTTTTCAGACCATCCGCACATGCGAGAGAGCTTGCGTGCACATGGTTGCCAGATTGCAGTAAAACACCGGATCGTATACGCATTCTTTTAACAGAAAATCTCTGATTGGGGCTCTGATTGAAAGCTCTGAAATCTGGCAACCGCAAGCACGAACGCTCCTCTTCTCAGGTATCTCACACCGGACGCACACAATTATATACACACAAGCTCAATTTTGAAATCGACTTCTGACTGAAGAGCTGCACGATGGGTGTATCTTGTAGCACAGTGTGAAAACAGTATCTACATTGACGATTTGAGGGAAATATAATATAAATTTAATATAAAACCTTGAAATGGCGCTCTGTGGCACGGCAGGATTTTGAACAACTTCCTGAGTCGCCGCGGACAGGCACCGAATGCCGCTGCGCATACACTCATTGAAAACAATGTGTTCGAATTCTAAATACGTGGCGCTGAGTTTCGCATCCGGTGTGCTACCCCCTTTAGTTCCATATACAGAACTCTTATTATTCAACTATGCCAAGGCAAATACAGTTTTCCATTCTAGGGCACCTTTAAGCATTTGCCTATTTAAATCCAAACAGAGACAAGATGTCAACAACATACAATACATACATACATACTATATATTGAGGGTGGGATCAATAAAGACTTCCATTTTTGTTCCTTTCGTTTAGACAGGGCAACTTTACCCAAATGTATTTTTTAGACTATTCACTAAAAAGTGATAAAAAGAGGCACTGAAAGAGAAATAGTTGGATACCTTACAGCTTGAAGGTTGTTTTTGAGCCAGTCATATATCAGCAGAATGAGTTGGCCTGTGACAGAGCTCGGAGCACCTTGGATCTCGACCCAGCGATGGGCGTCCAGATTTCCTGGGCCGCTCATACACTACGCATTCCAATAGGATGAGAAATGTTGTTTGCTTTAGGCCACAGTATATCACTCTACGGCCTTGCCACTTGTTGACAACTGTGACCTTGTTAGAATCTATAAGAGAGACATCCACTTTCAAGTCGTAAAAACAGCAAAGCCTTAATACATTTTTCCCAACTAGTTGTACCCTTGAAGAGAGACATGTATATAGAAAGATGAAACCAACTTCCAACCATAATCAAACAGGAGTATATTATTAGGTTTGTTTTCTTTTGTGAGTTTAATGATGACAAAAGAATCATTCATCTGAAACTCAAAGATGTTCTTTACAAGTTTGGCGTTTCGAGGGATTTCCGTTTGCTCTTAAAAGACATTAGGCATAATTATTTATCAGTGTGAAACAACTTTCTTAATAAAGGAATTCACCAGAGTCTTCTATGATTTCCTATTTCTGGGTGTTTAACACCAACAAAGAATGTGCCAAACCAAAAAGACACCTCATTCTTTTTTTAAGAAAGCAATTAACATGTTCAATTACCAATGTGCCATTAAATGAACTCTTGAAGAGCAGTTTAGATTATAAATCAAGGTAATTGGCAATTAGGATTTGCTTAATGGTATAGAACAAAAACAAAGTTACTTCGATTACCCTAATATTTCTCATTTCAGAATAAAACAAAAGCATCCCTCTACCCCAGCAGTCTCGCTGACTTTGATTGTAGCATCTCATAAGATGCGTACTCCAACCGTCTCGACAGCAAACAGCCTTTCTGCCACCGAGCATGTCATAAACAGGGCCTTATAAAAATTGTTTTCAGCATTACTGTCATGTAAGACACTCTCTCCCTTCAGCTCCCCGTGAGGCGGACGCCTCGGGCTCCTACTCCATGCTGAGTCTCTCTGATCTCAAGACCTAGAGGCTATGACCTCATTAGCATACTTCCGTAAACAGACTACGCGTTCCGTAAACAACAGCCCGGCTCGGCGCAAACAACGGATGATACGGGCAGAGGTCGTCCTCACCCACTGAACGGCGAGCGGCACCGATGTTTCGCTCGTAATGAATAGAGATTCGAATAAGGGGACCGTGGTCGGTATGAGACCGGTTTTCTGTTTACAAATCCGCAAGGGTAAGTAATGATGAATTTGCCTCAGATTCATTGTTACAGCCTATCCTCTCCTGTCCGTGGCCGTTCCTTTACGTGGCGGGCCGTTCGAGATGGTGTAGCCGAGGACTGGCGTTAATGGCCGCTCTCTTAAAAGGCTCTTAGCTGAGTCGCAGTCCTAAGCTTCTCCCTGGGCTCTCCATTTGTTCTACCTCTGCAGCCCAGTCATGGCAAATAAACAACCTGAAGCATGGAGAATGGCAGCTCCTCTCTCCTCTCCTCTCTAATTTAGATATCCCGGCTTCACAGCTGAGGGAGATTAAAGAGTGTGGCACATGGGAGACGGCCTACAGCCACAGCGAGAAGCCATCTGGGTACACATCACAGCCTCTCCACCCGGTTTCCTCCTCGCTTCTCCAATCAGAAAGAAAGGAGGACAGGCATGCACTTAAAAGGGGGTGTTTGGCAGAATTTAAAGACAACTGTTATAAGACAATAAGACATGGTGTGCATTATCACAGTTAAGAAGGGATGGAAGTCATTATGGATATACAACAGGAAAACTCGACATAGGCAACATTGGGAAAACGTGCATACATTTTTTGTACTTGCTGCACACATACAATATGTTGCAGTTTCCGGCTGAAATTAACACTTAGAGGCAGTGAAACACCAACAACTTCCGTTCCTTTTCACACAACTTATGATTTCAAAGGCAGATCATCGCATAATAAAGATTACTTTTCCTTGCACAAATCTATGTTATACCGGTAACTTTTTACCACTACTAACACAACCTTGTTCAGTCTCTGGAACAGTGTTGCATTTGCGATGCAGAGCTCTCAGGTATGAGTCCCGTGAGACACAATAAAAGACTTGTACAAGCAAGCTGAAATTACATTGTTGCTTCAGCAAATGCATTTTAGCTCATGTTTGCTTTTGTTAACACGATCGGGTAGGTTTAGGGTCAGGTATAGTGTAGGTAGGTGGTACGTTTTCAGTGTTCAAACACAATAGCTTTAAACTTTTAGTGCCACTCATTGGACAACATTGTAAGATTCACGTCCGTCTGTTTCAGATAAAACTCAACATGCTTTTGGGATGTGACACTCACTGGACATTTCAGTTATAAAGTGTTGCAAAACGTACAAGAAGCCAAAAAAGAAGCCAAACACTGCAGGACGAGTAACATGGCAAAGCTTAATACATATATATCGAACAACGGGTTCACGCAGTCAAAATTACCATAATTATGAGATTCTTATTAAAAGCACTGGCATCCTCAAACCTGTTATTACAACTCTTAATTTTCTAAATTGTACCACCTGATTGCTGTTACACCATGGGAAACACTCAGAATGGTAGTGGCTTCGGCAGTAAAATGTTAGTTATTTGGTCATATTTTTATTTAATAATTGTCTTAATTATGGAAGAATCTGAAAATAAATACATATACATGAATTTAAAGACATGCAATACAGTTTAATGTAGCACAGTTGAATAACTATTATAACTATAAGCTTATTAATAATAAGGCATTTACACCGATCAGGTATAACATTACAGCTGTGACACATTGAGGCATGGACTCCACTGGACCCCTGAAGGTGTGCTGTGATATCTGGCACCAAGATGTTAGCAGCAGATCCTCTAAGTCACGTAAGTTGAGGTGGGGCCTCCATGGATCGGACTTGTTTGTTCAGCACATCCCACAGATGCTCCATTGGATTGAGATCTGGGGATTTTGGAGGCCAAGTCAACACCTCAAACTCGTTGTTGTGCTCCTCAAACCATTCCTGAACCATTTTTTGCTTTGTGGCAGGGTGCATTATCCTGCTAAAAGAGGCCACAGCCACCAGGGAATACTGTTTCCATGAAAGGGTGTACATGATCCGCAACAATGCTTAGGTGGTATGTGTCAAAGTAACATCCACATTGATGACATGACCCAAGCATCACACTGCCTCCACCGGGCATCCTCACTGGTCTGTGGCTATGCAGCCCCATTCGCAACAAACTGTGATGCGCTGTGTATTCTGACACCTTTCTATCAGAACCAGCATTAACTTCTTGAGCAATTTGAGCTACAGTAGCTCGCGTTTGATCAGACCACACAGACCAGCCTTCACTCCCCACGTGCATCAATGAGCCTTGGTCACCCATGACCCTGTCGCCAGTTCACCACTGTTCCTTCCTTGGACCACTTTTGATAGACACTGACCACTGCAGACCGGGAAAACCCATAAGAGGGTTTTAAAATGTAAAGCCTGATCGGTGTACATTACTTGCAGTATTGTTGTTTTGTCTATTGATTACTCACATTACATTTATTCTGGTGTTGTCATAACTAACATATAACTCTGAGTCAGAAGACGTGAACAGCTCTTAGCAGAATGTCCCAGATTGTCATTAAGTACCTACAGTAATTACAGCACGGTGTGAATGTGGCAAAACCTAACATGTGCATTACCGTGTAACATGGCTCTAGCTCTTGAAATTGATTGAACCAGCCATGTGACTGGACTGCATGAAATGTTGAAAGCTTTTTCTTCATCATTAAATAATCCTGACTTGACTGCATTAGCAGATATTTTTTATGCAGTAGAAATCAATAACTGAATTTAGTGCAAACTGAAAGTTTTCCAACTGGCTAATTCTTGAGCTGTCAATAGCCAAACTCCTAGATGAGATTGGATAAATCCTACCCTGCCAGTGAGTAGAAAAAAAAAAATCTCTAAGTAGAAAAGTGACCTCATCGTCAAACAAGGGCATTTTCTAATATAGCCAAGTGTGGAACAAGACACAAAAAAAAGTTTACATTGTTTTTTGAAATCCAGAACGGCAGAGCCGGTCTCCACTAGGGGTCAGCCAAACCACTGGCCATGCAAATTGGCTACTTTAATGGCAATAATGAAAGTGGAAAGAAGGCGGAGGAGAGCTGGCCTGGTTTCATTGTGCTGGCAGAGCAGCAGTGACATGCTGCTATTTAGAGAGCTGAAAAGAAGCCTACAGCACTGAACTGAGGCGTGACAACTCTGGAAGTACCAGCAGTCCTCAAATGGGTCAGGATGGACTGAATATTAACTAGGCCCTGCGCACTAGTTCTTGCAGCAGCATTATGCTGAAAATTGAACATGCAGCTCTGGCCCTGCCTACGCTTTCTGTAACACACACACACACACGTTATGAAAAGGCAGGAAGAGCCCTGATTGCATTAAGATTATAAGAATATCCTTTAAGAAAGAGGGAGTTTTCTGATAACAAAGTTTGTAGATCCATGGTGCAACACTAAGGAACAAAAAAAAAAGTATATACATATATATATACACACATATACATACACACACACGATCCCGAGTGTTTTCATCCCTCAGTCCACATTCTGATATAAAGTCAGCATTTCCTTTTTTTTTATCTATCTATCTATGCAAGTCATTAATCTGGCATGGAGGATGCAATAAAGTAAATTTTGCTGATGGCTTTGGTTTGACAATTTTTAAAGCAATAGCCCCCTCTTGACACTGAGCGAATTGAATAAAACTTTTTTTTTAAAGCATAAAATCCCAAATCAAACTTACATTGACACCATCCAATGCTGCCACCTAGTGTTTCACATTAATATTAATCCATAGCTGCCTTGTGGAAACATCAACCGTGAGTTCAACACTTGAGGCCAATGAACAATGATGGGACGGTTTTTAAAGTATCAGAGTCCTAAAACACCACCCCGTCTCATCTGTCATGTTTAATTACCTAATGACTTCCAAACAAGCGTGTAATGGAATCAAAGCCTCCATTACAACAATAAATGACTCAAATGCCAACAAGACAGACCTGAGACCTGAGAACCACTGCCATTTTGGCGCCAGCAGCTGCCGTCTAATTGCTCCCATTTCCAAGAACTAGCAGCTACGGCGTTAACATTTTACAGTAACACTGAAATTGCTATTGGCATCCTGGGCCTAATAAATCCAATAAAAGGCTTTTGTGAAAGGAAATCAGGAGAGGCTGTTGTGACGGTGCTCGTTATATGTGTGAACTCTGCAAAACTTTCCCCACAAATTCTAGCATGTTGACCTTTTCTCTTCTTCCTCTCATTCCATCTTTTTTCAGCTGACTTCTCTCTGACACGTCGTTAACCATTAAGGCAGTCTATTAGCGTAGAAGAGGGACAAAAAAGTATGCGTTTCTTCACGTACTATATCCTGAGCCTACCGACAATCCTGTCTCCCCAGTGCTCATTGTAGTCTTTACCGCTATTGATTTTTTATCATAGATAAGGCTGCTAAATCTCCCCGAGATCTCTAAATCCTTCCTCTCTGCACCCAGAAGCATTAGCTTCCCCCTCATGCAACAGAAAATGATCTTTTCTTTCTGGTTTTAAGGGACCTCTGCTCCATCCTCTCTCAGGAGAAAAGCCTCAGTCACGGCATACAGAACAACAGATACAGGCAACAGTACAGAATGAGGATGACTGATAGTGGAGGCTTTGCATTTAAGACATAGATGGGAATGCTTGTGTTATTAAGTACATGGATATATACATATATAGATACACACATATAACACTGTAATCACATTGCAATAATCTACATATCCAAATATTGATTATTGCAATGCAATTACAGAGTCATTACACTGCAATAAGACTGTTATAACGAAACTAATGAAAAATATGCCAGTAAAAAGTGGTGCCATGTGGTGCTTTGACAACATAATGTATAAACTGCTTGGTCACACTGGTTGTGTAGAGGAAATCAACAACCATATGCGATTGAAGATCAAAGGCATTCTCTGTCCCGCTTGTCATACACTTACAAAAGCTTCAATAACATGAACAAGTTAAAATTTAAACATGGCTAGAGGAGACACGTGGGTTTGTTCATATTTGTTTCAGGCAGTGTTCTGCATCATGCAATACATGTGGCTCTTCAGTGGGAACCTCTATTAAAAATTAATAGCTGAGCAACAGATGTATTAAGATGTGCTTTGATCACCAACCTTTTTTTGCCTCAGAAATAATTCTTCCCTGCGTAAATGCAAACTGCAGCTAACCCAACAGCTTCGATAGATAATTTACCATGACTCTGAGGAACAGACACAGGCACAGATAATGTGACAGAGTGACTGACAGAAGCAGATTACGTAAAATGACTTATGATCAACAGTGAGGCTGAAAGTATGATAAACATCTGTATTTCAGGACCACAGATTGGATGTCATGTTACACAATCCATGACAACTAAAGATCAAAGCAAACAGAAATGTCTGCTGCATACAGCATTATGTATCATTATACAAAATATAATCAAGCTAAGATTAAAAGCCAAAACTATGTCCATTATTTCTACACAGGTCATCCATATGGTCCCACATTTACCAGAGCAAAATCCATTATTTTCCACATTAGCAGAAGCTATGAGCTGTTTGATTTCACCAGATATCTAAATATAAATGGCAAATTTATGTAACCAGATATGTGACAAACCATCTTCCCATCATGGACATTTAAATTGAATTTAAAGAGATAGTTCACATACAAAAATATGTATATTTTGTGATTATTTACCTAGGTCATTCCAAATATGTGTGTAAAAATATATTTCAGATAATAACCAAAATTGTGGCCCATTCCTTTCACAAAGCTATCATATGACTTTTAAATAGATCACATTATTCACACTGACTATTTTTATGTTCTTTTTTGGAGCTTGGCAGATTGTTGTGGAGAAGCTGTCAAGATTCTTCAAAATTCTGTGTTTGTTCATACAGGTTTGGTATGACAGGAGGATGAGTAAATAATGACAAAATGTCCATTTTTGAGTGAACTACTCCATTGAAGCCATGAATTGTTCAGCCATCAATGCCCTGTCCAGCTGTCTTTAATTCAGTCCGGCACTTTTTTTCTGGAATTCCAATTGTTTATTTGCTCATTCATTTCGTTGTTTGTGATGGATGTTGTTGGGTACGTCTTCAGAGTCAGAAACTAAAAGGCCACAGTAATTTGCAGCAGCGCAAAAATCATATGTACAAACAAACAAGCAGAACACTTCTTTCTGAGTCAGCTGTTCACCAACGACGTCATTCGCCTATTATTCGTGTCCATGGAGACAGATCTTAGAAGAACGTTTCTCTGCACAGAGGACACGTGGATTTGTTGCTAGACGTGAACCATTTATACTGTGGAATGAAAGAAAATGGAAACAACTGGTCAGTGAGGAACGAGAAGCGCTCAAAAACATTCAAGGCTGCACATTTTGCTGATTCTGAAATATCCGCAGAAATGGAGTAATAAATGGAGACAGATTGAGAACTTCACTGCGGAGGGGAAATGATTAAATTTCAAGTGCACTGGTGACCTTCTACAGAGTTTAAACCTCTGGTATGAAAGGGATGCAGTCACACTACCAATAAGAAAAAAAATTTAAACAAAAATTGAGCCCATTTACTTTCTGAATACAGTTGAATATCCTGTTTGACTAAGAAATACATCAGATTACACAAGTAAATGAAAAGAAAAAATTTTTTTTTCATTTCAACTTTAACCTGCAGATATTAGAGATATAATTTGTATACAGGGTTCCTACACATTTTCCATACTTATTTTCCAGAATATTTAATATCTGATAAATTATTTTTAAATCCAACTGTAATGTATGTTACATTCTGAATCAGAATGTCTAAGTATGCTATTTTGTTACCAGATAATTGCCGGAAACTACTGTCTACTGTAGCTCATACAAATCAATTAACACCAAACCCAGACAAAACAGCATTAAAACTGCAATGCAAGACAGTGCAATGTTATTCATTTTTGTCAGTTTTACTAACTGTAAACCTTCAACCCCTACAGCAACATATTCATGCACTAGGGAACTAGAAAAGACAACTAAATTGACATTGCTGGCTAACAACATATCCAATCACAGTAGACCGTCCCTTCAGTCTAGCAGTCTAGATCTTTTGGCAGCGCTGGCAGCCTGGTCCAAATGTCATGAAAAACTCTGCTTGTATGAAATTTATTTTAAGAAATTTATTTTAGAAAACTAAATAGGGCCAATAGTCTGGAAGCACAAATATTTTTTTCATACTTAAGACAAATTCTCAAATTCCATACTTTTCCAAACTGCATAGGAACCCTGTTTATATTTGTAAAATCACATTAAATTCTTAAAACTAGACTTATTACTTTCAGTGTTTTAAAAAATAAAAACATTAATCTAAAAATAACTACAATGGAAGAGCAAGAGATGGTGTATGTGACACTCACCAGACAGGCAGAGTGGAACTTCTTTTTGCAGGTACGGCATGCTTTCTTTGGCAGCGAGTAATTGGATCCATGAATGACAGAGAAGCAGATCATACAGTCCTCCACCCCCTCAAAACGCTTGTCAACATTGTTCTTCCACAGCGACAGACCCTCCAGAATACTGCCATTCTACCAAACACAACACATCATCTAAATTAGTTTGGGCAGTTTCAGTTATTATTCATATATTAAGCAAAAATCACTGTTATTCTAAAACACCAGGCCAACTGGGCCAATTCCAACCTAAAATGATAAGGCAACATTTACAGTGGCTTTGAAAAGTATTTGGACACTTCTAGACAAATCTCACAAAAGAAAATGATTTTTCAGAACCAAGTTGTAAAATTAGGAAACTAAAAGTGTAATTTTTTTAATGTATATTTAGAGCGGGGAAAAATAAGTAAATTTCACACAATGTTTCTCAATTCTTTTATATACCATGTTCATATGGCTTTTTTTTTCCCTTTTTATAAATTAAATCATATTTATTCATTACGGATTCATTCATTCTTCCAAATAAATACTGTTGTTTTGAACTTTCTATTCAAAGAATACTGTTTGCAAAAATGAAGACAGATGAAAAAAAAGATGAAATTCAGCTTTGCCATCACAGGAATAAATCACATTTTAAAATATATTAAAATATAAAAGTAATATTTGTAATATATTTTTGATAAAATAAATGCAACTTTTTAGTTTTTTCAAATTTTACTGATCCCAAACTTTTCAATGGTAGTCTATAAATGTTTATTTTTGATTAAACTAAATGTTATTAAAAATGTTCTTAAAAGGTTTAGATGGAGAACATTTATACTTCCTGTACCTGGTGTGTGAGGTACGTGCTGAGCTGAAGCATCCAATTGCGCCACTGCTGAACGGCCACACCCACTCTCCGCCCACTCTCCACTAAGATAGACCCAAGGGGATAATTCTGAGGCAGCTGAATCACCAGCTCTATGAAGATGTCATCGACAGAGTAAGTAGCGATCACCTCCCGGGTGGCAGAACGCGCTTTCACCTGTGAATACAAAACGCATTAAATCACAATGCAAAAAAGCACTTAAGCACAGAACATGTCCTTCTCCTTAACTAAACTTTCCACCCTGGCTCACCATCATATTCTCAAAAGTCAGGGTGCTGGACTGCACAGAGGCGATCTCCTGCGCAGACAAAACGCTGCTGACGTACTTGCTGGTGAATTTATCCACTGTGCTGAAGACGCGTTTCTCTTGGCTGTTCCACCACAGGCGCACCATTGCGGGCAAGTCCTTCAGCGCACCATAGTACACAGAGCACGCCAGATGGGGAACCTCAAACTGCAGACCTTCTGTTTCTACAACACACACACTTAGTGAGATGATCTTCAATGTAAGAGAAATGTATGAATGTTATAAATCATTGGATGTCAACTGATAGGCCCCAGGTCTGTTCTGATTGGGGTCGCAAGGAAGCAGGCAGTGTTGGTATTGTTAAATAAAACTATCAAAAATTTTAAAAATAAAATAAAGATTAGATGAAAAACAAACTTTAAAAAAAACTTAAACATTAAAATTGTTGCCTTGACAACTAACTGAAATAAAAGTTTAAATACTAAAATGACAAAATAAATAAATAGACACTAAAAATGCAAAAGCACAGATATTTAAAAATATTAATAAATACTATTATAGTATATAAACAATACTAAAAATGAATGCTAAATAACAAAATTGTGCCTAGTTATAATATTAAATAAATACAATTATTTTTAATTAATAATTTATAACATTTTAATAACATTACTTCTCACCACCAAATGTATTTATTGTAAACAGAAATTACAGTTATTAATGATCTAAAACATACTCTGGGGGGAGAGAGACAAACTCTCAGTGAAGAAGGTTTTTGGTTCTTTGCTTGAGGGTTCTGCTGGCTGTCCGGGCACTGATGGGTTCTCTGGCATCAGACGGAACAGGTGGAGCAGAAGTTTATGAAGAGAACGAGTCTTTTTCAGGTGCAGAGAGTACTGAGCTCGAAGCTGAAACACAAAGATATACATTTTCGCAAAAGACATGTCATCTTGCTTGCGTTACAAACAAGTACTGTGGCCATTCTTCACATTTACTCAGTATCAGTGACATTTTGACTCAATATTTCTGTCACAACGAATGGACATGTCTGAGAGGCCATTTAACCTCTAGAATGTCTCTGTTAGAAGTGTATCAGAAAGGATGAGGCAATGATTGACAGCTTTCCAGAGCATTGATAATTTACTCACATGAGATGAAGAAGCTTTGAAAAATGTAAAAAGGAGTTTCCAGGACAGAAGATATCCCAGAATGCAGCAGTGTTCCATACTGAGGGCCTGCACCACTGCAAACTCGCCCACTTGCACACCACCTAGAATATTCTCCAGTAGCTCTTCTGTGGCAGAAAGGATGCTCATCAACGCTGCAGGAGGAGACCTGCGGGAAGTGCTCACAGTAAGTCAACCATAAAACGAGGGAGGAAGGAGAAGGGGAAGGGGAAAGACATTCTTTGGTCCCCATGAGGCAAACAGCTTATAAATCATAAATATGTTTTTGAAAATGTAAAAATGCAGAAAGTTTTCTGATGGGTAGGTTTAAGGTTAGGGGAGAGAATGCAGTTTAAAAATCCTTATGCCTATGGAAAGTCCCCATAAACCATGAAAACCCAACGTGTGTGTGTTGTGTGGGTGTGTGTCTTCATGTGCCTTACAAGCATGGTTCTTCTCCATCTTCGTCCTCAGATTTAGAGCTGGCACTCTCACTGTCACTCTCTGGCAACAAAGGCATCACCCTTTAAGACACAAACACATCACTCACATTTCTCATGAGACGACTTGACGTCATCGCTGAGACTCATTCTATGGCTTGTAATGGACATAGCATTACAGCAACAGTACAGAGGGGATCTCAGCTAACCCCGTGGAATATAAAACTGTTTCTCTCCCAGAGGCTTGTACTCTCAATGAATCATATTTAATTAAAGCCAAAGCGGAACGCATTGTGGATTAAACTTCTTCCGTACAATATGACCTTAAGGCTATGCAAAAACTGTCCGTCCCTTGGAGTATTCATTTCAATTACATTTACAATTATGTTCTCGACAGACACTTTCTAACCAAAGCAACTTACAGGAAAGTCCATTATAGCGTTTCTGCAGACGCTGCAGAACAGGTAGAAAACAAAGATAATGTCTAGGTGGTAAGACACATACTGACTCCTTAATGCGGTGTTCTACGCTTAGAATGTTATTTTTTCCCCTAAATCCAATTATAATGTTGAACAAGTTTTCTTGCACAACAAAAAGTTGCAATTTAGTTTAACATGCCCATTTTCTGTCCTCTCGCTGACTCTTTAGTATAAAACAGGTGTTTTTTGCTACTGTACCTTTAAGACTTCGGTCATATGTGCTCATGTTTTCTGGTTGTGTAAAAGGCCTTTAGAGTATATCTACATCTACAATGTTGAACTTAAAACAGTAAGTCTTACATTATATGACCCATTTAAATGTCTATATTGTAAAGTTGGAGAAACTTAAGAGTTAAAGAAGGTAATTGAGTCTGTACTTGTGCAGGATGTGGTAGACAGCGAGCTGTAACGGGCGGGCTTTGAAGAGCAGCAGGGGCGAGAGGGTATTCAGCAGGGTCTGGAGGGGCTCTGGCAGACTGCTCCTCTGGTCGGCTACAAACCGAGGAGGGAGTTTATTCTGTGTGAGCAGCTCCACGGGGATGTAGGTAAGGGCCTCCCCTATCGCCCTCAACACCGGCAGGGGGAACAAAGGGTCATCCGGCTCTGTAAAATCCACTGAGACAAAAGTTTGACATTTCAAGCAGTCTGTTAACCAAAAGACATCATGTTTCCATTATATATCAAAAGTGTAAATGTGTATATATAAATGTGGTTATATAAAAATAAACCAATCATTCTACTGAAAAGATAAGTTACCTTGCCACCTACTGTATAATCATTTTAATACTGTTAAATTTATGGTTTTGCAGGACATTCCCAGAATTTAGGGTGTTTTGTGTTATTTAGGTAATATTTATTATATTATTTTATTATACAATATTATATATTAGTATATAATGATGTTTTGTCTTTGTGTACAATCCATCTACATATACACAAGTATTGGCCATGTTGGTAACACTTTACAATGTTAACATTAGTTCATGCATTAACTAATATGAACTAACAATGAGCAATATATATTTACAGTGTTTATTAACCTTTGTTGATGTTGATTAATAAAAATGTTTCGTTCACAGTCAATCAACTAATGACAACAGATTAAATTTTTGATCCTAAAAATAGAGTTGCGATAGAGTCACCGTCATGTTTTATGGAAAGGCAACTTATACATTTTAAGGTAAAAAACAGATTATGGTAGTTCAAGTAGAGTAGAATATTATTAAAAATATTAATTCATTTAATGAAATATGCAATCATAGGTTGTAAAATATACAGGCACCAATATGCCATCCTGTAATACTGGAAAGAATGTCACCATATTTTTCATATTGCAAAATAACTTTTTACTGTAAATTTTAACAACATTTCCTGAAATATTTACATTTCTACAATTAAAAAGTTTGTGGTAGGCAATTTTTTTTATATATAAATCACAGTTTTCATAATATTCCAAAATATTAAGCAACACATCTGTTTTCAACATTAATAATAATAATAATAATAATAATAATAATAATAATAACAATTTTAGCATAAAATCAGTATATTAGAATTATTTTTTTAAGGATCATGTGATGCTGAACACATTTAAAAACAGTTAAATTAAATTATATAAAGTTAAATAATATTGTAATAATATTTCACATTACTTTACAAACTTAAATATAACATAAATATAAAAAAGTTGGTAACACTATTCTACAGTGTCATATGTTAATGACATATGTTACATGTTCTTACCATAGTAATAACAGTAAATTATGCATAATCACATGCAACTAGCCCTAAACCTAACCCTATAGTAAGTACATATAAGTATTGAGTAATATTAAATAACTACATGTATAATTAGAGTGTAACAAAGACACCTTAAAATAAAGTGTAACCAAGGTTATTGTTAAGGCGACTCACTGGGGATCTTAATAAGCAGTGGCAGCAGAAGGTTGTGAATTCCCTCCAAAAAGAATTCTTTCCATTCTGAGGTCAGCTCTGGAAGAAGTTGCTCCAGACCAGGAGGGGGCGATGTGAAAAACTCACTCAGCCTCACAATCAGCTCACAGTTTGCACACACAAACAGCTGTACCCAAGGATTCCAGAATACAGCACTGTTCTCACTGGCGGTCTGTTAAACAAACACAAACAACATTTGCTTATGTTGTCGTCTGTATGCAGCATGGTTCTCAGAGTAGGCATGATTATTTATAAGATCAGCCATATGTGTAAAGCATCTCAGATCTCATTTACACCTGGTGTTAAAATAAGATCTGTTCAAAATGCAGATTTGATTGTGCACTGGGGTTGAAAGACCTGGACGGGACAGGGAGTGCGTCACTGAGTCTGTATACTGCATATAAATGGCGTAAATGAAGATGGAAAGATAAAAATATCACCTCAAGCCATGCCAGCATTGAGCAGAGCATGAGATCCCAATGAGTGTTTCCCAAGACTGTGGGAGAATGATCCACCATCCAGCACAGGAAGCGCATCATTTCTACTGCCAATGAGAGCCCTGCAGTGGAAACCTTTCCAAGGTCACTGCAAATTCACAAGAGAAGATGATTATTAGGCCCTGCATTATCTGAATTAATGGTTATATAATAATTAGGGCTGTTAAACGATTAATAATCATGATTAATTGCATACAAAATAAAAGTTTGTTTACATAACATGTATTATATATACACACATGTATATATTTAAGAAAAAACTAAAAATAATACTGTAAAAACAATGAACTAATTGTTGTTGTTTTTGGAATTTATTTTATACTTATACTTTATTACTTATTAATTGTATATTGAAATATATAGTAAAAAGGAATGAGAATTAGGCTTTGTTTGTGCATGTTTTTTTTATTACTTATTAATGTAATTAACATATTTATGCAGTATTCATTTTGTATTTTTTATTCTTTATTTGAAAGATTGAGTAAAGAGTTGATAGGAAAAAATGTATTGATTTTCTCTTTTTCAATATAAATGTTATTTTTCTGAAAGCATTGTGAGCAAAATTGTTATGTATCATTTCGAGTTGCATCACATTGATACATCTAAAATAGTTATAATAACTTTTATTTTTTAATATTGCTTAATTTTATATATGTAATTTTCTATTTAAAAGATATAGTAAAGACGGGATAGTAAATAGTTTGTTGATTTTTGGCATTTTTAAAAATATTTTTCTATTACATTTAAGCATTTATTTAATCAAGCTCCAAAAACAGCTTGTTTTGATATTGGGTGGCCTATAACAAATAGTTTTACATCATTGCATCATAATATATATATGTTATGATGCGATGATGTAAAACTATTTGTCGATGTCTTGCTCTGGAGAAAAGAATATGTAAATGTATTTGTTTGTATATGTATAATGTATTATACATATATATATATTTATGATGCGATGATGTAAAACTATTTGTCGAGATATATATATGTGTGTGTTTTTTTATGTTTTTTTTAAATCTGTGTATATATTTTTATATGTACATTTTTATACCTATGTATATTTTTCTTTGGTGCAAATTTTTTTTATTTACATTATAAGTGAACCTCAAGGAACATATTAAATTTGTATATTAAATAAGTTTTTTCTTCTACTGGAAAGATTCAATAAAATGGGCAAATAAAATTATATGGAAAGAAGAGCAGAAAGGGACTGAGTCTTGTATCCTGCATCACCCACGAGCATCACGGCCACAGCTCTGACATAATAAATATGACAGCCATTGCTGTCTTCCTCATTACAGAGATACACATAGCTGAGGCATGGACTCACCTGTTGAAGAGGAACCACTCCTCTCTACTGTTTCTCCATTCGGCAATCGTGGCTACGACAGCCAACAAGATCTCATCTTCCACATCTGTGTCGGCCTGTAGACAGCAGAGCAGCACGGCCAGACAGCCTCGCACACCTACGCACACAACATTATTCTCACATCAGTTAAGTGAGTGCGATTGGTGTTGCACATCCTATGTGACTCAGCATGTGCTGTGTGGATATGATTTGAATCTCACTATCGATGCAGTCCTGCTCTCTGTCCTGCCAGTTAAGGAGCTCTGCAACACACAAGGCGATGAGGGATTCTCTGTCTTCACTGCCTAGAAACGGACACAGCGCCTGTACCGTACTCACACTGTGTTCTGAGAGGGGAAAGAAACTGACACACACAAACAAGCCACATAATTAGCAGGAACGTCACATCCACCTCTCTGGTTAAGCTTACATTTCTCATCAAAACACTGTGCTGATGGCCAGCTGTAATCATGTGTATATGAATAAGCTGACTGGCTGGGGTCCTTCTCACATCAGTGTATGCTGTTTAACATCCTACTGGGGCAGCAGCAGCCTAGAGAAACTACTATAATTATCTCAGAGGCCAGTGCTATGAGTATTTAATCAGCAAATACAGTTACAGACACTACCGTTCAAAAGTTAACTATTTTTTAAAGAAATTATTACTTTTATTCACCAATGACACATTAAATTGACCAAAATGGACATTTTTAAAGTTACAAAGATACCTATTTCAACTAAATGCTGTTCTTTTTAACTTTCTACCTAAGAAACCTGAAAAAAACGGTTTGCACAAAAATATTAAATAATGCAAATGACAATAATGCAAATGTTTCTTGAGCACAAAAATGAGCACATTAGAATGATGTAGAATGAGAATTCTGCAGGATCATGTGACACTGAAGACTGGAGTAATGATGCTGGAAATTCAGCTTTGCCATCACAGGAATAATTTACATTTTAAACAGTTATTTTATATTGTAATACTACTTCACAATATTACTTTTGCAGGCCCGGTGAGTATATGGACTTCTTTCAAAAACAAAGAAAATACCTTTCTACATTTCCATATAAGCCCATGATGACACTTGGGTCCATCTTGCTTTTCTGCATATATTTTGCCAAAGATAGTGACCAGAGAGAGCCCTCTTCTTGTGACCTGTGATTAAACAAAAGGATAAAAAGGTCTATAAATTAGGCTTATTGAAAACAAATTAAACATTTATACAAAATCTAGGTCATTGCTAACATAAATTCACATTTCTGAAAAAAAAAAAAAAATACACATGAAGGAGTTCACCTTGTGAAAAGCGTGTCTATAAGAGTGGTTTTGGTCAGGCTGTTGTTGTGTATTCTCTGCTCTAAACTCCAGGACTGCAGCAGTTTATGATATTCAGACACCATGAGGGGTGACAGATCCATTTCTTCACACCACTGAAGTCCATAGAATATCTCTGAAACTACATAAAACAAATATTTGTAAAAAAAAAAAGAAAAAAGTTAACTGCTTACAGGAATTATTCTGTCCAAAAATATTTTTTATTGTAAAATGGTCTAAATTATTATTTTATTAAATGTGTTGGAAGTTACTCAACGCATGCCCGGCGGCTACTATGAAACACTTGTTCACACTGCAGCTAGATCGCTATTAGGCATGGTAAAACATGGTAATCACAGTAAATCAAGAAAATGAGATTTAAACAATATGACTAACTGTGTTGAGCTATATACACAATGATTCGTTTTCTGTCGATGAATGTCTCCAAACAGTTGTTCACCTGTCTAATAAAACCAAATATTAAAGTGTCTTTGGTGATTCCATGGTTTCTACAAAATAAAACTGATGGAAACGTGGGTATGATGTCATTGATAGGCTTATTTATATGGATTTAAACAGTCTTGGAAACATTTGGGATAATGTAAGTAACATATGTCAACAAAATATATAACATTGTTCTAGTGGTTTTTGGATATTTTAATCCAAAAATCTTACATATTGTGCCTTTATTAATCCTGAAGAAATTGATTAGTTTGTTCAGGTGTATCTGAATAAAGTTGGAGCTAAACTCTTCAGGACAGCGGCATGCCACCACTGACTGATGCTGCCCATCCCTGTGCTAGACACATAAATGAGTCTCACCTATGAGTTTGAGATCAGGAATTTCAGAGAAGTCTGCCTCCACCTGTTGGTCATCAGGTGAAGTTGCCATGAGGAGGACTCTGCCCAGTAATGCACTTACACACAGGTGTGTGGGAAGCCGGTTAGATGCCTTGAACTTCCACGTGTCCATGCAGAGTTTTTCACCAGTGACTCTGAGGCGACCACACAGCAGAGGGTGTCTCACCCACTGCAGAGATCCACGAAGACAATTACATAAAAACAATGACAAAGAAATAGTATGTTGAGGAAGTACTTTGTATACTTCAATTATTTCCTCTCAAAATGTGTGAACGTCATTTGTGATTGGATGATGACCTGAGGGGGCAGGGCCCGTCTAAGGTGACTCCACTCCTCTTCAGTAGGAGCAAGACAGCAGATAAACTGAGACAGGAGACAGCTGGTCTTCTGGGCCGAAGCGATGGTCTGAGCTAGACTCTCTACAGCCTGCACTAAAACCTGCAGACTGACATCAATAACAGGAGAGATTTTGACAAGCTGTCACACAATTCATTGTGCTTCTTTTTGTAGAAAGCACATTTATAAAGATGGTTAGAGGAGGCCAAACCTTTTGACAGTCAGTGGTGTGTTGAGCAACTGACTTTTAACCCAGAGAGCAATGTTGTGGAGGAGGGTGCCCTTTGTGACCCCTGCGCCCAGGTGACTGATCAATGATTGAATGCCAGCAGAGTAGGCGTGCTGAAGCTTCAGGAGAAGAGCATCTGCCAAAAAACATCCCACATGCATTTATTAGAAATATGCACAAATGAGGAGACCATGTTGTGTATGGAGGGGGTGGGGGTTGTAGTGTGGAGTCTGCACCTGAGAGGCGAGTGATGGTTTGGTCTTGTGCACAAAGCTGGAAAACAGTCATAAGCAGCTCCTCTGCAGATGCCAGCAGCAGGCAGCCCTTAACTGAAGAAAAGAAGGTGGCAGCCACATCAGAGATGAAAGTGACCAGCGGCTCCATATTTCCGGCGTCAGACATGCCCTTTGCTTCTGACAGGGTGGCGTGAAGCTTGTCAATGATCTGCTCAACATACACCTTTCCAATAAGAGGCTCTGCAGAGAGAACAAAGGGTGATACTTCTTTAAAGAAAACCACCCGTTAAGTCATTTAACACCCATAATGAGACATACAAAACTGTTCAAAAGTTAATTAAATCTTTTATTCGGCAAGGATGCATTAAATTGATAAAAATGACAGTAAAGACATTTAATTAAATGTATTCAAGAATCTAAATAATTAGGAATAAAACCTATTGAAAACAAGTATCATGGTTTACGCAAAAAAAAAGAACGCTGATTTGCTACTGTTTAAATTAATGCAACCTTGGTCAACATGACACCAAGCGATTTCTTTAAAAAAAAATATATATATTACAAACCCCAAACTTTTGGTTGTATAGTAAATAGGGTCAATGTTTCTCTTTAACTACAAAATGTGAGCGATCAGGTGGTGTTGTTGAGTAGTAATGATATAAAGACTTACCATTATTGTGCTGCTGTGACAGAGCGAGGCTGATGAGAGGCCAGCTGTGTGCATGATGGGATGATGAAGAAGGGGAACCATGCAGACCCATCACACACAGCTCTCCAGCCAGACCCACCAACCTCTCCCCTAACACGGGACCCCTCAGCCAACCAATACACACCTCCAAACGAACAGGATCTGCACATGCCTGGTGTCATGAAAGTCAAGAGAATATTTAGTATGTATTTTTTAATAAAAAACACTGTTAAATGTAAAGCTAAATGTGACCTTATTGAAAAGCCCCTTTAATAAAAACAGTTACCTTTTCAATAAGTTGAAGAGTCACGTTCCAATTCAAATCCCTCTGTTATGAAAAGACAAATAATTGATTATAGCTGTTACATGTATGTAAATGAGAGAAAATGTATTTTGGTAGACATATGTGAAGAAAAAGCTTAACATTTAATAAAAAAATATTTGGTATAGTTACATTTTATGATTTTGAAAGTCTCTTATGCTCATCAAGGCAGCATTTATTTGAATATTATTACAAAATTTTACTAAAATAACTGTAGAAAACTGTCTGAATTAATGGATTAATAGAAAGTATCTTTTAAATATAAAAACTTTACTGTCACTTTTGGTCAATTTAATTAATTCCTTCTGAAAAAAAGGATTCATTTATTTTTTTTAAATCTTACTGACCCAAACTTTTTAACAGCAACGTAAATGTTATTTCTAGCAAATATAAACAGGCATTACAAAAAATTCAAATGTATTTTAAGTCTGGTCAAGCAGAAAAAGTCTGTTTGTTTAGCCCTTTGTTTAAATGTTTAATGCTATATTATATTATATTATATTATATTATATTATATTATATTATATTATATTATAATATATTATATATATTTTTATTTTATTTTATTTTATTTTATTTTATATTTTATTTTATTTTATTTTATTTTATTTTATTTTATTTTATTTTTTTATTTTATTTTATTTTATTTTATTTTATTTTATTTTATTTTATTTTATTATAATCCCTGTAGCATCCCAATCCCTCCCAACTATATTATATTATAATCCCAGTAGCATCCCAATCCCTCCCAACTATGTGGGTCTCTTACACTGATGTGATTGAGGATCAGGGTCTTGTCAGCACTGGAGCTGCAGCACTGCAGAGAACTGAAAACCATGTCCACCAGGAAGTCAGTGTCCTTCCTGCCGTCCTGTTTTAACCATAAAGCAACTCTCTGCAGGAGGAAGCGGACAGCTGCGTTCTCAGCAAGTGGCGTGAGCTCCGACCCTATTTCAGGCTTCATTTCCTCCGGCCTCAGTAGCACCTGGAACACCTGAGGGCTCGGGAACGCCCCGAGCAGCTGAGACAAAAAACGCAGGTGCCTTTCCGACTCTCGTTCACTCACGTACACCATGTTCAGCTCCGCCAGCTGGCACACCAAATCCAGCAGGTGTCCATTTCTCAAGGGACGGTCTTGTTCCTCCACCGCTGGAGTTTCCCTCGGAGGTTCCTCCCCTTGGCCTCTTTCTTCCTGGTCTGTGAAGCGAATTTTCACAGTTTTCTTCTTCTTGGTCTGTTTACTGGCACTGTTCGGGTTATGCATAATCTGCAGGAGAGATGCAATGCCCTCAAGGGCGGTTCGCTCGGCCTCCTCACGGTCCACGCAAGTTGTGCACAAACGACCCAGACCCTCCCAGAAGTCCGACAGCAGTCTTTGAAAGGTTGAAGCCTCTTTTCCAGCTGTCCGCTTTTCCCATGAAAGCAGCATATCCGAGACCTGAGGGAACAGAGGGCCCGTCTGCAGCGATGGGTTTCCCAGAGCTCTGTCAATCAATGGCAGGAGCTGTGGAGAGAGAGAACAGCACGAGACATCAGCATTGAGACATCAGCACGTTTAGAGAGATCTTTTCCTTGTGACCCACAGACCTGTTCTGAGATCAGCATGTTTTGGATGCTTCTCTGCTCCAGCTCGTCTCCAGCGTTCTGCAGTATGATAAACCGCAGACATTCCATTGTGGCAAAAATGATGGCTGCACTCTCTGAGGGACTGGACGTGGCACGCTCACTTGACAATCTGGACCAAACATACCAGCATAAATAGTGTAAAGATAATATAAAGCACAAGAATTCATGCAATGTATTTTGAATTAAAAACATTTTGCATTCATAAAACTACACCATCCTGTTTAAAGCCACAATATGTAATTTTCTGCTGCTAGAGGTCGGTTATACAAAACAAATGCGCAGCTTGATAACGCCTGGATTTCGAGGAGTTTTTATTATGCCGCAGACAAGCTTTTTTTCTGGTCATGTGTATGTGTAGTAACCCAGCGCTTTTATCATATTAGATACATTTAAGTGTGTTGAAAGTTATGCTATAATGCTTCTCTGTGCGTTCGCTCGGCGGCTACTATAAGACACTTGTTCACACTGCAGTAAGCTAGATCAATATTAGGCATGGTAAAACATGGTACTGGCTGTAAATCAAGAAAAGATTTAATCAATAAGACTAACTGTGTTGAGCTGTATAACAATGATTCATTTTCTGTCGATTAATGCATCCTAAAAACGGTTGCTCACCTGTCTAATAAAACATAATATTTATTATTAAAAGTGTCTTTGGTGTTTCCATGGTGTCAAATGCTGTGTCCTGGTTAAAATGGCTTAATATACCTGGATTTAAAGTCAACTCAACAAAAAATATTTAACATTGTTCTAGTGGTTTTTGGATATTTTAATCAAAAAATCTTACATATTGTGCCTTGAATTCTAAGGATCATGGGAGGATATGTAACCTAAGCAGGCCATTCTGCTGCAATTACATAACTACAAGAATGAATGAATATGCAAAAAAGAATGACATTCTTTACCCCTGAATGACGGATGTGAGGAATGTCCTAGAGAACTCCAGGTCAGGCTGTGTGACTTCTGCTGGCAGTTTGCTTATAAATGGCAGCAGGTTTGGATGCAGAGATGTTGCAAGACCTCGACCTCCTTCATTAAGAAGCACCCAGAGCTTCGGCATCACACCTTTCCTGGCACTGACATACGTCCAACAGTTCTGCACAGAGTTCACATAATGACAGTTCATTTAAATCACCAATGACAATAGACAGCAGATAACGGTGCAATAAAATTTCTATTACAATGCAAAAGATTAACATTCATTTTAGAATTAATGTGAGATTTGTCTTTATAATATTTTAAATACATTTTTATATAAATATGATTTATTTGCACTACTGTTCAAAAGTTTGGGGTGGGTAAGATGTTTTTGAAAGTCTCTTATGCTCACAAGGATGCTGATTTGCTGCTCAAGAAACAATTATCAATCATTCCACAAATATTATCAAATGTTAAAGAAGGTTGCATTGCTTAATGTTTTTGCTTAAGTTTTTTTAAGTTTTTTTATAAATAGACAATGAATTGACTAATTAATAAAATGAATTAACATGTTTTCTTTATTTCTTAAAGAAATTTCTTTTATCTTACTAACCCAAACTATTGAATGGTAGTGTTTATAATACGTTTTACTATATGAGTCTCACATCAACACAGGACAGAATATGGAGGACCGCCTCCCACAGAGGGGGCAGCACCACCGGGTCTGTGTCGTCAATTGACAACAGCACAGCAGAACATGCTCGGGCTGCTTCTGCCAGGATCAGCTGGGGTGTGTTCTCACACATGGAGGCAATCAGCTCAAAGTACGCCCCTCGAACCTTGAAAATACAAAAGACAACTATGAGTACTATTAAAACATCTAATGTGAATCATAAAGAAAACAGCTAACAAATAGTACAAAGCGTATTGGCAATAGTTCACAGAAATTCTTTGGTATATCTATCAACATTTTAATAATATCATTGTATGGTCCTCAATGAAGACAAAATGCACGTGCCAGGAATAAAATCCATAATAACCATTGAAAGAATGGTAGAAGACTGACAGAGACGAGAATAAATTTGTTGAATAAAGTTGTTATTTTTGTTTGTTTTTTTAGCACAAAAAGTATTCTCATCACTTCATTAAATTAAGGTTGAACCACTGGAGTCACATGGACTATTTTAACGATGTGTAGCTTTCTGGGCCTTGAAAGTGTTAATTAAATTGCTGTCTATCTGTCTCGGATTTCATCAAAAATATCTTAATTTGTGTTCCGTAGATGAACAAAGGTTTTACAGGATTGGAACGACATGAGGGTGAGTAATTAAATCATTTTTGGGTTAACTAACCCTTTAAGTTACACCCTACACAAACTGAACATGCAGCTCACTTGTGGGCTCTTGTGTTTGCTGTACTTCCAGAATTTGCCCTGTGTGATGAGTTGGGTTAGCCGTTCATTCAGCAGCTCTCTGTCCTGCTCGGGTAAAACACTCAGAAGTCTCTTCAGGGCCAGCAGAGAGCTGGTCAACAGACGGATGTACTTAGCCTCTCGCTCCTCTTCTGGCACACTCCTGTACAAAAATAATAATAAGAAAAAAAATTAACTGAAATTACATATTTAAACATAACTAAAATATAAACGCAACATATAAACTAAAACTATTATTATTCATGAGGCACACACAGCATATATTTTAAAATATAATAATAAAAATGACCAAGAAAAGCAAAACCAATGTCATATTAGGTTATTTCAGTACATATCATAAACTTACTGAGGGTCACTGAGAGTATTAGCTGTTTCTTTAAGCAAATTGTCTTGGAGAACCTGAAAATCACAGAGGATATATGTAAAAACTGTAGCTAAGCAAAAATAACAAGCATCAAAAAGTTTGCATATTGTCATTTTGTCTCACTATGTGCCTAAGGCCCTGTTTACACCTGGTATTAAGATGGGTTTTGGTCGATAGGATCACAAGTAGACAAGGGAGACACAAACCGTTACACCTGGTATTTTAATCCATCTCTTTTGTTCACTTTCAACCACTTCTTGATTTTTTCTATGGGCAGGTAAGCATACCTGCTGTACAAACACATTTAACCATATGAGCGTTTACACTACAAAAGCAATACAGTTGAATGCGTTTTCAACTACCTCTGGAAATGGTCGAAAGTGGACAAGCTCAAAACATTTTAGATCCCATTTAGACCGGTATTTAGCATCGCCCACAAAACTCATCTCAATGCCAGGTGTAATCGACCTAAGATGAGCTTTAACGTACATTCAGGACTTCATCTTTACAGAAGCTGATGGCCTCTGGTTGTTTATTCAGGGGAAATGCAGCCTGGAAAGCAGCGCTGGCGGCTGAGGCAGCAGGAGAGTATGTGTCACACTGAGAGATGAGCCAGTGACCCATGATGCTCTTCAGGTAGGGGGCCAGATTCCTTTTCACTTTTAAAACCAGCTGCTCAAAGGCCTGCTGTGTGGCCTCTCGCACACGCCGATCATGGTCCTGATAAAATTATATAATAATAAATGCATATGTTTAGCAAAGAGAAGAAAAAAACGGCTGCCTCTAAATACAGTAGGGTCCAAAAGTCAAGACAAGCATGTTTCTAATTGTATGCAGAAATTTGAAGAAAAAAAGTATTTAATAGAAAATAATTTATTCAATTACATAATTAACATTACTATTTACACAAATAAAAAAATAACTTGTATAAAAATAAAATGATAAGCCTAATTATATATACACATACACACACATATATATATTAAAAATTACAGGCTTGTCATTCTTCTCTTACCACTGATATTCGGCAGTAAATCCGAGGCCAGTATGGAAGGACACCTTTAACAACATCAGGCTGTCGCTCTTTACACATTGTTCCAAACTCCTGTACTGCCTGAAATACACATTTACCAGCACTTATGAGTCATTAAGTTTCAATGAAATTAAATATTTGATATAAATTGATATTGGAAAACAGTCTGTTGTGGCATTCTTCCCTTTACTACATGAGCACATGTAACAGAGTTGGATTATCCAGGGTTGGAAATGTAATAATTTACTATGATTATATTTGATTGCATTTACAATATACAAAAATGAAAATTCTGTCATCATTTACTCACCCTCAAGTTGTTCCAAACCTGTATGAAGAATGTCGGTAACCAAAGAGTTGATGGGGGAAAAAATACTATGGAAGTCAATGGGGTCCATTAACTGTTTAGTTCCCCAAATTCTTCAAATATCTTCTTTTGTGTTCAGCAGAACAAAGAAATTCACACAAGTTTGAAACAACTTGAGGGTGAGTAAATGAAGATGAACTATCCCTTTAACTATACCTTTAAGCTTTCGAATGATAAAAAATAAGTTTGCTAAATGTCCCAATACCATGACATTGAGTTGTAACAGTCTATGAAAATATGTTAGGAGATCCTAACCCTGACAGTGCTTAATTCATCAATGATCAAACATTGACCAAATATCTGCCCTCTAGGCAATATTTATTTGTAATACTGGACTGTGAAACTGCTCAAATCAATCAACAAACAATACCTTCAATTTTGTGACTGTATCTCTTTTGGACAATTTCCGCAGAACCATGCGGAAGTCTGCATCAACTAGATTGTCTATCTCCTCTGCCCCCTGCACTGCAGGTACATATCCTGGATCATTGGAAGTCGAGACACCGAATCCCACAAACCCAGGTACAACGCCACTCTCCCTGGCCAACAGATCAGCAGCTCTGCCACTGCTGGATGGCTGAAAGAGAGATAACACAAGGCTGTCATTAGACATTCATGACCTTTTCCATATCTTGATGATTACGGCCCTATGGTATAGTCAGGTAATCAGATTAGAGAAGCACCTTCTTTATTGCTCTTTTGAAAACTCACTTGTTCTCCTTAGCTTTTAACATATTAATGTTGCTCTCTGTAACGGTATGTGTTTAAATTTTGAAATGTGTATATGTGTTTGTCATGATCCTGTACGGCAGTGTTTTAAATGTGCTCTATAAACGATGAACTTAAAGTACAGCATAATCCTGGCGTTTCAGTTTTAGTCATGGCTTTTAGATAATGTACCAAACCGTTACAAAATAAGACTACAATGAAGGGGACTAACGTTAATTGACTTTCTGTCTGATTACACGACAACAAACAACGTCAGGACTACAACAACACAAGCTTTACAAAATAGACACGACAAAAAAATCTTGTCAAATCTAATGTTAATACACATTGCTTGTATACAGCAAGTTAAAGTAAGTACTACGAGTTCTTGTAGCGAGCTACAGTTTGCCATGCTGACTTAGTTTACTACAGTGGCCTGTTATTCACTGACTTGAGATAATTTCAAAGAGTTGACGTGTAGTTAGAAAACATTATACATCGAATAACTTTAATTTGTCTTACTCGAACATTGCCTTTCGTTCTCTGTTTATTTTGCCACCCATTCTCGTGCGGGCTGAGCGTCTGCTTTTCCGACTTCAGTACAGTCACACTAGACGCGCGGTGATGATGTCACGCACACGCGATTTGCGCGCGTCCAAAATACTGTTCGCTGCACGCGTGAAGTGAGCTGCGATCAATAACGAGAGGTATTTCTGTTTTTACTGTATGGAAAGTCTCGTGTTCTGTATACATGTGGAATTCCTGTTTATGTCTATAATTTATAATAATTTTACTGACAGATTAGATAAAAACAGCCTGTTTCACTCGTTCGTGCCTCACGTGCTTAAAAACTTTAATTCAATGTGTTTGGCGTTTAAAGGGAAAGATGAGCGTGGACATGGAGCGCGTGTTGATCCAGCTCCAGGATGAGAGCGGTGAGGTGCTCGGATCCCCATTCGATGTGCCGCTGGACATCAGCCCGGATAAACTGCAGCTGGTCTGCAACGCACTGTTACAGAAGGTAGAGTCGATGGACTGGAGTATGTGCTTCATCCAGCTGTCAGAACACATGATGTTACTTACTTGACTAGTGCCTAGTATCTATCTCTGTTTCTAAAAATATATATTTCCACACGTTTATGCCAAAGTCTGAAACATTTTATTAGAAATATGATTAGAATTATGTTTTTAAAAGAAGTATCTTTAGCTCATCAAGGCTACATTTATTTCATCAAAACAGTACAGTATACAGTGATAATAGTACTATTTTATTACAATTTAAAAGAACTTTTCTATTTTAAAATGCAATTTATTTCTGTGTTGGCAAAGCTGAATGTTCAGCATCATAAGGTGCTTTCACAGCAGTGGCAGAACTAGACTTTTATATATGGGGTGGCCGGGGGGGTGGCCAAAGTTTTATAAATGTAAAACATTAATGAATACAAGTGAACAGACCGCAATAAAGTAAGAACTGTGCTAAGAATTAAGTGCTTGAAGTTTCAGGTCTAGCAGTAATTCAGGTACAGAAATTGAATAATCAAACCTATAATAACATTGCACTGATCTTCACTGTATAAATTAAATATAGATGAATGCATGTCAAAACTAGCTACAAAAGTTATTCAATCAAAATGGGTGATTTTGCTTTTGTTCTTTTATTAACTTTAATGACAGATGACAGGAGGCTAAAGGCTGCTGTCTTTTTAAGACCAAATGCACAATACTGAATCCAATATTGACACGCAGGGGCGTAGCACAAGATCCCGGGCCCTATGCATAGGCAGTCCTGATGGGCCTCCATGTTACAATATATTCCAGACTTTTTTTAAGGGCCCTGATAATCAGTACTGGTTTTACCCCAGTCCAAGGGCCCTGCTGACACGCATCCGATTTCATTTGTCAAATGCTTACATTCGGTTAGAAAAAGCCTACTGTGTTAAAGGTGATAAGTAGCGGCGATGTGTTTAGCTGTAAGAACGGCACAAACGGAAACAGAAAGGGCAATCTATGTTAACCTATATCTTTAGCACAGACTTTACATACAGAAAAATGCCTATACACACCCTTCTAGCTTAGGGGTAATTAACTATACATTAACATTTTAAGACAAATTGCGTCGTTTAATGGAAAATAATGTGAACTTTTCACCACCTTGTAATTAACTTTTGCCAATGTACACTGTTTTTTCATGCAAAAGTAATGTGAACATAAACAAAGACTAGGCTATATGTAGGCTATTCTTGTAATGACAACCTGAATAAATTAGAGTGTAATAATAATACATTTGCATAACACTTCAGTGTTACTTCTATTGTTTTTCTTCTTTTTAGTACTTAAATTACATTTTACATAAATTAAATGACATCATTTTGCTGACTGGCGCTATAGAAACGGATAAAACCTGTCTTGAGGACGTGTGAACTGCCCCGAAAACAACGTCTCGTTTATTTGAAATAGAAATAAACATGTCTTCAGTGTTACTTTTGAGCAATATAATTCACCCGTATACAGTTAAAAGTATACATTTTTTTAAACATTTCAGTGAACTTTTGAATTGCGTTGTATAGCTGTACTGTATACTACTAAGTGCAATCTATATAGTATAAAAAACACTTAAATATCCTAATGTTTTAAGCAGTATATGTTAATTTTGTATTTGTGTATTTGACATGATAGCAGTGTGACATACTACATCTAAAACTATTTTTAACATTTTTCAGATTTTTCAATAGTAAATATTGTTTGATTACATAATATTGTGTTTAAATATATATTAATTGGTTTCTTGAAGTAAACTCTTTTTTGTGTGTGTGTGTATTTAAAAAAACTAAAACATCTTTACATTTGCAAAAAACATATGTATTTTTTTGTTGTTATTGACAAACAAACAAGCAAGCCTTGCCCAGGTGAGAAAAATGAACTCAAAAGTTATGTGACATTACTTTCTATGAAAAGTAACTAGTAATGCAATTAGTCACTTTTTAGGAGTAACACAATATTGTAATGCATTATTTTTAAAAGTAACTTTCCCCAACACTGGTAATGAATGATGAAGTGCATGTTTTATAATTTCATTTTATAATCTTTTTTTGTCTGTCTACAGGAGGATCCTGTGCCATTCCTGTTCTTTGTTAAAGATGCAGAGGTGGTGTCGTCCCTGGGCACTTGTGTGCAGACGTTGGGCCTGGAGACTGAGCAGGTGCTGCCAGTTGTGTACCAGCCGCAGGCCGTATTCCGTGTGCGGGCCGTGGCTCGATGCACCAGCTCTTTGGAGGGCCACACAGAGGCCGTCATCTCTGTAGCATTTAGCCCTACAGGAAAGTAAGTGAATTAAACAGAAACATGCTCATTTATATAAAGACAGATAAATATATAACATATCAGACTGTATGCATCCAGATAAAGATAAACTGATTTTTATTTTGGATTATTACTTAGATATCTGGCCAGTGGATCTGGAGACACGACAGTGAGGTTCTGGGATCTGAATACAGAAACGCCACACCACACTGCTAGGGGTCAGTTTATCTCATAACCTTTACACGTTAGTAAATACTGTGCTTCTGACATTCTGTCCACTCATGTTTTGAAAGGCCACACACACTGGGTTTTATCCATTGCCTGGTCTCCAGATGGCAAGAAATTAGCATCAGGGTGCAAAAACAGCCAGGTGAGCATGTCATGTTCATTATAAGTCACTAAAATTCCAGTCTGCAATAAGTTATTTAGGTCTCAAATATTGTTTTGTATCTGTGTGTTCTTTGCAGATCTTCTTGTGGGATCCGATCACAGGAAGTCAGATCGGAAAGACCTTAACGGGACATACAAAGTGGATCACCTGGCTGTGCTGGGAACCTCTCCACCTGTAAGTGTTAAAAGTGGTCGACCAAAATATATATCGCCACGGCCAATATATCGGCTGATATTCGGCATTTTTAAATTATTGGCTTTGACCGATGTGTTTGAAGCAGAACTTTTAATTTGACAGCATGCAGGACATTTATTTTGAAAGAGCCGAGAATGCCCGGGCAGCCGAGCTTCCCATTCCCCTAGTTCAGTTGTCAGGGCAGGGAGTCCATTGACTTAAATCCTGATCAGTGCCCTGACTACTGACCTAGGAAGCTGATCGAGATGCATGCTCTGTCTTCATTAATTTACTGTTAAATTATTAGAAAGGGCTGTAAAAACAAAGTAAGTATATGTAAATGATAAATAGGTAATAGAAAAGAAAACACTAATACATTCTCATCTACCGTCAGCATGCAGCAAATTTGCATTTATATCATTTAAACAAATCTTTCAATATCTAATAAACATTTAATTTCACAGACCTTGCAAACTTTGGCGAATCCAGCTGAGAGATCTTGTGAAGTGTGCGTTTGTTTTTCATATTCAATAATAAATTATTTATTTCTAATTTAGGAACTATTATTAAAAGGCACCATATATATGATACAAACACCCCTAGAACAATGTTATATATATTTTGTTGACTTGTGTACTTACACTATCCCAAACGTTCCAAAGAATGTTTAAATCCAGAGAAATAAGCCATTATAACCAGGACACGGACCATCAGTGACATCATACCTGCAATACCCTCGATTTCCTTTTGTAGAAACCATAGAAACACCAAAGACAATAATTTAATAAATTATGTTTTATTAGACAGGTGAGCAAGTCTTATTGATTAAATCTAATTTTCTTGATTTACTGTGATTACCATGCCTAATATAGATCTAGTTATCGATCAAGTGTCTTAAAGTAGATGCAGAGCGAATTCATAGCATTAATAAAAGCTCCACTGCTGTCGAGCCGTGTGTTGCGCTTGTCTCTCATTTGCAATCGCTCCAGCGGCCTCGTTCCGCTCCAACGGCTTTCAGCCTCACCCTGCTGCATACTACAGTAACGTTAATCAAATTGTAATACATTAGCTCATCCATGAATATGATTTCTGCCCGAGTTCTGTTCGATTTTTTCCCCCACTGTCTGTAGATATGAAGACAACAACTAGATTCCACTAAATCAAGGCATCATCAAGCTACGCCTTTGTTTCGTATAAGTTACCTCTAGTGGCAAAAATTACATATTGGGCCTTTAAAATAAATATAAATTTAATTTCAGAAATTGTTATGCATGTGTTTTTACTATCGTTACATTAAATAGTGTGATATCACATAAAGTCCAACCTGCTTTCTAAGATATCGTCCATCAAAAAATCACTATTGGTCGAACACTACTTGTAATCTGTTTTATATTTGTTAATTTGCATGTGTTCACTTTGTTAGCTCTATTTTAATTTATAATAAATTTGAATAAATTCACTGTAATGTATTAACTTATGTTTGTTTTTTTGAATTGTTTAATTAAATTATAATTCAGAAAATGTTATAATAAAATAACATTATAATTTAGCCGCAAATTTCACTCCATCACAGAAACCCAGAGTGTCGGTATTTGGCTAGCACCAGTAAAGACTGTTCAATTCGGATATGGGATACAGTTTTGGGCCGCTGTGATAAGATCATGACCGGCCACACGCAGTCTGTGACGTGTGTAAAATGGGGAGGTGATGGTCTCCTGTACACCTCATCTCAGGACAGAACCATTAAAGTCTGGAGAGCCAAAGATGTAAGATTTGTCCACTCATAATGCATCACATATAACTTGAAACCATGTTTACTAAGTTGAGGTGTTTGACTGAGTAATGCTGTGAATATCTGCTCTCATCCATGCCGTAGGGGGTTCAGTGTCGTACGTTGCAAGGTCACGCTCACTGGGTCAACACGTTGGCTCTTAGCACCGACTATGTTCTGCGCACAGGAGCGTTCGAGCCAGCTACCGCAACCATAAACCCTCAGGATCTCTCTGGATCATGTAAGTTTCAGCACAATCCTGCATATGATACACCAAGGCTGCATTTTTTGATCAAAAATACAGTAAAAAAGCAATATTTTGAAATGTTATTAAAATTTAAAATAACTTTTTCTATTTTACTATATTTTAAGATGTAATTTATTCCTGTGATTTATTGTCAAATGATCATTTGGAAATCATTATATTAAGCTGATTTGTTATTCAAAAAACATTTCTTATTGTCATTGTTGATAACATTTGTATTTACATATATATATATATATATATATATATATATATATATATATATATATATATATATATATATATATATATATATATATATATATATATATATATATATATAAATTATGTACTGAGCCTAAACTGTTGGATAGTAGTGTATGTAATAAGGATAATTTTATTAACATAAATCAATTTTCATCAGTGGACGAAATCAAGGAAAGGGCTCTTGAGCGCTACAACAACATCAGAGTGAGTGAGACCAGTCTATATGCAGTATTGACTTGTGAGCGATTAAAAACTGAACATTTGGTCTTCTAAAGGGTGAAGGTCATGAGAGGCTGGTGTCAGGATCAGACGACTTCACAATGTTCTTATGGAACCCAGCAGAGGAGAAGAAGCCAGTGGCCCGTTTGACTGGTCACCAAGCGCTGGTCAACGAGGTGCTCTTCTCCCCGGACACACGACTGATCGCCAGCGCTTCTTTTGACAAGTCTATAAAGATCTGGGATGGAAAAACAGGAAAGTAAGTAGGGTGATTATGGATCCCTGATTGATTTGAGACTTTGGCTATGTTTATATTAGCATACTACCATATGTTTTGTTTTATACCTACCTGCAGTATTTTGTATTAATATTAGTATATAAACCGATCAGGCATAATATTATGATCTAATATTCATAATATTATGATATTATTATTGTGTTAGTCCCCTTTTTGCTGCCAAAACAGCCCTGACCCGTCGGGGCATGGACTCCACTAGACCCCTGAAGGTGTGCTGTGGTTTCTGGCTCCAAGATGTTAGCAGCAGATCCTTTATGTCCTGTAAGTTGTGGGGTGGGGCGTCCATGCATGGCCATCCACTTGATGTAAAAGAAAACTTCATTAGATTTATCAGACCAGGACGCCTTCTTCCATTGCTCCGTGGTCTAGTTCTGATGCTCACATGCCCACTATTGGTGCTTTCGGCGGTGGACAGGGGCCAGCATTGGCACCCTCACTGGTCTGCGGCTATGCAGCCTCATATGCAACAAACTGCGATGCACTGTGTATTCTGACAGCTTTCTATCAGAACAAGCATTAACTTCTTGAGCAATTTGAGCTACAGTAGCTCGTCTGTTTGATTGGACCACACGGGCCAGCCTTCGCTCCCCAAGTGCATCAATGACCCTCGGCCGCCCATGACCCTGTCGCCGGTTCAACACTGTTCCTTCCTTGGACCACTTTTGATAGATACTGACCTCTGCAGACCGGGAACACCCAACAAGAGCTGCAGTTTTGGAGATGCTCTGACCCAGTCGTCTAGCCATCACAATTTGGCCCTTGTCAAACTCGCTCAAACCCTTTCGCTTGGCCATTTTTCCTGCTTCTAACACATCAACTTTAAGGACAAAATGTTCACTTGCTGCCTAATATATCCCACCCACTAACAGGTGCAGTGATGAAGAGATTATCAGTTTTATTCACTTCACCTGTCATAATGTTATGCCTGATCAGTGTACAGTAGTATGTAAAGTATGTGCATATTATGCAAATATTCTATATGGCAAGAACACCCAGATGACATACTAAATTAGACAGAAATGTGCAGAATTTTTGATACAAACTTAAGTAACAGTATTTCCTGTGATGAAAGTTGGATGCCACTTGATAAATTAGACATGTAACAAAAATGTGTGCTACTGTTTGAAACGCTTATTGTTGCATCAACTATTGTTTCACACATTATTTTACAGTAGTATGCTCCTGCTATATATTACAGAAGGGTGTGATTTCAGAAGCAGCCTTTGTAAGTGGAATCATGGTGATGCAGACCCAAGTGTACTTCCAGTAGTGTACACTTGGAGGCACTCAAATCACGTCAGCAAAACACAGCATATTTAGCTTGTTTGCACATGGCAACAGCACAGCCAGTATCTTGAAGTATAACATGCACCTTCAAATACGTCATTATGTTTTCTCCGACACTGTGAAAGTGTATTAAAGGACTTTAAGATCTTTTTATGTTTTCCAGATACCTGACCTCCCTTCGTGGACATGTCGGGCCAGTGTACCAGGTGGCATGGTCTGCAGACAGCCGTCTGTTGGTCAGTGGCAGCAGTGACAGCACTCTGAAGGTGTGGGACATCAAGACGGGCAAACTGAACGCTGATCTGCCTGGCCACGCTGATGAGGTAAGACTGTGACTGGATTTAGTTCAGAGATCAGTCTTAATAATGATACATTTTTTTTATACCATTATATTATTTATAGAGTATATATTATATTAGCTTTTATTTTTATATTTTCATTATTTGTTTTAATTTCAGTTTTAGTAAGTTTATTTGTTTTATATATTTCTATATAGCTCTAATTTATTATTAGCTCTAATAATGTATTTTTATTTTAGTACTTCAGTTAGTTCACAAGGCAAAAGCATCTAAAAAATTATATCAGCTTTATTTAAATTACTGAAAATGTTAATAGTTTCAGTTAACATAAAACTGACCTATTTTATAGTTTTATAACTGAGTATTCTCAGTTGTTTAAAACCTTTTTTAAAAACCATATCATAATAAAGTAGTTTAGAGTAATTTCCCGCAACTAGAGATGACTTGGCCAGCTAAGCAATCACCTAGCAACTACCCAGTACACCCTAGCAACCACATAACATGCCAAAAACTCTGAATACCTTAAAAGCAACCAGCCTTGTGTTAGAGCAACATGTTATGAATAGACAAGTGCCACTAATCTGTTTTCTTTTATTGTTCAGGTTTTTGCAGTTGACTGGAGTCCCGACGGCCAGAGAGTGGCCAGCGGTGGGAAAGACAAGTGTTTAAGGATGTAAGTGACCGCTATATCCTGCAAAGATTATTTATTTCCATGCCGGTAGAATGCAGTGTGCGACACCACCTCGTAGGAACACTTGGCATGTCTTATCTTCTTCTCTCCTTTAGATGGAGGAAGTAACCTGGAGAAACCAGCGGCCCCTGGCTCCACATGCAACAGCCAATCATGCGCCTCGAAGCATCACCCCACAGGACAGTGAACAGCAGTGTCGGAACATTAAGCCTTAGCCTATTTGTCCAATGAAACCGCTTCGACAGCATCACAATAGCTGACATATAATGCTCTCTGATGTTGTCCAGATAGAGGGAAGATAAAAACGCATGATACCCCACTCAAATGAGCAACTGCCCTGTGGAAGTGCGAGCGATCTGACCAAGTCTAATCTGTGTAATCTCTCACACATTCTTTGTAATTAACTTAATCCCTAATGCTGCGATACAGGCATTAACTGGGTCTGTTCCAGCGCCGAGAGATAACCAACATCGTCACAGTGGACCGCACTACGTCAGCAGACGTTTTCTCATTAAACAAGCAGTAAAAGGATTTTTATGGGGTCCATGTTGTGTGTGTGTGGCTTTCTTATCTTGAATTAACAACTGTAGAGCATCAAAAGCAGTTTGTTGTTATCGCACAACACATATGACGTTAAAAGCCATGAGATAGAATTCAAAGAGTTTGGATCGATTGTTCAGTACTGGCTATTCAATAAGGTCACGCAGCGACGGGAAACGGAACCTATTTGGTTTATTGAATCTGTGTGACATATTCAGAATCTGTTTTGAAGAAGCACTGCTTATATATCGGACACAAACACAAAAGTAGCTTAACTAGTATAGCACAGGCAACCTTTGTGAGGAAATGCTTGTTAATGACCAAAAAAGCTTGTAAACAAATTGTGCAAATAAAAAAAGCTGCTATTTACATTTGATAAAAAACAAAAACATGAGTTACATTGACTCGGTAGTCAAGCTTGAACATCCTGGACTTGATGCCATTCACGCATGCAAATTTACTATCAAACAGGAATGTCTTGGCCTCTACCAGTTTTGAGATGTATGATTACATCAAGATACAAGATCTTACAAAAGCACATTTAAACCAGTTCCAGTGTAACTGCACACAAACCAAAAGAACATGTGCATTACATTGATATTTCTGCATACTTGATTGTGCTATTTCTTTTTCATGCCACATGAGTGGATTGTCTTAAGACAACGTCTATAAAAGCATGGCGGTGATAGGACACTTGCACGATTTTACCGAAGAGTGCAACTTGATGATATGCTTTTCATCCATCAATAAATATAAGCTACAGGTTCCATGGCTCAAGGTCCTGGCTTCAACTATTCAGACACAGATGGATGGTTTAAATCCTCTGGGCCAGAGGTCACGGTTTAAGTCTGGATCTTTAAACTTGACTGACGTGGCCCATTGTGTTTGGATAGTTCAGTCTGTCACGATCAGTTCTGCACCCTGGTTCATCTTCAGTCCGTTCTCCAGACGTTGTTCAGTAGCTTCACGACTTCCTCGTAGAGAACAAAGACAATGGCTACATCCAGACACACGCGGCCCAATCGTGGGACTGTGCCTTTGTAGAACCTGCAATTCAAAACATGAAAAGTGTAAGGAAAAGGAAGTTAAAAAGGAAATAATATTAATGAGGCAACACATACGCTTGAGGGCCTTCGTTTTTCAAAATCTGGAATGCACAATCCATGGTGCTCTTGTAGCGATGAGCCTCCAAGCCCTAAAACAAATGGATTATAAAAAATTTCAACAAGCGGTATTTAAAATAGGTTTTCTTGAAATGAATTATTTGAAAAGCATCAGCTTCTGCTAACCTGCATTCGAGTCTTCACCACATCAAGGGGCGTATTCCCAAAAACGCTCGCCGCCCCAGCTGTCGCGCCGAACATCGCTGTAACCAGCGGGTGCATGTCACGACCGGGGTCATCACCTGAAGATGAAGCCAAGATGATCAGCTTTGTTAAATGCCCATACGGTGATTAATTTCAGAGTGTTACTATTAAATCTCATCCTCACCTTTGTACCAGTTCCGCAACAAGTTCATAACATAAAATCGTATAGCCTGGTTGCTACCCTGCTTCAGAAGGGTAGCAGTCAGCCCTTGATATGTCCCTCGAACACCTACAACCACAGCATATATTATTTGACCCATTTTTCAAAAATGATTTTTTTTTATTTGATTTTTTTTAAACAATTTTATTTTATATAGAATGTTATTAGATATTTTTCAAAAAACATTTTTTAAAACAATTTTTTATTTTACATTGTATGCATTATTTTATATTATAAAAGAACATTTAGATTATTTATATTAAACATTATATTAATGTTATATAAACACACACTATATTGACAAAAGTTTTGGGACTCCTGCCTTTACATGCACATGAACTTTAATGACATCCCATTCTTAATCCATAGGGTTTAATATGGAGTTGGCACACCCTTTGCAGCTATAACAGCTTCAACTCTTCTGGGAATCCTTTCCACAAGGTTTAGGAGTGTGTTTATGGGAATTTTTGACCATTCTTCTAGAAGCGCATTTTTGAGGTCAGGCACTGATTTTGGACGAGAAGGCCTGGCTCACAGTCTCTGCTCTAATTCATCTCAATGGTGTTCTATCGACTCTGTGCAGGCCAGTCAAGTTCCTCTACATCAAACTCGCTCATCCATGTCTTTATGGACCTTGCTTTGTGAATTGGTGCACAGTCATGTTACAACAGGAAGGGCCCATCCCCAAACTGTTCCCACAAAGTTGGGAACATGAAATTGTCCAAAATATATTGGTATGCTGAATTATGTAGGATTCAGAAGAGCATTTTTGCAGAATAAAGTCGGCCGTTGCCATCTTGGCAGCGCGTCACTACTGGATAACTTAAAATGGGCCGAGGCAGGACGTGGTTGGAGCTAAGGTGACGTGATGACTAACAGACAGCAGACAAGTGGCAATCCACCTGTCACTCAAGTATCCACGCTCTTAATTATGCAGAACTTTAAGGCTTAATGTAATTTAAACAAATGAGTTATACAAAATAAAATAAAAATCCCCCCCTCTCACAGTTGTCATGAAGGGCAAAATTAGCTATATAGACCAAAACCCCAATTTGTACCAGGCTGTAAACATGTTTTATTCTGTTTTAAAGTTGGGCATTTTAACATGGGGCTCGACGTAATTCTACTCCCTTTTGGAGCCTGTCTCGCAGCCAGTAAATTAATTGCAGTTTAAGTCACTTCCATATTGGCTTCAAGAGAAACTGGGGGAGGCTGCCGCTTGGCCAAGCCCAATCCCTGAAAAACAACCTCAGACCATAATCCCCCCTCCGCCAAACTTTACACTTGGCACAATGCAGTCAGTCAAGTATCATTCTCCTGGCAACCACCAAACCCAGACTCGTCCATTGAATTAACAGAGAATTGTGAATCGTCACTCCAGATAACACGTCCCCACTGCTCTAGAGTCCAGTGGCGGCGTGCTTTACACCATTGCATCCGACACTTTGCATTGCACAGGCTTGGATACAGCTGTTCGGCCATGAAACCCATTCCATGAAGCTCTCTACGCACTGTACTTGAGCTAATCTGAAGGCCACATGAAGTTTGGAGGTCTGTAGCTATTGACTCTAGAGAAAGTTGGCAACTTCTGTGCACCTCAGCATGCGCTGACAGACACCGCTCTTTTACGTGGCCTACCACTTTGTGGCTGAGTTGCTGTTGTTCCCAATTGCTTCCATTTTGTTATTATACCACTAACTGAAATGGCTGAAAACTCAGAGCTTCCAATGGCATAATGTCCAATACACTCTTAATGTATTGTGTCTTTGTTGGTGTTATCTCAGAAATCCACTGCAACAGTATGCAGCATCTGGCAGTAAACAATACGATTTTGAGCAGCTGGATCTTGGAAGAGCTCCAGGTGTTATATGGAAGAATCCCTAAAATACAGGCTAGTGGGTCCAGGTCCAAGGAAAATCCCAATATGTTATTCATTTCTTGAACTACATCTGACCAGAATACCTTAATATGAGAACACTCAAAAATGCAATGAAAAAATTTACCATCCTCCATTTTACACTCAACACAGTTATTTGAAAATGTCATCTTATGACGTTTAACTGGAGAGATCTGAAGACTTTAAATTGCATTTCAACTGCCTTATTAGAAACTAAATACCAAGACAACCCTAGCCACATGGCATCCCTGTCACACATCGATCGGAGAGCCCATGTCTTGTTCCCACAACTCCTTGGACCCATGCGTGCTTTCCGTTGAAGATTCTAACAGTGCTTTTTAAAATCTTGTTTTAAATGTAGTACTTATGCATATTCTAAACAAATTTGCTAAAAAAAAAAAAATCAAAATCTATTATTCTATATTTTTAAAATTTTTACATGTTATTTATTTTTTTAAAGCCCCCATACATTTTTCTTTGAGTGGTCGGTCTCCTCCTACTGTCTCTATTAATACGTACATTTGTACAGCTCTCATATTTAATAATAATAATAATAATGAATTTTATTTGTAATGCACTTTACATTTCTGCAATCTCAAAGTGCTACAGAGCATCTAGAAGTACAATAAAAAATAAATTAAAAACACAGTTAATTAAATACAAAAAATAAGAACTATTTAAAACTATTTAAGAAACTATTCAAGAAAAATTATTTAAAACACATTCAGTGGAAAGCTTTAGTAAAAAGAAATGTTTTTAGGTTTCGTTTAAAAACATCTGTAGTCTGTGGGGCCCTCAGGTAGTCCGGGAGGGTATTCCACAGCCTCGGAGCAGCAGATGAAAAGGCCCTACCGCCCATGCTGCAAAGTTTTGTTATAATTGACATAATTTAGTACCTTGATCTCTGATGATTTCCCGTACGCCGTGGAAGAACCCTCTGTAGCGTGGCCTCAAAGAGCACTGGTCATGAATGAACTTCACCTGGCAATAATACAGACAGGAGACATTTTGAGTAAGATACAGAATGCATGAACAGCGGAAGGCAAATCATTCCAAATCGTCCCTGTAAATAAACTAAATCCGTCATGATTATACAGTTCAGTGTGGCTGTCACAATATACAGTATGACATGGCAGAAAACTAGCTGTCCAGAGTGGTTCCGTTCAGTCAGCGGGGGTTTGACGAGAATGCGGTTGTGAGTCCTGAAAATGTGCAGTTGTCAGGTCTAAAATAGGGTCATCAGGCTCATAAAAAACAAAACGCTGTAAGGAACACAACCATATTATGGCACAGCCATACTAGCCAGTAGCATCTGCTCTAGAGCTTTGTTTTGTGTGAAACATGATAGGGAATTAAAGATGAACATAGACGGTGCGTAATCAACATAATCGATTATGTCGACATGTCGTTCCAGCCCTAACGTATAACCAAAATAACCGGTTATCGTCCCACCTTGACAGTCTCCATTGGACAGACCACCAACACCGCCTCTGTAATTCCCGCTCCAAGCCCACACAGTAAACTTCCTTTATTGTCAAGCCGACCTGTGGCGTCCCTCATCGGGTTACTAAGAACCTCGAACGTGCCAAACCTGCCATAATGTCAAACACAAAAGCGTAAGCAAAAGCCACACTATTCATGCTAAAACACATAAACGACCAATGTTTCTTACCGTACTGCAGATTTCGGGATGGATCCGTAAAGCAGTGAACTAAGCCCTCTATACAAACCTCTTAACCCATGATCCTGCACTGTCAGCTTAACACAGTCGCCTGCACAAAAATACAGGTTACACAATTTGATTTACAAATTCAGTGAAGCCCCTGATATACAGTACTTTGGCACATTAGTATTTTCACCAACAAAAAGAAAATGGTTTTAAGCCAGTTATTTATATATTTTGCTTTAGTGTGTCAGTTGGAAATATCAGTTTACACTTCCAAACACTCTTTTTGTCATTAATTGTAATAATCCAGCGTATGGGCTTCGGAAGCAAAAAAAATGTGGGTGGGTCCTCCCTCATAATTGTTTTTATGGAGTAGATGCCATTTACATTAATAAGTGCAAACAGCCCGCCTTGTTTACTAAACGTCTGGTTGGACCAGACAAAATTACAGAAGACAACAAATTATTTACATTGGCAATATTGCAGGGGTAAGACACATTGGAAGAAAGTTGACGCAAAAATCGAATCCGCCCAAACTACGCTCTCGTCCCACCCACATACAATGCTTCCGACACCCATGATCCAGTGAGATTTTTTGGTATGCTCCAAGCTGTTATATCATCAAGTCTTTTTGTGAATACATGAAAAAACTGAGACGCACAGTTCCAGAAGCAATGCTAAGCTGTGTGGGCAAGGTTGGAAGGTTCGCTAACAGTATATCGCTGCAAAGGTATTTCAAACTTCACCGTGAGAATATCGAGGCCTATCATGACACGACACCACCCTAGACGATGAGATTTAAATCAGGTTGGGGAAAGCGGCCTCTACTTTTGGACGTCTGACATAATGTGTATGGCAGAATAAGCATGTATCTGTCTGCACTGAAGTAAGAGTGTATGAAGCATGTGTACTGACAACCTATTGTATGCTGCTGAATGCTTGACTATCTACTGGCATCAAAGATGCCTTCCATACTAGATGCCTCAGGTTTATAATCCAGAGGGATAAAACGTCAAATGAAGATCTATTCAAAGTGGCCAAAAGTGAACCACTTTCCTCCTGCCTAAAATTCATTCACCTCAGATGGGATGGACATGTCACCAGAACGCCCCCCTCTCGCATACCCTACGCAGTTTACCAATGGTAGACACAAAATGAGGTATAAAGATGTCCTGAAAAGAGATCTGATACATTTCAGCATATCAACTAACAGTGCAAGATGAATGGAGGGATCTATAGAGGAAAAGCTTGCCATGCCAACAACCTCCAGCAGCTAAAGGAATGTCACCTGGAATCTAACCAACAAACACAAACTACGCTAGCTATATGGCTATATTCTACTGTCAACCGCATAGTTACTCGCAACAGAAGCATGTCAAACAGAGTCACAATGAAATGAAAGTAGCAACAGATCTTTTCTTCTGTATTGTGGTGTACATCTGAGAGAAAATGTAGGGTGGGTTGGATGTTGAGATGTGGGTGTTGTACTCAAAAGTGGAGGCAGATGAATATGAGCTGCTTGTAGGTTAATTATTGGATTAGTCACATATAAAAGTGAGAACATACAGTGGTATATATAGCATGCATTTAGAAATGAGATTTTGGTGATTTTTCATGTCATGCCGTTGCCCTCACCTATGCCTCTGTATCGAGGAGGGTTTGCTCTTTCGTCTAACTGTAGTTGGGTCTTCACATACTCCGTTGGGAATGTGATGCAGATCTCAATGCCTCCTGCAATGCCACCTGGATAACAATAATATCATCAGTAAACAAGGAGTGTCTAAATTACATTCAGTGACATCAGCGACAATCTATGGGATTCATTTAAACTTACAGCTGTTTAACTCGCATCAAGGACAAGTCAGTTTCATACAAGGTCATTTTGTTTTAGTTGGTTGTTTAAAAGACAATTGTATGCAACATTGCACCCAACCAAACCAGTTTAATTGTAATGTTGGAATATGGTTAAGTAGTTAAATTGACTTTTATTTGAATAAAGCACTGTTTTAAGTGTCCAAAGCTGTATAAACTGCTATTAGAGGAGTCAACAAATTACACTTCTGGAAGCTACCATTTGGTTGACCCAGCAAAGACGTGCAGGTCATGGACTGACAGTGAGTTTCACAATAATGGCAGACTGTAAGGGTGGTGAAAGGGGACGTGCCAGCGTAGCCACGCATGACTGTTGTTGTGGGCTCGCGCATTATAGGGTATAGCGTGATTCACCAAAACGTTAGCGCTTGTGTGCGTCTAACACAAACACAAATACGCATGTACCTGCAAGAATAGCCTTCCACGGATGGGTGATTTTTCTCCCTCCGATTGCAGCGGCCGCTAGATTCCTCTGGCCTGGATAAATGTTGGGAATTGGGGTAAAAGTGCGCGTCGAGCACCCGCCAGCGGAGGGAATCCGGGTCAGCGCAGCAGGATGCTGTTGCGACGTGCATCCTTGTCTCAGTATAGCATCTTTGCACGGTCCTTCCGAAACAGAAAACGGTTTATACAAAGACGACATGATTTAAAGATGTTTTACTCGCAAAGTGAAAATCTGTTGGCAACTGTGTGACGACGCGCAGGATGCGTCTGCCCAATAGGACGAAGACAACACAATCACAGGAAGACCACTCCGAGGCGTGGTGGCGACGAGCTCATGAATATTAATATAGAGGTCATGCAGCGAGCTCAGTCATTGGTCCGTTTTGATCATTTGATTAATCTAGTGCGTTACTCATTTTATCTATTAGCCGATACGATTTTATATATATTGCAAAGTCATGAAAGCAAGATTCAATTAAAAATGATGAAGTTTTCTGAATTTAGTATTTTTTTAAAGTCATTACATTGTTTAGAACATAAGAAAAATTAGATTTTTTAAATTTTATTAATATGTTATACTATGATCTCTGTAATGGATACCAGGACTTTCATAAAAGACACGAATAGTCATGAATAGGCAAAACAAAAAAAATCATCAATTAATTTTTAGGTTTCAGGATTTTTTAAACCAAACTTTGTTTAAAGATGATTCTCAACTATGTTATGAAATATATAACAGAATGATTTGATATACCAATATGCTTTAAGCAATATGTGTGTAAAATGTCCATAAGCGGGTTTTTCTATTATATCTACATCGCATCTAATTTCCATATTAATGTATTCTTGGGGCAACATGTAGGCTAATGAAAAAGAAGTGTAATAATAGTTGCAATAATTACAGAAATAATTTATTTCCCTATTCACTTGTTTTGTCTCCCAAAATTCCTGATAAACATGTCCTAGTGTCCACAGTGGACATCTTTGCAATCGATGCCCCGTTTCGTAACATAAAGTCATATTTTGATTTGAAACCCCTTAACATTTTCCTCAGATATTGATTTATTACAAACAATTAAAAAATGTGTCAGATTTAAATGATAATTACAAAATATTATAATTTGGTATCTCTGAAAAGCCCTGAATATGCTCTTCACAAGATATCTAGTTCCATACAGGACCTAAAGCTGTGACATGTATGTTGTCAGAGAAATTCACTAATGTCCACTACAAGAGTAAACAAAGTCTATGTGTCCCAGGAGGATATATATGGTTCATATATTGACAACTGGTCTTGTGAATGTTGTGGATGTGTGTGTTGGGTGGCAGCTGGTCTGTGTGAATTGCTTGCTCAAGCACAAACTTTATTTTCAGTGTTTGTTACACACACATGCAAATCTAACGCAGAGACAGTTTAGTATTCAGAAAGTACTGTACTAGCTGCTCCATGCACAGGATACTTTGTACATGAATGCGATGAAGCGCATGTGTCCCTCAAATGCTGCAAACAATTTCCCAATTTTGCACCCCACCACTTGGCCACACATTCCTATTGAGAGACTGGACCAGGGCTCGAGATAAGAGCTCCAGGGTGACAATGATTGAGGGTTTTGCTCCGTCACTCCAAGTGAAAGGAAATCTTTCTGCTTTTTTAGCATCTGAAAGGGATCTTAAATTGCCAGGAAAAGGGAGAAGAGAACTTAATTGTGTTTGGTAAGTCATCTATCTATCTATCTATCTATCTATCTATCTATCTATCTATCTATCTATCTATCTATCTATCTATCTATCTATCTATCTATCTATCTATCTATCTATCTATCTATCTATCTATCTATCTATCTATCTATCTATCTATCATCTATCTATCTATCTATCTATCTATCTATCTATCTATCTATCTATCTATCTATCTATCTATCTATCTATCTATCTATCTATCTATCTATCTATCTATGTATCTATCTATCTATCTAATCTATGTATCTATGTATCTATCTATCTATGTATCTATCTATCTATCTATCTATCTATCTATCTATCTATCTATCTATCTATCTATCTATCATCTATCTATCTATCTATCTATCTATCTATCTATCTATCTATCTATCTATCTATCTATCTATCTATCTATCTATCTATCTATCTATGTATCTATCTATGTATCTATCTATCTATCTAATCTATCTATCTATGTATCTATCTATCTATCTATCTATCTATCTATCTATCTATCTATCTATCTATCTATCTATCTATCTATCTATCTATCTATCTATCTATCTATCTATCTATCTATCTATCTATCTATCTATCTATCTATCTATCTATCTATCTACCTACCTACCTATCCATCCATCTATCATCTATGTCTGTCTGTCTCTCTGTCTATATATCACATATAATTTCCCTCTGATTTTAGGGATAAGTTATGGGTAGGGTTAGGTTTAGGGGTGGTGATAGGGATAGGGATAGGATACACGGATGGATCCATGGTTTCATATTGTTTACGCCAAATTCTGAGCCTACCATCTAAACGTCACAGCATTTTTCCTATCTTCTACTGTCCAGTTTTTGTGAGCCCATGCAAATTGTAGCCTCAGTTTCCAGTTCATAGCTGACAAGGGTGGCGGTGTGTTCTTCTGCAGCCCATCTGCTTCAAGGTTCACCGTGTTGTGTATTCACAGATGCTCTTCTGCAGACCTCAGTTGTAACAAGAGGTTATTTGAGTTACTGTTGCCTTTCTATCAGCTTGAACCAGTCTGGCCATTCTTCTGGCCTCCATGGCCTCTGGCATACGGCCTTTTTGCCCACTTTCTCTTTTTCGGACCATTCTCTGTCAACCCTGTAAATACTATCGGGTAAATTGGCAGTGGGTGGGATCACACGGACTAAAACAAAAACAGACATTCCAACACGGAACATGCATTTCAAAGTAGAATAGCTGGCTGTATAATTGTTTTTCAGAAAAAAAGAAGAATGTGAACTAAACAAAATGGTTTCTAAATAAATATATTAATGTATTTGAATGTTTTACTACAGTTAAATATACATATAGCACCTTTAATGCATTGAATTGCATGCTATAGCCTATGGCAAATCATCAGAGCCCGTATAACAAGAGCATTTGTTACCTTATAGTGTTGTTTGTTTTAAGAAAAACAGTCTTTATGATTATGACTTTGTAAGCATGGCAAGACTTCATCAGACCACAAGACCATCGAACACAAAGAGAATCGTGACGAAACACAGAACAACTGCAGCAAACCTTCATATTCACCCTGACCATGTTTCCAGAAAAACTGACCTCAGAAATCTTCACAAAGCCAACATCACTGAAAGAGTTGAAACTGCTAAAAATTAAACTCAGACACCACTGCTAAAATGTGCAAAAGATGGTGGATGTTTCTCAAACCGATGGCTGCTTCCTACGAAGGCTGAGTTTATTATAAAATGTAAGACAAAAATATTGTTTCCGGACATGAAAGCATAGATGTTATCTTTTGCTTTGCTGTAAATTAATCACTTAACACTAAACAGCCAATAATGAAAGCCATTGAGAGACCACATACAGCTGTCCACATAGAAACCACATAGAAAGCTATAATAGAAATATTGGTAATACAAAGTCATTTTTCAAAATGAGGTTTTACTAGTATTTTTGTGACGTGGCTGCGTAGGGCGGGAACGTGTGACATAGCAATGCACACTTACTAGACCATCTCATTCTAGTGTTTAATGCTGAGGACTCAAGCCTACAAGCCTCTGAAGGACTGGACTATATATGAAGGACACAGCCTAAGTAGGATGCAGCCTTCCGTTTGAGACGCACCCGTGTTATGATCATAAAACCAGTCATCTGCCCTAGACAGCTTAATCACCTGACTTGAATATTATTGACCTACTGTGGGCAGTTTTGGAGAAAAGAGTGAGAAGCAGATTCCCTCCTTCAACATCTCTGAAGCAATTGGCAGAAGTTCTGATAGACGACATTCAACTCAACCTGAAAAAGTTGGCAAAACTCAAAAAAATTGAGGCAATCAAGTAAGCAGAACTTGCAGAATTGTATTTTGTACTCACACATTTTAATTGCTCTTAACTTAAAATATTTGAGTAAACTAATTCAAATTAAAATGTTCAACTTAAATATTTCTAGTAGTGGAAACTTGGCAGCTTTAACTAGCTAATTCAATAAATGCTACCTTGCTAATTGGTAACACAATGCTATGATTATAGCATAGCATAGCACCTGCTGAATGAATCCAAAATTATTGATACACACTTGGTTTTAAAATGTTTAAAATGCTAGTAATATAAGGGCCTGGTTTCACAGACAGGGCTTAGATTAAGTCAGGATTAGGCCTTGGTTCAATTAGGACATTTGAGTAGCTTTTATAAACGTGCCTTAGAAAAAAACATTTCCGGTGTGAATCTGGAGATGAAACAATAACACTGACGTATTTTAAGGTATGTCAGTGCAAGTTGCTTTCAGTTAAAACAGATCAAACATGCATTTTAGTCTGGGACTAACTTAAGCCTTGTCTGTGAAACCGGGCAAATACATTGCAGGCTTGGTTTTATGTAAAATGGAGTTGTGTCCTATCTTAAATTAAATTTATTTTGGCTCTCCAGCATGTCTTGCCTCATAAACCAATGTTGACACTTCTGGCTTCAGAATGTTGCTAGACTCAACCTTGTTGACAATTCTCTCCAAGTGTGAATTCTTAGCTTGAGGCAACTTTGAGTCACCCAGGTTTTGGCTTCCTCAGATAACACCTGAAACATGAGGTTTGGGCTTCCTCAGATAACACCTGAAACATGAGGTTTGGGCTTGAGATTTGAACACTGATCTATATAAATATGTATATACATTTATAGATCAGTGGATATGAACCTCTCCAGCCTCTGCTCATTCCTCCATGCTCACCTTATCAAACACAAAGGTTCAAATTCATCTAAAACGCACAACAGACATTGATATACACTATATGGCCAAAAGTTTTGGGACATCTGCCTTTACATGCACATGAACTTTAATGACATCCCATTCTTAATCCGTAGGGTGTAATATGGAGTTGGCACACCCTTTGCAGCTATAACAGTAATGTGAGTAGTTGTTATTAGTTACTTCCACTTCTGCTATTGACCAAAGTTGGTGACCTCTGTGCATTGTGGACCTCAGCATGCGCTGACCCCACTCTGTGATTTTACGTGGCCAACCACTTCGTGGCTGAGTTGTCTGTTGATTATGGAATCCATTTTCAGTGTACCGCCCTTGAAATGAAGATGCCAGACGTGATAAAACAGTGACATATGTTCCAGTTAGTCCTTCTCAAAACCTGTTTTTAGGTATTAATAAAGAGTATTAAATAAAAATACAAACAAATTGTTTTAGACTCTCTAAACATTGTTGACCATTTTAATGTAGTGTATAACGTTTTAACAATGTATTTGTAATGATATTTTTCATATTACTTGCAAATGGGCAAGTCAATAGTTTTTGAGCTTCCTGTTTCCTCCTTAGTAAATATTATTTGACAACATTGCACATACTGCATTAGCATAATTTCAAGCTTATAATAGTATGAATAAAATAAGAACTGCAGTGAAGAGTAAAGACAAGAAACCCATGGCTCTTTATAGATTAGATTAGATTTCCTCACTGCTGACAAATGAAAAAGTATGTAATGTAATGCTGAAATACATCATTAGATTTCACTTGGTAGCGGTGAAGCAGTTGACCGCTGTTTTTGACCTCAAAGAACAATAATACTTTATTATCGAAATGCAATTCTATTATTTCACATAGTCCAGTCCATAAATTGCTAACAATACTGTACATTACTAAAAAAAATAAAAACTAAAACTTATAAATAGGAAAAAGGATTTAGGTAAAAGAATATTGAACATAAATATTTTTTGTTAAGGATTTCATAGCTTATTTCAGGTAGCCATCAACAGACGAGGGGACAGTTACTGGACTTTTATTGAGATGAACTGTTTCTCTGTCCATCAAACATCAAACACTTTACCTGCACAAAAAGACAGAAATCCAAGCAAAGCAAAGTCATTAAAATGTACAATTATAAATCACACAATATTGAACATTTATTTTACAGATATCATTTATTTTTTCACATCATTCTATTTTATGTTGTGTCTAATAACTGATTCACATCATAAAAAACGAAATGAAAAATAACAAAATGTGTTCGTGGGTATAATATATACACTCACCGGCCTGCTCGTTAATGCGATATCTAATCAACCAAACACATGGCAGCAACTCAATGCATTTAGGAATGTAGACATGGTCAGACGATCTGCTGAAGTTCAAACTGAGCATCAGAATGGGGAAGAAATGTGATTTAAGTGATTTTAAATTTGCATGGCTGCTGGTGCCAGACGGGCTGCTCTGAGTATCTCTGATCTAGTGGAATTTTCACCAGACCTATCTCTAGGGTTTACAGAGAATGGTCCAAAAAAGAGAAAATATCCAGGTATCTATACCTGGTCTGATGAGTCTCAATTTCTGCTGTGACATTCAGATGGTAGGGTCAGAATTTGGCATAAAAATGGTTCAGGGGGATTTTTTTCTTGCCACATTTGGGCCCCTTAGAACCAAATTGAGCGTTGTTTAAAGGATCAAGGCAGTTCTGAAGGCAAGAGGGGGCCAGGCCTATAGACTGGGTTAACCCAGCCCGATGTGGGGGTGATTTTATTTCGCCCTGCAGCTCAGGCTGGAAACCTGTACATTCTTTTATCCTGCTTCTGTTACAAATTTGCGGGGACCAATCACAAACCAGCTTATCCACCTGGCGCACTATTGGCGGGTTTAACACAATGACGGATAGAGAAGCGATGGATCGTTGGTCTGATTGGTTGAAGGACTATCCAATTTCATACAGAGTCATTTGAACTATGCCCGTTGATCATGCCAAAATACAGAGCAGACTCCCCAGACCAAGCCAGGCCGGAACTAGCTAGATGTACCTAATAAAGTGGCTGGTGAGCGTATATATACTTTTTTGTCAGAATTATGAAAGTTGGAATTTTGACTTTTCATCTCATAAACTACATTTCCACTGAAATAACCCAGAACAATTTGTCCCCGGAACTTTTTTCCACCCATACCTGTTGCTGACTGTGTTTCCATCATGGTCTAAAGTACCGTGAAGATTAGGCAAACTAGTCCGGTGACGTATAGGACTGCGTGCAACTTTTTAGTTCCCGCGTGCAACTTTTTAGTTCCTGCTGGATTACGTCCTTCGCATATTAACCTAAACCTCGTCATTGGCCCTTCGGTCGTATTTTTTAATAATATATATATAATATTTTTACTTATATATTTTTAATTTTTATATATATATATATATATATATATATATATATATATATATATATATATATATATATATATATATATATATATATATATATATATATTTGTTTTTAGAGTCTGCAGTATACAATTATTTAAAGTCTGCAGTATACAATGCAGTAAGCAGTACACTACTATTCCATTCCATAGGCTACTATTCCAACACAACAATGTGTCTACTTACCTCATGCCAGCGCAGTGTATCACGTGGCAGCCCAAGATGGCAGTGAGGACAACAGCTGACAGAATCCACCGCCTCCTCCTTCTCCTCCCCCCTATTCATCTCTCTCGGCCTATCACTGTCCCACAGGGGGAAATGCACAGAGCGAGAGGAGTGGGCTACTCCAAAATGAGGCCTAGGGTCTCGCTGGTAGTTCATGCGCTCACCACTGGGGAAGTGTTAGATCCTCACTGTCCACCTGGAACAAAGACAAAACTGCTACTGAACTGCTCCATCTAGTGAACAGATACAGGAATGACACGTTAGTTTGCAAAGCTAACTACATAATTTACAAGCAGCTGAGATGGTTGCAACAAGATACTGAATGCATGCCAGGTCGAATGAAATCCAACCCCAGAGTCTATCTTGTGTTAAAAGGGCAGACAAACTAGATCATTAATCTATTAACAGCATGCCCTATATTTTATATTAGCCTACACATATACAAAACATGAGCTTGTCACTGTACCTGAGGTATGTTGAGGTCTTCGTTGGATTGAGATTTCAAGCAGTACCAACAGAGTTCGACGGCGACTCCTATAGGGAAGTGCACACTCATTCATTTACTTAACATTGCCTACTTCACCTGTGCCAACATGATCTTTGAGCACTTAGTCATATTTCAATCTAGTTTTATTTTTATCACAGAACAAACAGCCCAAAATGGCCAAAAGTAAATTAGGCCTGTGCACTGGCCATTGTTTCCCATCATCCACCTGAGTAAATATCATTTGCATTTCAGGGCTGAATAGACTATTTGCACAAGGACAAACTGTTCAGCATTTTTAAATGTTCCTTTTCCGTAGGCTATTATCAGTCTAAGCATTTATCAGCTGGGTAACAGTGACAGGTTTAGACATACTCTGTGTGTGTACAGGAGTCGCTGCCAAGGCCTGTGTAATGTTTGGGGTCTGACCGGATTCAGATTTCTCCTGTGTAACACTCTCACTAACACAACAGCTCCCTTCCTCGAGTGAAACGGTCTGTCAAGCAGCACATAATGAAATATAAGAGAAGGATTAGCATAGTTTAGGGACAGTTCACACAGACACACGTTTTTTTTTTTTTTGCGTTCATGTAAACATACTTGCTGCTTTTCAGATGTTTTAAGATGCGAAGTTAAAGGGGACCTATTATGCCGCTTTTTTTTACAAGATGTAATATAAGTCTCAGGTGTTCCCAGAATGTGTCTGTGACGTTTCAGCTCAAAATACCCCACATATAATTTATTATACCATGTTGTAAATGCCCATTTTGAGTGGAAGGAAAACTTGCTGTTTTTGTGCATGTATCTTTAAATGCAAATGAGCTGCTGTTTCCGCTCTTTCCAGAAGAGGGCGAAGCCTTTACTGGGAATACTCTGCTAAAAAAGTATTGGTTTTGAGTATCATCTCTATTGCAGTCAAATGACATCATCATCATCATCATCATCATCATCATCATCAGTCTAAAACTACAGATATATGGTTTTCTGAGCACACAAATCTGAAGCACACCCAGAGAAAGCTAGATGATCAGACAGCGTATCGTGTGAGTTTTAAACTAACTTCACTTTCATGTGTTATTGCCATAGGTTATTGCGCTTAAACTGTCAAATACACACAAGGTTATGTCAAAAACACACAAAGTTCACATTAACACTGTGAACATATACAGCAAATAAAGAAATCGCATGTGTAGCCTATATTGGATCTGTGAAAGCAGTGTAATATACAGTAGCCTACCTACTGCTAAATATGCTGTTAATGTGAATCAACCAACAAAAGAAAAGCAGAAAATCACTCACTGTTCTGGAATGAATTAACTTTAGTAGCTTTAAAAAGAATACATTTCTTATTAAATGCTGCTGTTAAATGTTCAGTGGCGGACTGTGTATAGCTCACTCAGGGTGGGGTCTATGCTAGTTGTGGGACACAGTTGTGGCCGGGGCCTAATCATGTTAAGTCACAAATGCTAGTATTGACACTACTTATGATTTATGGGGATTAAAAAAACATTTATGTTCAAACACCATGTAAAGGTGAATTTTGCATAATAGGTCCCCTTTAAAATAAGACAAATAATCAAAACGAGTTCAACTTTTAAAATGTCTCACAAACATGCGTTCCTTCTCAATTTCACTGCTGTCTCGTGTTTTGCGTTGCGCTTTAATTGTTTCATGAGAACATGCCTGCTGCGAAGTCTCGCATTCTGCACTGCTTTTAAAGGGATAGTTCACCCAAAAATGTTAATTCTGCATTAATTACTCACAATCATGTCGTTCCAAACCCGTAAGACCTTCGTTCATCTTCGTAACACAAATTAAGATTTTTTTGATGAAATCCGAGAGCTCTCTGAGCCCTCCATAGACAGCAATTTAATTAACACTTTCAAGGCCCAGAAAGGTAGTAAAAACATTGTTAAAATAGTCTTGTGATTCATTTTATGAAGTGATGAGAATACTTTTTGTGTGCAAAAATAACTAATTTATTCAACAATTTCATTCTAGCCTGTGTCAGTCTCCTACATAGTTTACGTTGTAAATGCAGTGCTGCTCCCGCGATATCATCTTCCGCATGCGTTGTGGTGCTCAAGTGAACAGCATCGGCTGCCGTAGAACTTCACAACAGAAACTGCACAGGAGACTGACACATCTTGGAATGAAACTGTTGAATAAAGTTGTTATTTTTGTTTGTTTTTTGTGCACAAAAAGTATTCTCGTCACTTCATAAAATTAAGGTTGAACCACTGGAGTCACATGGACTATAATTTAGCAATGTTTTTATTACCTTACTGGGTTTTGAAAGTGGTAATTAAATTGCTAATTTAATGTCTGGGTTCCGAGAGCTCTCGGATTTCATCAAAAATCTATACATTTTTGTTTGTTTTATGTAAACATGCGCACTGCGTCTGACGCTAAGTTAAAATGAATAAATAAAGGAGAGACTGGGTATGGTTGTAACATTCTAACACAACCAATTCCACCAATCAGGGATAAGCAAGTCCTATGATAATTTAATTTCATTGTTTATCCACTTCCTCTCAGATCCTATAATGATGATGGTCAAAGCTGGAAATAGGCACATGCAGATTTTATTTAGAAAAAAATTATTTTGTGGTGAGAAAGTAATTGTTTTGGCAAAAAACTGATTTTGTTTAGTATAGGCCACACATACTTATGCAGATAAAATCATTTTTGTTTCTCAGGCAAAATTAGATAAATTTTTAACCTGCTAATAACTTCAAAAAGTGTTACAACCATCCCCTTACATATAAGAAGGATGAATGCTGTGAAGGCAATGCTGAAAGCCAGTGGTGAGGATTATGAGACCTTAAACAACTAGAACTTTTTGTGTTGTTTGTATGGAGCAATTTGGCAGCTAAAATGTGCCCTGTGCCGTTTCTGTTCCACTTTAACAATTAAATTGTCACAATTGCGACTCTGATTGAGAACATTTGCACATAGATCCACAAGCTCACAAACTCATTGACAGTGTTTTTTGTTAGACCTACATCTTCTTTACCCAGGTACAATGTGTCAAGTGTTCATTAAGCATTAATATTGTTAAAGAAGTTTGTCCTTCTAATTTACACACATGCACACTCCTGAGTCAGACAGAAAGTGGATTTGAGTTATGTTCAGTCACAGAGAGAGGCATTGTTTTGGATTGTTCTTTTGGATTGTTTCATTAAACATATTGCATAATGTGGCCTCTGTTTTTGCTTCTTTTGCTTAATTGTTACAACTTACAACTCATCCTGTTACAACTCATCCTAGGTTGGTTGTGTGGTCACTGGTTATGAGTTAATGTCCAAGACAAAGAGTTCCGTTGTTACAACCTACCCCACTACTGAGGTGAGTTGTAACACTAGCTGGGGATGGATGTAACACTGAGACGTCATTTGCTGAAATAACACCCACACCATCCAATTTTTTCATAGACATCATTGAAGAACAAAGAAAAACAAAACATTATATTGCATTTTGCAACTTTAAATGTAGTGCAAAACAATGTATGCGTGTTTGTGTGAGTGTGTGTATTCCTGTTACATAAGGGTTCAGTCACTAGCTAGGTTTCCATGATCACCTATTGCATTTTGATATATTGCATAAAAACGCTGGATGGAAACAGATGCGCATAAATGTGCACAAAAAAACACTTTATCTGGTTCAAGCGCATAAACTGTGATGAAACACATTTACTGAACAATAAATCCCTCAATACGCAACAAATAACTTTGCCACAACAAAGGATGTGATTGATAACTGGACTCATAGGGTTTGGTTGAAACATTTTTAATTACAACTATCTCCACCCCTTACAGCCATAACTTAGCTAACTGTTTTAGCATGCGAGTTTGAAGTTAGCATAAATACAAAGCATCAAATTAAACTAGAGAAATAGCTACTTCAGGTCATGTTAGTTAAATAATCGTACCTACAATTCAATGATTGCTAGCTAGGCAAAAAAAAATTATTGATGAAAATGTTTACTTTCTTACTTGAAAATGACTTTTTTTGGTAATAAAATCTACAAATTTGCTCACAGTCACACGCAATTTCTCCTGTGAGCTCAAAAAGATGGGACTGTGTGATATTAATAACGTTACCACAGCTCTTTTCTGACCTGTCAAACTTACAGTGTTGTTGTGTATTGATGATTATAACAAGTGTTACAACTGCCCCATGTTACAACCCTCCCCGGTATACAAATTTTGATCACTTTAGCTCAACAATTGAACGCGTTACAGATGCAGAAGCAAACAGTGTTACAACCATTTCCCCGTTCTCCCTACATGAATAAACAAAAGAAGTTGAAAAAAGAAGTGTCTCGAGCTTGTGTTCTCTTGTATTTAATTGCTTTGTCTCGCGTTTTGTGTTGTTTTTAAATGGTAAACATACGCGTTGCCAAGTTTAAGTCAATAAAAGTTCAATGTTAACGTTAAAGTTTAAAACGCGTCGTCGGAATCTCGAGTTATTTTCCATTTCCCGGCGCTGAGTTTCGAGTTTTTAAACGCAAGAAGGCATTCTGTGTGATCTGCTCCTTCTGACCAATCAAAATCAAGAATTCTAGAGCGCCATGTAATAAACTATTCTAGAGAGAGAGAGAGAGAGAGAGAGAGAGAGAGAGAGAGAGAGAGAGAGAGAGAGAGAGAGAGAGAGAGAGAGAGAGAGAGAGAGAGAGAGAGAGAGAGAGAGAGAGTTTTTTAACTTTGATTGGTCCATTGATAAAGAACAACTCTGACCTGCTCCTGTTGGTCCTGTGGAGAGTTTTGTTCCTTGATGCTGTGATCACTGTATTTGTGTAAGAAAGAGTGTAGATGTTAAAGGCAGATGTAGGCTATATTGTTTTTGTGTATTTTTAAATTTAAGTCCTTGACACGTGGCTGTGTTTCTCCTCACACAGTGCCTAGACTGTCTGTCTCAATTCCTGCTCTTTAGCCCTCACCGGGAGGTTATCAATTAATCCATCTGTCTACGAATTACACTCAGAGGCTTGAGTATCCCCAGCCGAGACCTTTTAATGCACTCTGACACTAGCCAAAACATTTAAAGCAATTAAGTGTTGTATTCATGGAGAGCTCACTTACCCCACTTGGGCCGCTTGGTCGTCATTAACCATCCCTGCCATCTCACTGACCTCCTGTTTCCGTGGGACAACCTCTTTTTGTTTTATCTGCTCTCTAGGTCTCTCTCTCTAACCCCTTCTTCTCACGGAACGGAAACTGTGGCCATTCAATATTTGATGAATCTCAATGGCTCACAAGCAGATTTGCTGTAAAGAGTGACAGCAGGGGAGCTCAGGTGTCAGGCCTCGTCTGCCTCAGTCCGTCAGCAGTCTGGACTCCCCAGCTGAGGATAAACACCCCTGAGGGACATTTTACCCCATCTGCCACAATAGCACTTGATGTAAACATCAAATGGATTACGCCCTGGAGACAAGAGGGCTGTTTGCACACACAGTGTGGACCTAATATAGTACCAAAGAGTGAGTGCAAGTGCCTGTGGAGCAATATCTGAGTGTGTGTTCAAGTGTTGTCCCTGTGGGCTTTTAGAAAATAGACTCTCTTAAAGCACACATTTGTCTCCTAACAATGTCAGATAGTGAATATGCATAACTCACAAAGGAATTATGTAATTTGTTCTGTATTGTCATTTCCATCGTATATATTTTGAATTGTGTTTAGTCAAGTCAAATCAAGTCAACTTTATTTATACAGCGCTTTTTACAATGGAGATTGTTTCAAAGCAGCTTCACAGTGTTAAACAGGAAAATAATACTACAGATTTTGATTTGGCCGCATACAGCCGCTCCGGAGAAAACGTTTATGTCATCTAGCTCATTTTAATTATCAGTTTAATTGCATTTTGGTAGAAATGGCATTTTATGAGCAAAATTTGAATATATCCTAAATTAAATAATACTGCCATACTTTTCAAGTATATATTTATATATTAATAATATATTATATATAATAATTATACACAGTACACACATATGTATATATTATAAACACACACACACACACACACACACACACACATATATATATATATATATATATATATATATATATATATATATATATATATATATATATATATATATATATATATATATATATATATTAATCACATCCAAAATAAAAGTTTGTGTTCACATTTATATGTGTGTACTGTGTATAATGATTATATATAAATATTTGCATGTATGTAATGTATATATATTTATATAATTTATATTATATATAAATATTTTATATATACATATTTTCTTAAATATATGTGTGTGTGTGTGTGTGTGTGTGTGTGTGTGTGTGTGTGTGTGTGTGTGTGTGTGTGTGTGTGTGTGTGTGTGTGTGTGTGTGTGTGTGTGTGTGTGTGTGTGTGTGTGTGTGTGTGTGTGTAAGAATAGTAAAACCTGAGATCACCTACATTGTGGGGATCAGCCAGTGGTCCCCACTTTTCAAAAGGCTAATAAATCACACAGGATTTTTGAGAAAGTAAAAATGCAGAATGTTTCCTGTGATGGGTAGGTTTAGGGGCAGGGGCAGTGTAGGGGGATAGAATGTACAGTTTGTACGGTATAAAAACCATTACATCTAGTCCCCACAAAGATAGTGAACCAGACATGTGTGTGTGTGTGTGTGTGTGTGTGTGTGTGTGTGTGTGTGGACTGGTAATCAGTATGGGGACAAAATGTCCCCAAAAAGATGGCAATATCCAAAATCCTTGTCCTGAGGAAAACATCTTATAAATCACACTAAGTGATGTTTTTGAAAATGTAAAAATGCAGCATGTCTCCTGTGATGGGTAGGTTTAGGGGCAGGGGCAGTGTAGGGGGATAGAAAATACGGTTTTTACAGTATAAAATGCATTACGCCTATGGAATGTCCACATAAAACATGGAAACACAACATATGTGTGTGTGTGTGTGTGTGTGTGTGTGTGTGTGTGTGTGTGTGTGTGTGTGTGTGTGTGTGTGTGTGTGTGTGTGTGTGTGTGTGACATATGTTTAGTTTCATTGTGATTTGGATTGGTTCTGTTCTTTTTCCCTGTCATTGTAAGTTGACCGAGGCTGTGTCTGAAAGCTTAAAAATGCCTTTGGAGGATGCATTCCAAGGAAGGAAAGCATCAAGGCAAGTCCGAATCCAATGTAGCTTCACTTCTTGTCTCCTGAGATACCTTACCTTCATCTGGTGGATTTCTGAAGGCAGCATAGATGTATCCTTCACTGCCTTTAAAATCCCACAATCCTTTGGATGGCATCTGAAAATAAAGATGGCATCTGAAAGTCACGGTTGGTGGTCAGCTTGTGTGTAGATGTGCATTTTTGACCAATGTTTTATACTTCTAGCCAGAAATTACTACTGTAGTAATTAAATATTCAATATTCACAAGCTCGCTCTAAACCGTTATGCTGCCTCAGATGTCTGTCTGAAATCAGTTTTGTGAGGTGCCTTTGTGTGCAAACGCTGCCTGCAAAGTCATTGCCTGATAAGGCAGCAAGGCAACAAGTCAGCTGCCTACATTTTCAGATGCAGCCATTGTTTCCTAGTGTGTGCCAGTTTGTTTGCATAGTTACTGATTAGTTTCACCTGCATTTCATTTAACTCCCGATAGCCGCGTTTCCACCACGGGAACTTTCCCATGCAGGAACAAGGGACTTTGGGGTGGTACTGGGTGTGTTTCGACCACAGGAACCGGGGTCTAAATAAAGTTCTGGGTTCTTTTGGGGGTGGACGCTGAACATGCTGATGGTTGAGTTCACACCAGGGCCGCAACCACCATAGACATTGTAGTGTCACTGAGGAAAAATTATACTCATTCACTGCTATAGGAGAGGAAGAATTGGCTGAACTCTTTAATTCATCTAAATCAACAACATGCTCGACCCTATACCCACTAGGCTATTAAAAGAGATGCTACCAGAGGTCATGGATCCTCTTCTTAATATCATTAATTCATCTTTGTCATTAGGATATGTACCGAAAACTTTTAAGTTGGCTATTATTAAACCACTTATTAAAAAAACGCAACTTGATCCTACAGAATTAGTCAATTACATGCCAATCTCAAATCTACCCTTTCTTTCAAAAATACTTGAAAAGGCAGTGTCTTCACAATTATGTTCCTTTTTAGAAAGAAATGGTATCTGTGAGGATTTTCTGTCAGGATTTAGACCGTATCATAGTACTGAGACTGCTCTCATCAGAGTTACAAATGATTTACTCTTATCATCCGATCGTGGTTGTATCTCTTTGTTAGTGTTACTTGATCTTAGCGCTGCATTCGACACTATCGACCACAACATTCTTTTGAATAGACTCGAAAATTATGTAGGCATTAGTGGACCTGCCTTGGCATGGTTTAAATCATACCTATCTGACCGTTATCAATTTGTAGCAGTAAATGAAGAGATGTCACACCGATCACAAGTTGAGTATGGAGTACCGCAGGGCTCAGTGCTAGGGCCATTACTCTCCCCCCTGTACATGCTACCACTGGGAGATATAATTAGGAAGCATGGCATTAGTTTTCATTGTTATGCTGATGATACTCAGCTCTATAATTCTTGACACCCTGAAGAAACTAAACAATTCACAAGATTAACGGAATGTATAGATGATATAAAAAATTGGAAATTGCAACTTAATTCAGAAAAAAAAAAAAAAAAAATGCATTTTTTATCATTGGACAAAAAAGCTCCACAAGTAGTAACCTAGAATCCTGTCTAACCCTCGATGGCTGCTCTGTCAAGTCCTCGTCGTCAGTTAAGATCCTGGGTGTGCTCTTTGATACCAATCTTTCGTTTGAAAGCCACGTTTCTAGCATCTGTAAAACTGCATTCTACCATCTTAAAAATATATCTAAATTACGGCACATGCTCTCAATGCAAAATCCTGAACAGTTAATACATGCCTTCATGAGCTCAAGGTTAGATTATTGTAATGCTCTACTGGGTGGTTGCCCTGCTCGCTTAATAAACAAACTCCAGCTGGTCCAAAATGCAGCAGCTCGAGTTCTTACTAGAACCAGGAAGTATGAACACATTAGCCCGGTTCTGTCAACACTGCACTGGCTCCCTATTAAACATCGGATACATTTTAAAATCTTGCTTATTACTTACAAAGCACTAAATGGTTTAGCTCCCCAGTACTTGAGTGAGCTCTTAACACATTATACTCCATCACGTCTATTGCGGTCTCTAAACTCTGGCCAGTTGATCATACCTAGAATATCAAAATCAACTGCAGGTGGTCGATCCTTTTCCTATTTAGCACCTAAACTCTGGAACAGTCTTCCTAGCATTGTTCGGGAAGCAGACACACTCTGTCAGTTTAAATTTAGACTAAAAACACATCTCTTGTCTATTTCATACACATAAAACACTTTTTCAATTAAATGATTATTAGGCTGCATTATCTAGGTCAGCCGGAACTGGGAACACTTCCCATAACACCTGATGTACTCGTTACATCATCAGAAGAATGGCATCTACGCTTATGTTAGTATCTCTGTTTTATCCCGAGGTCTACTGCAGTCAGCCGGATCCAGGCTGTATCCAGATCAGACGGTGGACCTGCACCCAGATGTGACCAACACATGACCCTGAAGTGTCTGCAGAGACCGTGTCATTTAGACTCCCCCTTAAGCTGCCTCATCGACATGGTATCCTCAATAAACCTGTCTCAGGCGTGATGACTCCGATTGTTTGAATAGTCCTAGTTAATAATTCTTTAAATCGATATGTCATCCTCAAAACAACCCGTCTCCAGCATGTTGCCGCCGATCTTTTGAATATTACACTTTAGTAATTGTTTAATCAATACAGCATCCTCAATAGAAACCTGTCTCCGGCATAATGACTCCGATATTTCAAAATATTTATTTTTAATAATTATTTAATCGATACATCATCCTCAATAAACCCATCTCCAGCGTGTTGCCTCAGATCTTTCGAATATTCAGATCTATTATGACCTTTGACCTTTTAAATTGCCAGAATAATAATAATATGCTGTTTGTTAATTGGCCAGAGGAGAACTGGCACCCCGACTGAGCCTGGTTTCTCCCAAGGTTTATTTCTCTCCATTAGGTCTCCTGATGGGGTTTTGGTTCTTGCCACTGACAAGGAAAAGTTCCTCTAATAAGAAACGGCCAAATGGTCCCCCCAAATCTGAATTTATATATTTGTTAAAATATTTTTTTTTAAATTACCCTTTTCAAAAGTTTATGTACTTTATTCTTAATACTGTGTGTCTTTAGCTGGATGATCCACGGCTATTTTTATTATTTTTGGGGGGTTCTTTTTGAGTGCCTTGTTTGTCCTGAGCAGTTCAACTGCCCTAACTTCCAAGTGACTGTATGATTTTGAGATCCATCTTTTCACACTGAGGACAATTGAGGGACTCAAACACAACTATTAAGGGTCATATATATATATATACACACACACATACATACATACATACGTTGTAGTCAAAGCATTCTTTTGACATAGTAAAATAAAATCTGTAGCTGTAATTTGCCTTTTTTTGCCAAAAAATGTTGTCAGATAAATACAATAACCAAGTTTAGTGTTTTGTTCTTCCCTAATATTTAAAACATTTATTAAAATATTTCCTCATATTTTGATGGTTTAATCAAACTTTGAAAACCTCTGGACATCACTTTGGCCACTATGTATATATAATGGAGTTTCGTATTTTAAGACTGAAAGTCTGGGCTATTTAAAATCTTTCAAATATTCTTTTTTGTGACAAAAAGAAAACATTGGAATATATTACGTTTTAACCCCTGGGACAAAAAAGTGGCCATAGTTGAAGAAACCCCCCTATATATGAGAGCGTTCAGTGCTAGAGGAGGCAGGCAATGAGCTTGTTACTCTGAAGGTGGTCCACCACTTTACAGAGCTGCTGGATAAGTACTTATAGAGGGTGAGTCACTCAGACCTTCACCTTTATTCTCTCGGTTTCACTTGCTCCCTCCATTCTCTCTGACTCTATCAGCTCATCAACCCTCTTCACCTCCCCCATTTCTTTTTTAAATGCGGCAGGCACCAACCCAACCGGCAGATGAATGAAATGTTGATGTTGTTTTCCACTCACTGTTAACCTTCTGCAGGTGTTTCTGCAGAGCCGATCGTGATCAACACTTTTCTGGTAGAATCAGGGTATAGCTTGCGTGACGCAAACATAGTCATGTGCGGTTTCTATACTTCTGTTCACGTCAATACACTTCAGAAAAGATAGCTAGTCACATTAATCAGACGTTATAGGCACCTACCCTTGATAGTTGTGGCATTCCTCTTGTTTTACTGTCAGAGAATTCAAAGCTCTTTAATGGAAACATGACTGCCGGTGCATGCTGGGAGTCGAGCGCTTGACGCCTGTGTGCCCTGCCAGTGCTGTCAAAGAGCATTCTCCCCCCGGCGGGTGAAATGGAACATTTTGAATTGATTCAGAAAGAAAATCATTTCACACAGTCTTTAATATGAAACCTCTAGTATGTGACATATTAAAGCTGTTTGCCCACCATGCGTTACAGCACGACAGAACAGCTACATTCGAAATCGACGAATGCAGTTTGATGCCAGAAACTGGCGTGAATGCAAAAACATCCCGTGAGACACAACGGCAGACACTGGCAATCAGCTCTTAACGGACACACTGACAGCTCTTACGGCGAGAGCAGAGGGTATAATTGAATGGTAATTACATGGTAATTATCATCATGCATAAAGGTTTGGCATACAGAAAAGGATCGGGGGAAGAGGGATTTTTTATTTTATCATTTTTTTAACAACCTCTCCGAGATTTAAATGATTCTGTTCAATTATGGCTAATCACTGAAATCCAGGAAGGGCATAAATGGGGGTTGTCTATCTACAAAGGCAGCAGAGAGCTTCAAGGCACTTTGAAGCACCTTAAAGCGCGTGTGTCACGGAGAGAGTTTCATCCGAGAGTGTTTTTTCCCGTGCCGTGTTGGTCGGTCGGCTTGTCAGAATGCATCATTAGAGCTGCTGCCTGAGTCACAGTCATTATCAGGCACTTTTTACCTCTGAAGTATGGGCGCCACTGTCATCAGTGCATCAGGCTGTGTTTATGCCTGATTTTTGCATGAGCGCGAGCAACAGATGGAGAACATGGGGCCGCAGTGTACATTAATGACTCGGAACATTTGGCGTGTGAAGGTTTTGAACAGTCAGGCGTCCATTTACAGTAATTACCGGCGTAACTTAACAGACTCTTTGCATATTTCAATGAAACTGTTTCAAAATGGAGGTTGAGGCAGAATATAAGTGGCCATGACTCACCAGCCTCCAACAGCAGCGCCGTGAGACTTCTCCGCACTTACGCTCATTCACGGCCCTCTGCGTTTCCGACACAAAAGCTGAAAGAAAGAAATGAGAGAAACACATCAGAGGCTCATAAACGGCTGTCCCCCATAGCTGCTGCACTCTGGTCACTAATGGAAAATTTTCAAGCGGTCGTCTGCCATCGCAGTGGTTAATTTGCTGTGGGATTGACCACTAAAGGCAGCTGGAGCGAAAGCCACAGACGTTTAGAGTGCATCAGTACGATAATGAACGTGTGTTTGGGGTTAAATCCCACTATTATTGGCCAGCGTAAGGTCTTAGTGGCGTCTTAACCAAATGCAAGTGAGGTTTGAATTAGAAAGCAAGGCCTCCTGGCAATAGGTGTATTTGCATGTTGCCTAATGCAGGTGTTTTTTGAACATAATTGAGTTCTGCATTGTGTCCAAAGTCAGGGTGTGGGGGAGTGGGCTGGTGTATGTGCCTCTGTGTGTGTGTGTGTGTGTGTGTGTGTGTGTGTGTGTGTGTGTGTGTGTGTGTGTGTGTGTGTGTGTGTGTGTGTGTGTGTGTGTGGGCATGTTTTTGTGAAATATCAGGACACAAATGTGTATAATGACATGGGTATGACATAGTTATTACAAAACAGGGTGAAATATGAGGACGTTCCCCATGTCCTCACTTTTCAAAATGCTTATAAATCACACAGGATGAGGTTTTTTCACAGAAAGTAAACTGCACAGTCTCCTGTGATGGGTAGGTTTAGGGGCAGGGGCAGTGTAGGGGATAGAAAATACGGTTTGTACAGTATAAAATGCATTACGCCTATGGAATGTCCCCACATTTCACAAAAACAAACATGTGTGTGTGTGTGTGTGTGTGTGTGTGTGTGTGTGTGTGTGTGGAAGAGAGGGAGAGGGTATAAGTGCTCGAGGTTCTGCAGTGGTGCATGGCAGTAGATGACTCACCCGTCAATCATGTGACTCATTAATCACTGCAGCTTTCTCTCTCCCCACCCCTCTCTTTCATTTGGTCTCAGTGTGTCTCCATGTATTCCCTTCACATTACTCTCCTTTTATTATACTAAGTTCTTTTTATTAGCGAATGACTTTCATCTAGCAGCGTCTCATTGAACAGCGTGATTCTCAGGAGGTTGAAAACACGGATTTGTTTTTTGCTAGTTAAAGACCCATGCATTCAGATGCACTTACATCTTCTTTCATGTGATTCTGAGCGTGTTTTGGTCTCATGTTTGGTAAATACGTTCTACATATTCTATCTTAATAATCAGAACTCGTTCAAATGAACATGTTTGTTCCGGAACATGAGTAATGCAGTCGTGACTCGTAAGGGTTTTTAAGAATCATAGAGCTGCATATCTATCGGTTTCATTAGAGATCTTCTCAGGCGCATATAGGTATGTGAGTAACTGGAGAATGTGTTTCTATAGTCAATCAGTTTGTGTTTTTCGGGGTTCTGTTGTGATACAGCATGAGAAAATGCTTGTGGGAAATACAGATAAAATTCAAAGAAGCATTGGGCATGCTGGTTCAAACTCTCTGTGACGTCAAATGCTATTTCTGCTACAGGTGAGATAAGAAACAGCATATGTTGTTCTAGCGAGCACCCTCTATGGTACAGAATGTATTAATTTCTGCTCAGGATCTGATCAAAGACGTTCCAATAAGACATTTGTTAAAAAAACTGACTTTAATAAAATAATTGCTTTTATTTTTCTTCATATAGCAAAACTAGTAATCAACATGCTGTTATTTACACATTGCACACACATTTGTTTATTTGACACTGTACAACTCACAATCTGAAAGTTGACAACAACAAATTCCTTTCACAAGACAGTTCACTGATGAAAACACTTGCTATAGTAATTAGAGTTGTCTTTCTTTGTTTTCTTTTTTATTATTAATTTTTAAAATAATCACAGTTTGATCAAGGAAATTTTCCTCAAATTTGGCAGATTTTTTTTTTGTGTTTTTTTTTTAAAGATGCAAATACAGATAGACGTGCAAACTTTTCACCCTCAGAGTATTCCTCACAAACTTCAGACGTTTTAAAACTTATTTTTAGCAACAAACATTATACTATACAGCGTTCTGTTGGCTCTCAAGACAAAGATCCTGTACTCAGTGGTTGAACATTGGAGGCAACCCATAGTAACAGGGGCATTTTTAAAATTTGTTCGTAATGTTGGCAAGATGTGGTTCACATTAAATCACATGTGTACAGGTTTTCCACCAAGAAGATTGACAGGGCACTGACCTAGCAAAGATATTCGCCATTTTGCATTTCTGTGAATAAAATGGAAGATTTCGTTTCAAGCATTGTTTACAGCCTGCATAACAGAATTCTTTTTCTTTTTTTTTTTAGTGGTGCAAGACCTGCATGCACATGGATGAGCTAAAACAGTGATCAGTATTAAGGCAATAGGAACATTGATCAAAACAATCCAACAGACCTTCAGGAAAAGCCTGTAATAATTTGACATTTACTTGTTTTGTGTAATTAGTGCCATAGCAATTATAACTGTGCCCTGCAGTGTCAAGATCTCAACCACAAGCTTTGCTTTTCAATTAATCAAGTGTTTCCTAAAGAAAAGAAATCTTTGTATAAACATGGGTCTCTTGCATTTGGCACCGAAATTTTTTTCATTTGACCATTTTGTCTGCTTGTTTTTTGTTTAGTTTTTTCACATGCAAGAGAATCAAAAACATACCTGAATGAAACCTTACAAATTCACCTGTGTATTCTCTCACCAAATTAAAATGTAAACTGCGAGAGAAACCAAATGAGTGCACGCAGAGAGGTTCTGATAGCAGCACCGTCTCTTCCGTTCTAGATTTGGAATGTATCAAAACACAAGAGTGGAGAAGAAACACCTAACTGTCTTTTCACAGCCCTGTCGCTCAAATTCCCTGTCAGCTTTTTCTCCTCACTCTTTCATCGCTTGTTTCATCGCTTGAGAATATCCTGAACTCGCGACTGACTAAAATAACCTACGGTTGTAATAAATCTTCTCAATGAAGTTCTCCAGTTCTTCGTCACTTTCCTGCGGAGACTCCGGCTCATCGTACACATAGTCTGGTGGGTAGATGTAAGAAGGTGCTCTCCCACTTGGAGGTGAGCGTGGTTTGGGCATGGGGAGAGCCTGGTAAGTTCGGGGATGGGGTAGAATGTAATTAGATATGACAGTGCCAGGTTGTGGGTAGGCGCTCTGGGAGCGTTGTGGGGCTTGCGCCCATTTCCAGTCCCTTGCCTTCGGCCTGTCCCTGTACCTACGGTTTGGAGGCTTCAGACCGTACCCCATGGAGCCCCCAAAGTTGTAGTCAAATGACAGAGCAGGATTTGTATAGAACCGCGGCTTTGGGGGTGGGAAGAAGACTGGGTAATAGGCTCGATATGGCTTCTGATAATAGGGGAATGAGGGATAGGCCAGAAACTGCTTCTGCGGCTTAAACCAGTAGTCCTGCTTGCTGAGCTTGCCTTTGTTTTTCTCCTTGTACCATTTCTTATATGGATCGACTGTATAAGAGGATTTCTTAGGTGACTTAGGATATTGATACACCTGAGGCCTTGGCTTGGCTTTGAGAGGAGCTAGAGGGCGGAAACGAGGGGTGTTGCTCAGGGGTAAATCCTTCCTCTTTTTCTTCTTCTCCTGAACATCACTGATTATTTCAACCACGTCGTCAGCAGGCAAGTGCAGCTTGCTGGAGATCTCGATCAGCTTGTCGATGGTCTGAGGATCCATTTCATCGTCATCATCGCTGTCCTCCACCTCGTTCGAGCGCTTATCCTCGGCCACATTGTTTAGAAGAGCCGCCTTTTCCATGTCTCTCATGTAGGACGATGCTTTCTGCTTCCTACCCATGTACTCCAGCAGCATGTCAGAGGCAATGTCCGCCAATCTCTGCTCTTCCTCACGTGCCTCCTGCGCCTCCGCCTCCTGCCGACTCACCTCCTCCTGCTCTGCTTGCGCCTGTGCCTCCTCTTCCTTGCGGGTTAGAATCTCCTCCTCCTCTTCTTCAACAAAATCGAAATCATCCATGAAGTTTCTTTCAAGCTGGGATGGGTTTTTCGTTCGCTCCTCTTGCCACTTAAGCTTCTTGGTCGCCTGGGCCAGCTGCTGGTTATAGGCTTTGTAGCCTTTAAGAGGTGGGAGGATCTCATTGTCTTGCAGTCCGAGGTCAATGTTTTGGAAATAGCCCCTGGATTTGCGCTGGAGGGGGGTGGCCACATTAGACTGACTCTGCAGTTGCCCATCTTTAGCCTCGTCCTCCTTTTCAATCTCACTTTCATCCTTTGGCTTTTCTTCTCCCCCGTTTTCCTCACCTGGCTGTGATGATTTCTCTGTGTCCTGCTCAAGGTCTCCCAAATTCCTTGTTGCCTCCATTGCGAGTGCTTCTTCAGAATCACCCTGGATCATCTTCTCTCTAACTGGGTGGTCGAGAGCCTCAAGCAGAACTGAAGCTAGAGCACTGGCAGAGTCCACATTTGAGATATGTTCCTGTCCCAAGGGTTTCTGGAGCAGGCTGTCCACTTTCCTGTGTGTCCAAGCAGCTCTTTCTGCTGCCCCCGGGTCCTCTTTTGCCAAGTGGAGAGCCTCATTGATGCTGCTGCTGACTGAAGATCTCTGCTGAAGTGCAGGGGCAGCCAGGGCCAGCAGGGGGGTGAGGCTGAGGAAGACTAACAGGAGAGCTGAGATGCTGGAGGGGTAGCAACAGCAGAACATGACCATGCAGAGAGGACAGGATGGGGGAGAGGGGAGCACCTTACAAAGACAAAAAGAAACAATGGTGATTAATCTCTGTGTTTTTTTTTTTTTCTCTGAGCATTAACAAGACTACCTTTTATGGCGATTAAATATTAACATTTAGTCGCTGCAGCAACACAACGTGCGTGCACAATCTGCTTAACTTAATTAGTACGATCAGATATTAAATCGTGCATTCGTTTTACAGCAGTACGTGGCCAACAAAATACATTCTCACTTTTTACATTCAATTATTTTGCCGCTTTAATTAAATTGAGTACACGCTGAAACTATACGTAAAGGCAAGATCGACATGTTTCCCTGGATGCCTCTTCACCGATCACTTTGAATCGGATTAGCGAAGCACCACAACAAGCCTGCATTTGGATAATGACTAAAACTACACTGTCAGTGGAAATGGTCTTTCTTGAGACGATTTCTAGAGAATCAAAAGTAGGCTATGTATGAATGAAACATTATAAATTCACCTGTGCTCTCTCGCCAATTTAAAATGTAAGCTGCAAGAGAAAAACAGGCTGCTATGTCAGTCAATCCAAGCGATAATTATTTTCTTTTTATTCATTCATATAAACACAATGTGATGCGACCGTTTTCTTCTTTCGATTTTCAAAGAATTAACTCTGAACGAACAAGCCTTAAGATTGCTTTCAAATCTACACACACAATCACAGAATATATTTTTATTGTTTAAAGAAAATCATAGGCATTACATATCATGTTTACACTGTCAGAAAGATACAGACGCGGACCTTCTTGCGAGAGAAAAAAAAGGCGTTTTGAAATTTATGAATGAAACGCTTGTTGATCGGTCGACCTGTATATCTTTGAATGATTAAACAGCATGCAATCTCAAAGTATGTTTAAAACTTAGCCTATGTCTAGCCCTTAATAGCATCTCTTCGTTTTTAGAGGGAACTATAAACTATTTATCGAGTGAATGAAGAAACGTCAGTGCACTTACTCACCTGATTTCCCGAAGAAATTAGCTGGAGCTCAAAACCTTCTGCTTCTTGGATGAGGTTTGGAAACAACCGCAATCCGTACGTTCATTTAAAACTTGAGTTAAAGTAAGTTTGCTTCCCAAAACAATTATATGAAACACACTTCGGTCTGTCTTGCACTGTTGAGAGATGAACGCGGAGCGTGTATTTTTTTTCAGGACCACGGACAGCGCAACTCCCATTTGTATAGACGCGTCTGGACACGTGATCCACGAGTCATAACTCCGCTGTTGACGTCAGACTCTCCATTGATAAGAATTTCGTGTCTCGTTTGAACTCGGAGGGTACGCTACGGTGCTCTGATGAATGAACAGACTGCATGAATGAAATAGTCTCTCCATTAAAACGGAGCACTGTGGTACACAGTGAAAGCAGCACTGCTGAATTAACTCGCACAGAAGCTAAATCTGATTATAGGAGTTGATTGAACACTGACAAATTGCTGTTTTTAACATGATACATATAAGTTTTAATATCAGTTTATTCGCAAATAATATGATGTATTTATGGGGTACACATGTAGCTAGCCACTATAAATTGGCACTTTCAGTTACTTAGCAGACCCGTTTGGCCTGTTGATTGTTTGTGAGGTGGCCTTAATCAGAGCTGGAGAGACACCGAACGGCTGCACCCACCGTGACGCATGCGGTTCAGCTTCACTGCTCTACTTCCGCTCAATTTCCCGAGCTCGTTCAATTTTCCGCTCTTTGTCTCCTGCCGCCCCTGACTTTCATCCATCTGTCTCCAACGTCACTCTCATGTTTTCACATTAACAAGTGATATTTTTTATTTATATGAATGTACAGGTAGCTTCAGTTACTCCCTTGACCTACAAGCAATCCAGACATTTCATGGAGAGTGCGACCTATACTTTCACGTTCTCTCTTGCAATTATGCGTTTCGAGATATGAATTCCGTCTGACGTTGTTTTGAACCTTTACATGAATACTGTAGGAATAGGCCTAATTGAAACGCTCGCGTGGCATTGGAGCCAACAGCGATCCCGCCAATCACAGTTTATGATTCGTGTAATTGGATTAGTTGCAGTGCGGATATTGAAGTCCCACGAGCCACACTCGAAATGGCAGCATCAAAGCTGTCTCATTATAGAGTGGGAACCTTATTTCAATATTTCGAAAGGTTGCATCCGATAGACTCGTGTTCTTGAATTGCCGTGAAACGTTAAGACCCTTCCTAACCCATTATTGTGTATATGTTTGATTTTTATTTCATTTTATTAGGCTACTGTTATTTACAAGCCAACTTAACCAAGTTAGAACCAAAGGAGTTTGCCTCCTGGTGTCATTGCAGAACCTTTTTGTAAGTAGGCTACCTTTTATGTCCCCATTAACCAAAGCGTGTTATGTCACCTCCATCTTAAGAATCTATAATGAAACATAAAAAGAACACTTTCAATTTCCAAAGAGCCATATAACCAGACCAAGAACCATGGACTTCCAGACAACTTTGCGAATACTAAAATGATGCAAAGAATACTATCATTTTGAAGGGTAGTGCATTTCACGCTCCAGAGATGGTAGAAATATTTTTCAACAGCTATACATCGCCTACTAATAACTTTTGTTATTTAAGTTGACAGGGAAAATGACCTTTTATTCTTTAGCTACAGAAAAATGCGGCAACCAACAAAAGCGCGAATAGCTATGATGAGTGTAAATGCGTGTCCTTTTCTACCTTGGTGGCGAATAATTTAAGAGCTCCAAGGGCCAAGGGTCAGATTTTGATACGGCTTGGCATTATCGACTGCCACTCAGCATTAGCGCATGTTGCGACCCTTAACCAGCGCTCTCCATCCCCCGCGCTGACTCACCTCCTCCTAACTGCCCATGCACTTCATGCAGGACCCAAAATGCCCACTCAAGGAGAGAATGAATACATTATATGTTGAAAAAACTTAAGAGAAAAGGCCAAAGAGTGGATAAAAGCGCTTTTGATGATTTTCTTGGGTATATGGAATGATTGGATTTATTGTTCACACCTGCACTAGGAAAATATTCGTCAAGATTTGAAGAGATATTGGCTGCAATTATGAAAATGTGTGTTCAGATACACTCAAAAATGCCCACCGCCTAATGGAAGTGACATAACGCGCTCATGAATAAAAGAATTCATACTCCCACGAGGCTGAAAAAAAGCATCGTCCTGGGATCGATTAATTCTCCCATTTCACATTTTACTCAGCTGCGGCTCGAGCTTAATGGTGTGTAGCCCAAGCCTTGCGCCCACACACGAGCATCGCATCTGTTTTGATGGCAAATTCTCGTAAGCGACTGCTCTCTTGAGGCTATAACCTCGGATTTGTCGAAAATGTCTGACTGAAAGGTGCCTCAGTCCGTGAGCCCCGTAACACATTTAATCACTTGAGGCTGACGAGTCAAACCGAATACTATTAAACGTAGGCTAACTATTGACAATGAAGAACCGTCCCCATCGAGACAGACAGTTCATTGTGTCAGCACGCGCTCTTTGACCATTTTAACCGTAACTTGCGCGCAGCAATGATCTGTTCTTTTTATTCTGTGCAGTGTCCTAGTTTCAAAAATGTCGACCAAGGGGAGTGTTTGACCTCGGAATATCTCAATATTTACAGTTTGAACAGTTCGTAACACCGCGAATGAAACGCACTCGTCCTCGCGTGCGTATTCACACAGCTGTTCCACGCGCTTCTCGTTAACCAAAAGTGTTTACCTGTATTGTCGCGTTGTTAATTGATGCCTTTTGTCATTTCAAATATTTTATGGATAAATGGTCAGATGATAACACCAACATTATTTTCTGTCGTAGAAAACGACATTTTGCGTTGTAATAAATATACACAGTCGATTGGTTGCCGCTTAGGAGTTGTGCTTTTAAAAAGGCATAGGCTATATAAATAATATAATAAATAATATCTTTCTAAACTATTTGTTGTCGTTTCCTTGTATATTTACATTCAGCACCTTGTGCGTAGGCTATTTGTTTTTCGCCGAATTGTGCGATGAAACCCTTTGGTCAGTCAGTGACATATTACGTCGGAGGTTGGCTTCGTATTTGGAGTTAATGAGCCGATTGATATCAGCGAGAGTCATCGGTTCCCTGCCATCAATCTCTCTTTCTTTCACGGGGAGAGAGGATGGATCAGCTCGCCCATAACATTTCGACTTGGAGCAAGCGATGTTTAAATATAAAAAAAGCATTTACATTCGTTCGATTATAAAAATAGTGATGTCTCAACATTTTAAGAGACAAAAGGCAACGCATTTAAATAAGTTGACCTATTTGTGCGTTCACCCTACAAAATATTAAATAAATAGCCTACCTTGGTCTTCAGTCTCCTATATTATCAATGTTTTGAATACAAGTAGCCTACAGACTTAAATTTCGACAGAAATTGTTGTAGCTAATACTTAAAGTTTTAATAGCTATATATCTGCATGATCTTTATTTCATTCACTAAATAATAACCTTATTAGGCAGGCTAATGGATAATATGGAACTGTACGGTCACAATATATATAAAGATATATACAGCTTTTAAATGAATTCGAAAACAAAATGGAAATTATTTCAAAACACATATTAGCCAAATATCAAAATATGTGTTTTATAAATATTTATATAAGAGGGCGAGAAACATAGATTCGGAAAGACAATAGTGACAATATAGAAGTTGTGTTTTGCCATATTTAATGTTAAATACGCATTTAAACATATGTGTAGCTTCGTCACATGTCCCTACAGCCTTATTTATGTATTTTGTCTTTTATTTTCTTTGTTTCTCTTTATTTTTGCGAGACAAAGGACACGACACGGAATGCTGTTATTTGCAATGGGAGGTTACAATGGAATTTGTATATTGAGTTAAGCTATATAGATATAATTCTAAATTTTATTTATATTTCTATGTAGTCAGTTTTAAAGTATATTAAGTACTTTAATAAATAGTCAATTTAGTGTAGCCTACAGTAAAGAGTGCTTATTGAACTGCTTTGTCTGAGTGATCTCCAGGAAATAAATCCAGTAGAGGGCGCTGTCATTACGTGATAGTCTACCAAGCGTTATGGTCCCTCGGTTTCTCTGTGATGCTACTGCCCGTTTCGCATTTAAAGTTGGCATCAAGGCAAATATTAGGATAGAGAGAGAGAGAGAGAGAGAGAGAGAGAGAGAGAGAGAGAGAGAGAGAGAGAGAGAGAGAGAGAGAGAGACTATCAAACTGTTTTTATCGTTCCAGAGATTTTACAAAGATATGGAGATATGGTAGGCTATGCGTCTTCTGAAAAAGCCTTTTGAAGATTAAAGTCGATGGAATACACAAACGAGCGAGTTAAGTATCGTAAAATAAAGATAAAACAAAAGATAAACTGCGGTCTGAACGTCAACAAGAAAATGTTAGGGCCATTCAACAGTTACAGCCTTGTACAAGTAAAAACGAATTATTCAAAATAGCACCTTCGATTAATTTAGAGTCGACAGAGTTAAACTAAGTAGAGTAATCCGTTTATAAACCTGTAGGTCAGGGTAACGTCTTCGTCACGGTTTTCTGCCACATGTTCCATTACTTTCGGTGTTTACGGAGCACGCGACTTGTTTCGCGCGCATGCGCGGCTCAGCACAACACAGATGCACCGCGCCATAAACACGCGCGCCCGACAACACGAGCGCACTAGTGTCCTCCAAATCTCCTTGTGGAAACTGTTATCGGTTATCAGCACGGTACCGAACTGGAAGGGAAGTAATTTGAAAGATGCTTTAAACTGGGTAAATTGCTGATATGACTCATCCAAGACACCCACAAGCCTCTGATCAATCGAATGGGAGGGAGGGAAACGAATTTGTGTGTGTATGTGTGTGTGAGAGAGAGGGTGCGACAGGGAGGGAGAGGCAGATAGAAAAACGCAAAAAGATGAATGGAAGCACACCATCAGTATGCGATACATTCCCTGAGCCAAAAAGAGAGAAACATTGTAACGAAATGTAGAGTCACGTTTTCTTCAAATTCCCTGAGAGCGGCTCTAGACAGATGTTCCCCTCTCTCGTCATGTTGACATGCTCTACACCCTAAATGTCTGATAATCCAGATGTTTAAAAAACCCTGTTGTGACATGAACATGTGAAAATGACCACCGGCATCACTAAAATACGTCATGTATTTCTTTATGCAGCCAACTATGGATTTTTTTATTGGTGTTGCAGCACTTTGTATTTTACACTTAGTCACTTAGTGTTTTATTGAACAAACAGCTCCAAAGGTGATATGTGCCTCTGTTATATTTGCATATAGTGCAGGATTAGACCATATTTATTTTGTGTAAACACATAAAAACACATAAGCCTATACAAATATAAACAGCAGTGCATAATCGGATAGTAGGCTAATCTTATCGTTTAAGAAGTTACTATTTAAGCCTAAAGTATCTCTCGCCACGAGTTACAACCCATGTGAATACTGCCCAAAAAATAAAACTGCCAAATAATGATAAATGCGCATGTGCGACTTGGGCGTACAAGGTACGCGCGGTTACAAAAATCCGGGGGTGCGAGTACTTTTCTGATGACGAAATTCGCGTCACGCACTGTACTCTCGCGTACGCGTAAAAAGTGAAGTATACTTTGGGTTTTATAATGAATCACTTGTGCTGTACTCATATGCAAAAATAAAAACATGCCAAATAATATGACCCAGTGATAACCTAGTGGCTAAAAGCAACTCTTGAAAGTCAACAATGAAATAGCATTCGCAACCTACTCGTGACCGTAAAGCAAAACTATTCAATGAAAATGAAAAACTTTTTATTTTTGCAGAGCAAGTTATTGCATATTGATGAAAAATGGATGAATGATTCACAAGATAAAGCATGTGTAAACAAAATAGACTCCATTATGATTTCATATTGATTTGTAAAGGAAGCAGGGGAAGCACTATTTGAAAAGTGAGGGAATGCATTAAAAGACATTGATTATGAATTGATCATGGTTACTATGCCTCAGTGGAGAGGAGTGTGAGGAAAATGTTTGTTGCCTTTAGACTTTGTGAAATAGCACATACAGAGTTGGCTTGATCAGATAATGAGGACGGCACAACATCAACATCACCATTGTTTGTTTTTGTGTCATTTGACATTGGTTTGGCGTACATAAGTATACGTGAGTGAGCCTCCGCACCACACGCTGATTGCGTGTCTGTCTACAGGCAAGGAGAGCGATAACATCTGTGTAATTTCAACATGATGACGGGCCCCACGGGAGCCAGCGCAGGAGATGATCTGAGTTGAGCTAAGTACTATTAATCGTTTAATTACCACTGGCTGATTCAGTCCATCAAAGCCCTCTCTGCATCGCCTCATACAAATTCATCCATTATGAGGTCATTCATGCCCTCGTCAATCAAATCGCACCACCCCCAACCAGCCATCGTACCAGATTGTGTTTTTACAGTGTGCGACGACTAGGTGACGAAAGAAACAGTAGCTCTTGTCCTACTCAGTGAGCCAGATGGCTGTGTTGGTTTACAGCAATATGTTTAATAATGAGGCCTATTATAACTGGAGATTAGCACATAAGCCTCAGCACAAGGACGGAAGATTCATTGAGGATATTTAGACGAAACAGACGGTGGCCAGCGACTGCGAGGATGAAAGAATGTAGTTCTTGTTGCCTTTGTGTCTCATCTGTTGACTGAATATCACCCATCACTGTCCAAGAGCCGCATTACAAAGCATGATATTCCATCTGCATTCACTGCGGTAATATTGCCTCTCAGTTTATAATGGCTTTCCTCTCCACAATCCAAAGGTATTATAATCTCTTTTATTACTTGTGTGAATAGGAGAGCGTTCGCTATTAGGATTTGTAAACATATGTCCAGAATAATAGGCTAGCCTACTCTCTATGCTTCGCTTAGGCTACTTGATTCTCTACAAGTGATGTTCAGTCTGCAGATAACTGGTTCAATGGATATGATTTATTTGTTTATGCAAATGCTATCATAGAAAGTAGGACCTATAGGTAAACAAATAAGAATTGGCAGATATGTGGCTATAGGCTCATACAGTCAAATCAAAATGTATTCAAGGTCCTGTTCTTCGTGATTCCACTTTTCAAACCTTAGTTAGTGTCTAATGTTGCTGTTAGAGCATAAATAATACCTGTAAAATTATAAAGCTCAAAGTTCAATGCCAAGCGAGATATTTTATTTAACAGAAGTTCCCTTTCAAAGCCTACACTGAACGGCCGGTTTGTACTACATCCCTGTACTTCCTGCTTTAATTACGTCAATAGAACAGTTTGTTGACTAACCTCCGCCCACAAGAATACGCAAAAAAGAGGGGCGTGGTCTTGTTGCTCTCCCACGTGGAGCAGAGGAAGTGTTGCGTTTGTAGAGTGTGTTTGTCGCCATGTCGTCGAGACGCATGCATCTCCCCGTTATGGTAAGAGGCGTGACCTTTCCGGGCAACGTGCACTAAGCTGCTGTTGAAATAACAACACGGAAACCACTGGCACAATCAGAACTCCTTACGTATTTCTGAAGGACGGACTTCATAGAACAAGGAAATCATCAGGCCGTTTTTAGGACAGTGAAAACATCGGTATACAGATAAGTAAATTGTGTGAAAAATACTGTGTTTTTACATGCAAAACATGAACACATGTTATATTGCACACTGTAAACACAATCAAAGCTTCAAAAACACAGGAAAAACTGGACCTTTCAGACCCCTTTAACATTTCTCACATTATCACTATAGTTTAGAAAATGGTAATAAAATATGACAAGAACTCAAGAGTTAAACTGTGTCAGAACAAATTCATCTTGATAATGTCAGATAACTTTGATAGAAAGGTATGTAAAGGATTACAATCAACCTGTTAAATTTAAGTACAGAATTAGATAATACCAATTTAGGTCAACCATGACCAAGCAATGCTTCATTTTGTTCGGTCTGTGGTGTAATAGGTTGCATTAGCAAGTAAAGAAAAAAACACTTAAGCAAAACATGGTCAGGTCAAAGCGTTTGAATAATTTTGGTCCCAAATGTATATCATACATTTTACTGGTTGTCCACTGTATAAAGCATTTTTGGGTATATGTCGTCACCGTTTTCTTTATTTTGATATCCTTACTTACATAAATGAACTATAGTGTCCTGCACCCACTAGTACAATAATAATCAGGTGTCTGAATAATTTTTGGTTTGACTGTATAATCCATTTTAGCAAGTGCATATCAATCAGCCATATTGTGGAAGTTATATTTGATGCAAACATAAAGCTGTGTGAGAGAGAGAGATGTTTAGTGGGTTGGACTTGGTTTAGAACTTTCAGCCACAGAAAAAAATACTTCTTTCAGGCACACACACAGAAAAAAAGCCTTTAAGGAAATAATTTTATTCAGTAAAGACACATTAAATTCAAATTGACAGTGATGTTACAAATGATTTCTATTTCAAATAAATGCAGTTCTTAAACTTTCTATTAAATCAAAGAATCACTGTCCACAAAAATATTAAGCAGCACAACATTTAAACATTGATAATCAATGATGGGGAAAGTTACTTTTAAAAATAATGCACTACAATATTCTTTAACTCCATAAAGAAGTAACAGTTACATTTTATGAAAAGTAATGGGTTACATTACTTTTGTTTATATACTTTTGTACATTTTCTCACCTGGGCTGGGCTGGGCTTGCTTGTTTGTTTGTTTTTATTTAAAAAAATAATTTTTGGCAAATGTAAAGGCTGTTTCACACAAAAGTGAAAAGAAAAGCAAATATACACCTGTACAGTAGAGGGTGCAAAATTGTTCTGAAGCAAACCTCAAAGTTCAACACTTATACAATAAAAGTGTTTTACATCGACACAAGTGTGATGTTTAAAGTCATTTTTACTTATTTGTATAGTTGAATTGGATCATTGAAGGTCAGCAGGAAAGAAACTGGTTAATAAAGTGAGATTAAATACATAAAGTATATTTTTAATATTTAACATAATTATTGCAAGTTTGCATTTCACTGTTTTTATTCACTATTTTAATACTGAATCTGTTTTTGTGGAATGAGTAAATGCATGGTCACATTTAGTCTAGAGCTACAATAACCATAATGTTTACACATAACACCTCTGAACCTTACAATTTCTCTCAACATGGGGACAGAAGAGGTGTCAGTCAGTAAAAAGGAAAACAAAGTAACTTGCATTACATATTTGTTGTAAATTTAAAAGTTATGCATTACTTTACTAGTTACTTGAAAAAGTAATCTGATTACACAACTTGTGTTACTTGTAATGATATACCTCCAACGCGGTTGATAATAAGAAATGTTTCTTGAGCACCAAATCAGCATATTAGAATGGTTTCTGAAGGATCATGTGACACTGAAGACAAGTAATGATGCTGAAAATTCAGCTTTGCCATCATAGGAATGTTATTTATAATTGTAATTTTAAATAAAATACACCGATCAGGTATAACATAATGACTAATATTGTGTTGGTCCCCCTTTTGCTGCCAAAACAGCCCTGACCCATCGAGGCATGGACTCCACTGGACCCCTGAAGGTGTGCTGTGGCATCTGGCACCAAGATGTTAGCACCAGATCCTTTAAGTCCTGTAAGTTGCGAGGTGGGATCTCCTTGGATCGGACTTGTTTATTCAGCACATCCCACAGGTGCTCGATTGGATTGAGATCTGGGGAATTTGGAGGCAAAGTCAAGGTTGTGCTCTTCAAACCATTCCTGAATTTTTGCTTTGTGGCAAGGCCCATTATTCTGCTGAAAGAGGCCACAGCCACTAAGGTATTACATTGCCATGAAAGGGTGTACATGGTCTGCAACAATGCTTAGGTAGGTGGAACTTGTCAAAGTAACATCCACATGGATGGTAGGATCCAAGGTCTCCCAGCAGAACATTGCCCAAAACATCACACTGCCTTTGCCGGCTTGCCTTCTGCCCATAGTGCATCCTGGTGCCATGTGTTCCCCAGGTAAGCGACACACACACCCGGCCATCCATGTGATGTAAAGGAAAACGTGATTCATCACCAGGCCACCTTCTTTCATTGCGCCGTAGTCCAGTTCTGATGTTCACATGTCCACTGTTAGTGATCTCGGTGGTGGACGGGTCAGCATGGGAACCCTGACTGGCCTGCAGCTATGTAGCCCCATACGCAGCAAACTGCGATGTACTGTGTATTCTGACACCTTTCTATCAGAAACATGATTTACTTCTTGAGAAATTTGAGCTGCAGTAGCTCATCTATTTGATCAGACCATACGGGCCAGCCTTTGCTCCTCACGTACATCAATGAGCCTAACTTCTAACACATCATCTTTGAGGACAAAATATTTACTTGCTGCTCAATATATCCTACCCACTAACAGGTGCCATGATGAAGAGAAAATCAATCATATTCACTTCACCAGTCATAATGTTTTGCCTGATTGGTGTATATCACAATATTACTGTTTTTACAGTATTTTTTTATAAATTAAATGCAGCCTTGGTGAGCATAAGAGACTTCTTTTAAACTTTTGACAGTACTATGCATACACACACGCATAGATAATGACACATAATGCATTTGTGCTCTCTTACAGTCTGAATCAACTAGGCTGCCTGTCGGATTATTTCTCTTAAGCTGCATCTTGGTGGGTGGTTTTTAAACAGTGTTTTCTAAGTACAGAAAGGTGTCCTCTGGCGAGCAACGACCTTGCTGTCCCAGATAATGTTTTGATAAGGACATACCTGCTCCCCTACATCACACCATCGCCTCCACTAACTCGCCCACACTGCCACTCCATTCTGAACCTCTCGAGGATGAGGAGACCAGATTTCAAAACCACGCAATATTTAAATGAACAGATGTAGGCAATATATCACAAATTCGCAATGTATTCACTAGGATTTTGCTGGCGATATAAAAATCAAACAACACTGTGAATATCTCAGGGATATTAAAAGCTTTTTTCGGCCATTCCAAAGTCTCTTATATTGTGACGCATCAATGACGCAGGACATACAAGACAAACATCCACTTTTGACTTCTTTCTTTCCTTTCTTCCATTTTTATGTTAACACCATCTTTTCCATCCAAAGCATCCATTTTAATTTTATCGATTTAATGCGAATGGAAAAATATGATAAAATATAATAGAGACTGGGAGAATGATAAAGCGACTGAAAAGGACGGAAGATGAGAATAGTGAAAAAGTAGTAAAATTTTGTGGGAGAGAGACAGAAAGACTAGCCTGGTCCTTCCAGACTCTCGTACATTTAATTTGTACAGAGAGTCTGGCCACTCTCCATTGACAAGCGTTTACTTCCTTGAAGGCGGGTAAGTTTAAAACTAATGGATCTGCCCAGAGCCACTGCCATAACCAACTTTGGTCAAGGTGTATGTCATCTCCATAGACAGTAAAAGAAATGGAAACAGCGACCCCATAGACTTCAACGGTGAAAACCGAATTCAATTAGAAGCACTCACTTCCTGATGGCTGAGCGTAGATGTGACGTGAGCAACCTGTCTGACGGTTGTAAGTCTTCTAGTAGTTGTGGAAAGTGAAATCTGAATCACTTTGTTTAAATGTTTTGCTTTCAGCTCTCTATGGGCTTCTGCCCATGCTTCTCCCTTGACTTTATCGGAAGTTATGCCTCAACGTCCCCCCGATTGCCTCATAGACAGCAAAAGATTGCCTGCGAGCATCTCCTCCTGTCTATACAGTAATTTTTTACTCCGTCGTGTGGTTATGATGCAATCGTTAGCCTATTTTTACAAAAACAGCTTTTACGGGGCGATAGTGTAAGATACAAGGTAATGGAGCCTTTTATACATTGTCGTGTTTCTTTAGAAATAAACAATGGTCAAATAGAGTCTTTAAACGCCTCAGATGTAAAGTTATTCGCTGTCAAAGTGACGCCAAAATGAATGGGAGTCAATGGAATGCTAACAGCAGGTGATGGCTTAGTTAGCAATAGCTGCCCCTATGGATACGCTTTCCGTGGGCTGGATTACCCCCTTGGTCATCTCAAACCGGTCTCAAACTAGTGCACGGCATCAATGTCATCGTTCTCAGCCACTCCCTCTGTTCGCTGATTGGACTGGTTAAAATTTGACCGGAGAAAACCAGCGAATATACCGCAAACCCAGAAGGAGAACTGAAGGAGAAATAAAATTGGGCGGAAGTACGTAGGAGGGCGGAGCCAGGCTACAGAAAGACTAATGCCATTACACACATTATGCATCCCTCCTTGTAAATGTGAGATTGAGTAGCGTCTGCCAATTAAAATGTAACAATTTTTGCTAAATGAGTTTGAAAGTTCAATTGGTCCACACTGTACATATGAACAGATTCAGAATTTTCATTATTTGCGGCAAAACTCAAAAATATTTGCAAGTCTCGTTTAGCATATGTGAGGGATTTTTCATGTATTAAAAAGTAAATACTTTATATTTTTGGTTCATATAAATGAAAATAATATTATTCATTGTGTTTACTAAGAGAAACAGTGGAAACTAGATTCTTATTGTATTCTATACTACCCACATTTTGAATGAACATTTTGAATGAACTTCAAACTTTTAAAACATTTTAGAGCAAAAAAACAAACAAAAAAACATACTGAGCATCACCAAAAAGCTGAGAATATTGATTGTATAATGTAATTTACCACCAGCCCTACTCTTTATTATATGTAACCAAAATATAACATCCTACAGTTGATGTACACACTTGGTCATGTTTGAAACAAATTGACATAAATTATTGCGACAATTTGGGAAATCAAAAAGTTTGTAGTGTGACTCTTTAGGTAGCGGTGGCACATTTGCAATGGCTGAGCAAACTGAATGAGTCACAGCTGTAGCCACTTTGAGAATTTGAAAAGTTAAATTTCCGGGTTCTCTTTATTTACACGGGTAGCAAGCTACCGACTCAGCCATTATTCTACAGCCACTTTCATTTTAATAAAAGAATAGATTTCATTTGATTGTGTTTCAGCAGAAGTCTTTGAGAGCGTTTAAATGGCTATATCACTATGTTGCTCCCCATGCATATCCTCGTTTTAGATGAAGCTAATTGGATAACCACGGCAAGTTAGGTGCTAAATTGCTTCTTTCTTCTTTTTTTTTTTTTTTACAGGCGATGAACTTCTTTTTTTAGTCAAAGCCAACCAGGGCAGTGATCACAATTACATGACTCACGGATGTGATCAGCCTTCTTCTTCCCACTTCTTTCAAAAATTTTAAAAGGACAGAATATTAGCACATGACCTCAAAAGCTACACAATATTTAAGCACCAAGCATGTGTGTAACCCGTTTCTGCTTGCTCGTACACTTTTCTACACCGCTCCTTGCTTGTTTTGGTTGCAGCTGTCAATTTTGTATAACGTAGTGATTAAAAATGAGTCATATATTGAGTCAGGACTTTGTTTAGCTTTTACGGTAACTCATGTTTATCTCTCTTACATACAATTACGCTCTTGGCAGATCACCTCATATAAAAGTAACTTGCCAGTATACATACACACCTGTATATAGTCTCTTGTGACGCATATTTGACGCAGGACATACAAGACAAACATCCACTTTTGACATTTCTTTTCTTCAATTTTTTTTCCTTTTTATGTTACTTTCTTTCTTAAACCTTTTCATCTAAAGCATCCATTTTATTTTTATCGATTTGATGCAAACGGAAAAAGATGGAAAAATATAATAGAGACTGCGAGAATGATGAAGTGACTGAAAAGGACGGAAGATGGAATAGTGAAAAAGTAGTAAAATTTTGTGTGAGAGAGAGAGAAAGAGAAATGCAGAGAGACTCGCATATGGGGAATCAGTCAATAAGTGAAAAAACGTGACTAGAAAAATCTGAGGGGGGACAGTGAGGAAAGGAGACGAGGGATGGAGTGGCAGGGACTGAATGGAGGAGGGTAAGAGAAAGAGGTACAAGGGGGGACTGGGGAAGAGGGGGATATATAGATAGAGGGAGGGCTGGTGATCCTCAGGGCTGGATGACTCACTTTGCTGCAGCCGTTTGTGCGTCACTGGCGCAGGGCTGGAGGAGGAGATAGTAGAGAGGTCTGCACATTTAATTACAACCTGCCAATTTATATACAGTGTACACCCCCCCACCCCCCTCGCTGTCCCCCCAATAATGCCAACATATGATAACATGAACGTTCAAAGACCCCCACAACTCAGGCCACAAAATCTCTACATTCACACTGATGTGCACACAAAACCACTCATCAATGCAAATGTAGGTTTCCGGCAGCTTGGCATTTTATCAAAAGAGATGCAGATGCAGACAGAGAGTGTTTACAAGGATGTAAACCTTCACAATTCCAGGTGTCACACTATAAATTAAACAAAATTGATGGAAAAAGCCAGGCAAAACACATCCAGCTCTGCCTCTAAAGGCAAATGTATCTTATGAGATTGTACAAAACAACATCTGACAAAAGTCGTGCTTCAAGTGGAATGAAACCTCAAAAGATAATCATCACCGCATTAACAGATAACGTCTTTTAAAAATCATGATGGCTTCGGGGCTCTGATGGAGCAGACTATTCTCTGAGCGTTTCCATCTCGCTGACATCCCCTTCAAGCAAGGCAAAGACACACATCACGGTGAAAGATGGGACTTCAGGTTACAAGCCGCAGACTTGTCTAAGCACACAATAAACTGCTATACAATCCGTTAGATTGTTTCCCCCCCACCCCATTTCCCACTTGCCCTTGACCGAGTACTGTGTCTTTCATGAAACAATGAGAGCGTGTGTTAATACACATAGTTTAAAAGTCCCTCTTTGGTTACTAACTAGCATTGTTGGGAAAAATTATCATAAATTATAAAGCGAAACCCTTTCGACACCATTGGCGGCTCAGTTCTCATCCTCCTTCCAAACACACAACACACTCCCTCTCACACACATACGGTCTCTCCCTTTGGTGCACGTCTCAGCCTCCTTGAGCGGCAATTACCCCGTGAGTGCCCATGAGCCACACTCGCTAGACAATAGCCGCAATCAGCCGCCCTTTCTCGAGCTGTGCGCTCTGTTCCGGCTTTCTTGTGCAAGAAGAGAGCAATTTAAGCAAACAACAGCATTCCAAAGAAATCACAAAGACGGAAGAGACTGCACGCTGCGCCAATGATTGGCCAATGCGGCAGCACGCTCTCAAAGAACACGAGAGCAAAACATAACACACCACCATTTCATTTCAGCTCTAATATGGCAGCTGCTGATTGGACTGAAGGGATTGTCGTGCTTTGGTATAAATACCCCAATGGACGACCTCAGACGGCGAGAGTCCGGTCATTGTTCAATCAGAACTGAGTGAGCCGAGTGCAAAGCCATTGGCCCCGTTACTGAAAACATGGCGAACAAACGTCAGGCAGATTTCGCTATGAACTGTTGAGGGGGGAGGGAGAAAATGACTTTTTAATTGCGAAAACAAGCCGCTATCTCAAAAGAGATCTGCTCTAGCAGGCCGACATGCAATTTCAGAAAATACAGAGTAGGAACCTACAGAATGAGTCAGGGTTTAGGTGACATCATAAACAGCTTGCCATTTCCACGCTTGAGCTGCACTCATTTTCAGTCAAATGGCTTTGAAACGCTTCAGCAGTCACCCCTGGCTGTGAAATAAAGGCATTTTGTGTCCTTTTAAAATAATTTTTGATAGACCCCCAAATGGACGAGTAGCACACAAGTATAATGAAGCTGATTACAGACCCGCACGCAGCAGCTCTGGCACACAGTCCTTACTCGTCTGACAGTTTAATTCCTGTGTAACGCGTGGCGTTTATGATGTGTGTTCGTTTTTGCGCACTCCCACTTCCACGTTGTTTCAGGCACGTGTGTTTTTATGAAAAAAAAATGAAAAAAATGAAATGCCACAGCGAGCTGTTGTAAGCCTGAGGTGTTTTAATACTGTCAGAGCGCAAATGAGCAATAACAATCATGTAGACGTGATAAATGGAAAAGGGAGGATGAGCAGACTGATACGCCGAGAAGAAGTCGCAATGGAGAAGACAGAAATGAATGAGGGGGGCAAGAGAAAAGTGATGATTGATGCCAATGTGACGTTAAATGAAAAAAGGGCGGAGTGGGAAAGAAAATAAAAAAAAGAGAACTGGGCGACACTCACAATAAATCTCAGATTTGAGCCGATGCTCCGCACTGCCGCGTGCCCACTCGATACGCAACACGCTGACACGCTCTACACACCCTGTGACATCATCATGACAGAGCGAGGGGTGATGTGTTTTGTCCGGTGATTGGATGGCGGGTTATTTCGATGCTAAACACGCATGTGAAATTGTGTCTTTTCACATTAGTAAAGTGACCTATCGGGGGCGGGCTCTCATTTTACATTTAGAGAGAGAGCGAGAGAGAAAGAGACAGACAAAACAGATACAGAAAAAGAGAGACGTGGACACAAAGAGACAAAGAAATATGCATGAAGCAGGTGAGTCACCAGCAAACAACGGTCAAAAACAACAAAGTGGGAATTAGTTTTTTGATGACAAACATTCATTGTCATCATTTCGGTTGTAGTACAACAGTACTTAGACACTGTGAAGTGGAGGTTAACAGATCTAACATATTAATCTTTCTTGCTGAGTTAAACAAACACAGAACATATAATTACATACATAAATATAAGCAGATATTTTCGCTTTCATCTGAGCCTTTTTGATGTAAGGGATCAAAAATGTGGAGGTTAAACAGGTTTAGAGAATGAAAGGAGATGAAAGAGAGCTGCCCCCCCCCCCACACACACACACACCACACACACAAACACATATATATAAAGACATTAACTGTTTATGTAGTTGGTCTATCATCCTAAGCTTTGAGGTATAGCATCAGAACAAGGATTAAAGCACACAAAACCATTACTATAGCACAAACACACACACACAGAGGCCTCTGTGAACAGTACACACACACACACACACACAGTCCCCTATCAGGCAGAGCACATAAAAGGGACAGATGTAAAAGGAGTGTGATGGGAGAAAATTGTCTATCAGAAAGGACCACAATAAAGGAATAATCGTACGTGCTGCTTGTACATCTAACCGTCATGGGCTAAAAGATGGACACACATGAAAAAAGAGAGAAATTTATATTATAGTTTATGTTGAAGTATAAACTAAGATGTACACACATAAGCAGTCAGCCATTTGGCAAATCCTGGTATTCACAGAGGTTTTATTCTCTCCTCTCCCCCTCGGTGAATGGCTAATGTGTGGTGTGCATGGTGGCGTGACACAGCTGCAGTGTGCTGGTCTGTCATCTCTGCTGGTTATTGTGTCTGAGATTAGCCTCTCCCATTCTGCCTAAAACCCTAAGGGCACTAGAGCCGAGACGATGGCCGTTATCACAGCGCGCACAGTCTTTATCTGGGAAGCCGAGATGACGAGCAAGTGCTGTCACATGCGTGTCTGGCTGCACAGGTGCCGTCTGCGACAAGACCATGTAAGAAGCATGTGTGTCCATATGTGAAAGTGTGAGGCTTTGGATTTGTGTATGTGTATTTTTTTCTTTTCTATTCATCTTGATTACTTAATTTTATTGTTTCAATAATTATTTAGAGACATTTAAAAAAAAGGCTTATTTGTATTGTTATTGTTTTTATTTTATTCATTACTATTGTTATTAATAGTTAAGTAATACCATTACATTATTTGTACTTAAAATATAATAAATAGTAATAATAATGAATAAACACAATACAAATTAGTGTCATGGTCCTTTTTAAACACTTCATAATACAATCTAATATAATGTACACATACACTAACATATTTAGAAGTATTTAAAAAGGACATGAGTTATTATATTCACTGTTTTTATCATTATATTATGTAAATATTTAAGTATTAATATGATACAATACATTATAATATAATCAGTCAGAGGTATTTGAAAAAGTAATGAGTTTTTATATATTCACTATTGTTTTGATCACTATATTTATATATTATTTTTATAAAATTATTATAATATAATAAATATAATGTAATTAGAGGAATTTAAAAAGGCCAAGAGAATTATTGGTTTTATTATATTCAGTATAATTCTTATCATTTTTTGTAGTAATATAATACATAATATAATATACAATATAGAGATATTTTAAAAAGGGCTGTAAAATATTTTATAAATGAGTCCTTTTATAAATGACTGGTTTTGGGTGTCTAATTATTGCAAGAATTTTACTGTAATGTTTTGATAAAATCATCTATTACTGTCTGAGTAGGGTGTACATATTCCTTTAGGATTTTCAAAAATAGCACAGGAAAGCAGCTAATCCTTCAGAACAAAGGTGCATAAATTAGAATTGTCCCACTGAGCAGATGTTTATCATTAGACGGGCGATGTGACTCCGTCAAGACAGGCCTGTAATGAAATACTGGCACATGTTTAAAAGATGCTTAAAGGCAGCTGAAAGCAGAGCAGTCATGATAAACATCTTTAATTTACAGAACATCTAGTTCCTAAATGTTTGACTCATACACTTAATTTGGCTGCGGATTCATTACTCACCATTTCCAAACTGATGGAGCCCCCACCCCCCATCTAAAGCCCATCTTTCTCTCCTCCTCCCCCTCTCTCGGCCTTCCTTTTTCCCTCTCCATCACTCCATCACAAACGGCCCTCACTGAAAATTAGCCCAATTTAGCCCATCACTAATGGCCCTGGTGCCCGTCGCCCTACGACTAATGGCACTAGGTCTTTTCCTTCATTTATGACCAGTAATTAAGTCTCTGTTGTTTCAAGGCAAATTTCCACACTAAGAGCCCCAATTTTTAACAATTAATTCTGACGTGCTCATACAACGTGGCTTTTAATTACTGTATAAAAAAAGCAAGCACCTGGGACTGCAGCCTCCTCAGTGATTCATGACGATGTGGAGGCAGATTCAGAAATTCACAAATATTTCACAATGTGCTTGCATATTTTATCTGGATTTAGTTTGATTTTCCATGTGACATATTTAAATAGGCATTTCAGACGTAAATGAAAAATGTAAACATCTTAGATTGTAAAATCAACCTATAAATTATTATTTGCTATAGAGTAGATCATTTAGTTTGAAGTGATTTAGTGTTGCGGCAACATGCAGTCCCCCAGGAGGAACCCGAGGTTAAATGCTTTTATGACACAATTATCCTCTTGAGACCCAGCATTTTCTGTCCACTATACTGGACGTTTTTGTTGTAATGGGAGACTATTCTTGTCACTGTTATATAATATAAATACAAAATAATATAAATTTATATCATATAATTCATATCATATAATAAATAATATAATAGACCAGCTGACTGTACATTACCCAACTTATTAAACAGCTATTTAACTAACATTAACAAATGGACATGTTAATATTAATTTGAATTTAAATTCTCAGTATGTTAGAAAAAAGTAACAGAGTAATATGAGAAATATGAATGAAAGGAATATGCTACACACACACACACACACACACACACACACACACACACACACACACACACACACAGACACACAGACACACACACACACACATACACACACACACACAGACACACACACACACAAAAACAGGTTTCATGCCTATATATATGCCAGTCTTCATCGATTTTAAATTCCATCAGTAAGTGCAGAGTGTGAAAGTTGAATTAGCAGAGCAATGGCACAACTGTACATAAAACATTGCAACCCTTAAAACATAATGGTAGACATATCAGAATTAAAAAAAGACAAATTGTCGGTGACTGTCTCGCTGGCTCACCCGTGACCAGGACAGCAGTCCTGTATTGTGGGCTATGGTATCCAGGGTAATGTTGGCATACCACAACGAAGGATGAACCACATCCAACAGGAGTAACTGTTGAAGCAAGAGAAAGCTGTCTGAAAGGGACATACTAACCCAGAAAACATAAAACCATAGCTACCCAGCTAAATGCAGAATTAAATGTGCACCTTCCACCAAAACTGTTCCACCAAAAGAGTCAATAGTCATGGTTGGGCTGCCAAACCGTTGGTCATTCATCACAGTGCCAAATATTGCTTTTATTGGTACCAACAGTGCAAATCTTGGGCTATGGACAATGTGAAACATGTATTGTTCTCGGAGGAGTTCACCTTAACTGCCTTTCCCACATTCGTGGGAGTTACGCGAGAAGCGCCAAAGAGGCTGGGTGGATCAGTGATGGTTTGGGCTGCAATATCACGGCGTTCCCTACTGTGCTTGATGGGCATGTCACTGCCAAGGACTACCGAACTATTCTGGAGGATCATTTGCACCCAATGGTTCAAACATTGTACCCTGAAGGGGGTGCCGTGCATCAGCATGATAATACACCAACACACACAGCAAAACTTGTGACAGAATGGTTTGATGAACATGAAAGTGAGGTTGAACATCTCCCATGGCCTGCACAGTGCACAGTCACCAGATCTAAATATTTTTAAAGGGTAAATAACACATACAGTTTCTGCCAATCTCATGTTAATCTTGAGTACCTATAGAGTAGTATTGCAGCCTTCATATCCCTGAAGAGTCTGTAGTTTTATCATATTTATAAAAGACATACACTGTACCGATTCTTTCTGAAAACAGCCAAGCTCGTAAAAGCGTGCTTTGGGTAGGGCTAAGAGTCACGAGACACACACACACGTCTGGTGCGCTATCCTTCTGGGGACTCGCCATAGGCGTAATGGTTTTTATACTGTACAAACCGTATTTTCTATCCCCCTACACTGCCCCTACCCCTAAACCTACCCATCACAGGAGACATGCTGCATTTTTACCTTTTCATAAAATCTCGTCCTGTGTGATTTATAAGCTTTTGTGCCCGTGGGGACCTCAATTTTGTTCCCCACGGTGACACGAGTCCCCTTGAGTCTGTGTGCAGTCAGGTTGAAGTCCCCACCAGGATAGAAAAACATGTACACACATACACACACACACAACATTATGGAATTATCCCTGGATAACTTTCGATTCACTATACGCTCGTGTTGTTTACATTATATGCCAACAAAACACAGACATTTGATGCAGATTCACTCACAGCATGCAGTTTCGACTCATGACCGGGTACAAACAAACACACTTGCAGAACTTCATTGCTGCTCCGGAAAAAACTGCATCCACTGTTTCCTTAACGCTGGGTTATTTGGAAAGAACAAGATTATCTTTCAGTCACAACCAAAAACACATTTCTTTAGTGACATTGTTGATTTCGTGGTAAAAAAAGACAATTTACTCTTTAACAGTGTAAATAAGTCAGAATGCATGAAATTGCATTTTCCTCCACCAGCATCACATAGACCTGGCCAATGTTCTGAAAGAGAAATGGCTCAAAATCTCTCTGGCCACAGTAAATGACTTGTATCTATCCTTCCTAAGACAAATTCGTGCCATATCGGCTGCAAAAGGAGGCCCTACACCATACCAATAAATTATTGTGGAGCTGCACGCACTTTTGGGACCCCCAGAGATACCGAAAAGAGAGGTTACAGAGGGCAGAGAGAGAAAACGGGCCGACAATTCTTTGAAAAATATATGGGTTATGTATTTATTTGCATAGGTTTGCATGGTCTATTCAATAGGTTACGTTTTTCACCACTGTAAAGAATGTAATTTTGGCTTTTGTAAATGTGACTTAGCCTACATAATGCATTTAACATCAAATCTACAAAAAAATTGGCATTTAAAGGTTTCTATTGATAGATACATTTCAGTCAGTATTTTCAGTCTCATGTCAGTCTGTGCTTAAAGTATTCACTGTTTTGATTTTTGTGCTGTGTAAAGTTTGGTGGAGGGGGGATTATAGTGTGGGTTGTTTTTCAGGGGTTGGGGTTGGGATTGGCCCCTTAGTTCCAGTGAAAGGAAGTCTTAATGCTTCAGCATACCAAGACATTTTGGACAATGTCATGCTCTCAACTTTGTGGGAACAGTTTGGGGATGGTCCTTCCTGTTCTAACATGACTGCGCACCAGTGAACAAAGCAAGGTCCATAAAGACATGGATGAGTGAGTTTGGTGTAGAGGAACTTGAATGGCCTGCACACCAGACGAGTCCTGACCTCAACCCGATAGAACACCTTTGGGATGAATTAAAGCAGAGATGCGAGCCGGGCTCTCTCGTCCAACATCAGTGCCTGACCTCACAAATGCGCTTCTAGAAGAATGGTCAAAAATTCCCATAAACAAACTCTTAAACCTTGTGGAAAGCCTTCCCAGAAGAGTTGAAGCTGCAACGGGTGGGTCAACTCCATATTAAACCCTACGGATTAAGAATGGGATGTCATTAAAGTTCATGTGAATGTAAAGGCAGGAGTCCCAAAACTTTTGGCAATGTGGTATAAAAATTGTCCCAATCAACCTGAATTCACCCTATACACACACACACACACACACACACACACACACACACACACACACACACACACACACACACACACACACACACACACACACACACACACACACACACACACACACACACTTATATAAAAGATTATAATATAATATTATTAATTCAATATTGTTTTAAATAAAAATATTGGTTTTCATTACACACAATGAAAATGTAAATGTTAAAACTAAACAAATCCCAAAACCTGTATTGAGATCAAATTAACTCTCCAATTTCTGGATTACACCTATTTGGGAATCTTGGCAGCTATAACGACTCGCTAAAAGTAACATCTGCCTATTTACATATTCAAAGAAAGCTAATTACGAAAGCAAGAGCCATTCTCGCCACGAAATGCCAGAGCAACGTGCGTTCACATGTCATTTCACCGGCAGCATTTTTAGATGCTATTCTTGGAAATCAATAGAAGCTTAACTTCCAGCTAATTGACTTAATTGCTTATCCTCGTACCTCAAAATTAGTATGATCTCAGACCAGAAGTCCTTTCTGCGCATTTGTGCGAGCACAAATCAAGGATGCCATTTTTAGTTACTGATTCAGAGCGTCATAGTCATCAGCATACGAGACATGACAAAAACACCTGTGAATGCAAAAGAGTATCCATGAGTCAGACTCGAACCACAAAGCATACAGCAGCTACAACACCAGCAAACCTTTTTAACAACTTGTGCGGAATTATTAAATTACATTTGTGATAAGTTTGCAATTGTTCAGAGACGGTACTACATGTACTAGCCTTGTTTAGTTACACTGAAGAAGAAACTGGTGTAGATTTACTTTGAAACTGTTTTCACTCACAAATTACTAGTACGTTCACAAGAAGTTACAAAAAAGCTGCAAGTCACCAATTTAATTAAATGTGACATTTTGAAGTGGAAAGACTGAAATTGTATTTTTTTTGTAAAATGTACTCCAATCTTTATGTACTTCTGAAAAATTAGTTTACAGTGTACTAGTAATGTGGTCAAAAAGATTTTCTACACTGTCAAACATGAAGGTTCCATACCATAGAATAGATGAACCTTTCAGTCAACAGTTCTTAAAAGAAGCATTTTTTTTCTTAGTGAGAAGAACATTTTAATAATCAGAAGAATCTTTTTCCACTATAAAGAAGCTTTTGTGGAATGGAAAGGTTGTGGATCTTTATGTAACCACCGATGACATTTTTAAGAGTGTTGCTTTGGTAAAACATTTGCTTTCTTATCATAAATTCAATTTAGCAACATAAAACAGAGAGCCAATGAGAACATCGTAACAACCAAACCGCCTGTCCTATCTGTCCTTAAGATGCACAGGTCCAACAGAGAAGGGCTCTAAAGGTGGAGAGGGCGAGTGGGTAACTGCCCACTCCTGAGCACCATCAGAACAGGACTTACAGATGAATGGGCCACCAACCTCAGGCAAGAGTGTAATCAGCAGAAAATCGAGGCAAGGGGGACAGATTTGAGGGCATCACCACGTAAACACCTACACATGCACGCACTTATGCACGAACACACTGAAACGCACACGCGCTCACGCCCCAGGGTACCGCAGCATCTCCACTGCAGTGTGTCAGAACGGCTGATAATCCTAACACGTAAGCAGCTGGCAGGACGAGAGCGACATGGGAAGTTGGTTATTACTGTTATCATCATAACTATTATCATTATCAGCCCGAGCAGCAGCAGGTCCCCTTCATCTGGGAGCGATGCGTCATACGGCTGGGTCGAAACCATGAAGTGCCAGGAAGCGACCTGCGCAGAATGTAAAACACAAAGACAGGGGGAAAATATGGTTGATTCACTCTATTCTTTCGATTTCTCTGCCTCTCCCTATTTCAGTCTCCCACACCCCCTCCTCCTCTCGCCGCTCTTGCCCTTCTCAATTTTGTGTTTTTCTTGCACTAGCACAGATCCATTTCTCTGCTTTTCAAGGATTTTCGCCATCTCCTACTTCGTTTGGGACACTGTGACATAAGGAAGCACCTACATGTCCTGTCATACATCGATTTTCTTCGCTTGCGCCCCCTCGCCATGTATATCATGGGGCCACGCAACTGTATGCTGGTGGGCTGAATGAACCACCAGCTGTCTTGTCTCTCTCAAACACCTTTTTTTTCTCCGTTCCTCCCCCTCTGGACAACAGTCGAACCCCCGCAAGAGTTTATTCGCGTTCTTCGGAGACTAGCATCTTATCTCTGATTGGCACGTAACGGAGGACGAAAGGAATCGTCATATTTGGTTTTTTGGACATCTCCCACTCTGACAACCCACAGCCTGTCGCGGCAAACACCACACACAATGCCCGTCATCACGCTTTAGGGCACCAAACCAGAGAGGGTGACTTACTGCTGCCATCAAGTGGCCTCCTGGGGAAACTGTAACCTGTTGCTCATAATGTTTCACAATGGACAAGAAGGGTATGTATAGGCCCAATTCTGCAGATATTAAAAATAAACATAAATAAAAAAATTACAATAAAGTAACAATAGGAAAATGAACACTTAGATAAAAATAAAATATTTTTTAAATTAAAATGTAGTCTTCATTTTTGAAGTATTTTCTTTCTTTATTATTTATTATTTTCTATTTTTTCTATTTATGCTTTTATTTATTTTTATTCCCACATGTATTTATTTATTTATACATTTATTTTTTAAAATATATTTTTGTATTAATTCTTACATTTATTTTTAATTTTCTGTGTGGAAATGAGAGCGGCATGATAGTGCTGCATTTTCCATAACCTAGATTAAATCATCAATATGTTCAAAACAGCATCTGCATTAACTATAACCTACGGGCCTGGTTTCACAGACAGGGCTTAGATTAATGCAGCATTAGGCCTTAGTTAATTAGCTTTTATAAACGTGCCCTAGAAGAAGAAAAAAAACATTACTGGTGTACATCTTGAGACAAAACAATGTCAAGTTGCTTTCAGTTAAAAAACCTCAAACATGCATTTTAATCTGGGACTAGTCTTAAACTATGTCTGTGAAATGGGGGATAATCTATTTCTGATCTGATTCACCTAGTTTTTTCTAAAATACATGACTTCACTTTCTCACGCAATTACCTTTAGTGTGTATAATTTTTTTTTAATAGCAATAAAGACTGCACTTACCGGTTTCAGGCACCCAAAAGCTGTTGCTCGCTCTCTCTATAGAAAAAGTAAAACGTTGTCAATAACCTGGTTTTACAGGGTTTCAAGTAAACACTCTCCAGCAGTGGGGTAGGCTGTCAGTAAATAACATTAATGATTATGGATGTCAAGTACATAATTGACTGAGGAGGTGGACGCAGGAGGTTTATCTTTCCCAGAGGGGTTAATCAGGTTAAGTACAATGTTGTCATGTGTGCTTGACGCTAATCCTGCCTAATCTGAGGACATTATCTTGATACATATCTGAAAGGTGGAAAGATTAATGCTTCAGAAACAAAATGCAAACCAGAAATGTGACAAGAATGTGTTATCGGGATTAAAAATGTTCCAGGCCCACGTGCCTGTGGAAAAGGACTCCTCATCCTCTTGGGTTTTTTTTATACTTCATCGGATATGACTGATTAACAACCCCTTGAACAAAACCTAGAACAAATTCAAATTTCATGGCGTTTTCTAAAAAAATAAAAATACTTGTTATAAATGAATGTGTGCTGCAACATGTTTCTATCTCTTTCTCTATGCATCGCTCTCATTCACTCAAATCCTCAAGAACGACCTGATTTGGGTTTATGTTATATATGTGTATGGACATGTGATTGTGCTGGCTGAATGGTTCAGGATGTGGGCTGCTTACACAAGGATGGATCATTCTGTACAGTAGTACAGATGACAATACTTGAGCATTGACATTGTTAGGTATAGTGATACAGTGCTAATCACATGTCGCTGATCCTTGACAAAAGCCATAAGGCCCACAAAACAGCTTACTTTGGGCAAAAACCACCCACTTTAGACAAGAAGAGATGCCTAATCAGATTCAGCATGTATAGCAGCCATTCATAGTTTGCTTTTATGTGACAGGTTTATCACAAAAACAGAATGCCAATACAATTTATTACCTGCCATTGATGAGATTTTCCATCATTTATGACACAGCGCTCCCCCCACCATTGACAAGTTTTCGGCAATCGTCGTTTTTACTGTTATATACGGTAGGGGGTGCTGTACAGATCTTCTGAATAAGCACAGACCTAAGACGGCAGCTGCTAGCGTCAGTTGCTAGCACGCCTTTAGGACAGGAAAGTGAAGTTTACATGCAGAGCTCTTACTAGCCTTATGTCCGTTTACACTTACCCCCCTAAACCTCACTCCCATACGGGTCATGGCACCAAATGTAACCAGACCTTTTCCACCTGCTCAGCGCAGGATTCGAACTGAGGTCTCCGACGTGGGAAGTGGGTGCACTAACAATGACAATAAAGACCACAGCCACTAGCATGTCTCTTGAGGCCAGGGGAGTGAGGTTTATGCGACCAGCTCTAACTGGCCTACATTACACTTACCCCCAAAAACTTCACTACCATCCGGGGTCATGTAACCGGTCCTACTCGCCCTGCTCCGAGTGGGATTTGAACCAGGGTCTCCAGTGTGGGAGGCTAAAGACTGCAGCGCTAGCATCAGTCGCTAGCGTGCCTCGAGGCAGAGGGGAGTGAGGTTTACACACACAGCTCTTACTGGCCTATGTCCGTTCCTCAAGATCTGTTTAAACTGTGGATCTGTGTAAACCAGAAGTAGCCTGACGTCAACATACTCAATTTTAGTCAGAATATGAGTATGATACTGCTCCATTGGGTTGTGATTATGGGGCGTGTTTCAACCGAACCAGGAAAGACCTCAATTGGATAGACCTACAACCAATCAGAGCAAAAGAGCGACGCATAGTTGGAAGAAGTAGAAGATGAGTGTAAACGAACTTTGCCGGTGTTGTAAAAAGAATTTAAGGATACACAAAGTGCTTACCAACACAATCATAATTTTTGAGATAAATATTAAAGGTGAATGCATATACAAACAAGTTCTCCGTTTAGGATTAGAACGAATTCAACCCAAACGCTCTTTTGTGACGTGAATGCTTACGTTACTGTTTATCATCTGTCCATCATCGTATAAAGCCAGCCCTGATAATTGAATTGGTCCAAACAGCTCCTGTTCGGGCATAGTTGCTCCACAACGGATCAAGTCAAGAGTCTCCAGCTCAAATGTTGTGGGCGGGGCTAAATTTGTCTGGCATCCAGGCTAAACCAGAAGCTAACGTGATCTCCAAATATTCAAAAGCAAATATAATTAAAAATGTCCTTAAGTTACCAAGAGAAATAGTTCATAATAATAGTTAATAATAGTGTGCCAAACCGCATATAGAAAACAAATTTTCCTGGAAGTTGCTGGAAGTTTGAGAAAGCGCTAACCAGTTTTGCATGCAACAGGCATCAGACGAGTGGAGGGTCAGCTAGTGCTTCTCAAACTTGTCCTGAGGACCCTCCACCACTGCACCTTTTGTAAGTCTCCCTTATTGGACACACCCAGTTCAAGTCTTGCCGTCTCTACTAATGAGTTGAATCAAGTGTGCTCGATGGGGGAGACAAAATGTACAGTAGTGGGGGCCTTCCCGGACAGGTTTGACCAGCAATGAGCTAGTGGATTGTCTGAGATTATAGCAGGGATTCTCAACTCTGGCCCTCAAGGTTCAGGGTACAGTTGCATGACAACGATTACAAAAACGGAAAAGTTTTTCCTTTGCGTTTTTCACGTAAAGACAACAAAGTTGTCAAAACAATCGCCATTATCACAAAAACGATTAAAAACGCTGTATTATGCATGCCAGGTCAGTAGTTAGTGATGTCACTTTGTAAAGAAAAACTAAGTGCCTATAGAACATGTAATAGAGTGGTGCAGGTATGACATCACTTTGCTGGCAAAACGCAGAAGAGAGTTAGCATTTTAGCACTTCTGGTTCCCTCGTCCCAAAGTCAATGAGTTTTTTTGAATGGGGTTTGTGTTAAAGTGCTGAAATAAGGTCTGTGGTGATCACAAGCTCAAGACACTTTCACGTTTTATTCTATGACATAAAACACATCATTACCTCACTCATGATTTTTTGAAGCTGTTATGTGTCTTGAAAAGGGCAGTTTCTAACAAGTAGCTAAATGGGTCTACAGAGGAAATTAAACGTCATCACAACGAAAAGGTAAACTCAGTCCGCGCTTTAAAACCTCATTATGCTTATAATTGTGCTCTTATAAACTATTCTAACTCAATCTTTCTGGGAAAATGTTTTGAGATAAAAACTGGAAAAGAGTTGTGAGAAGCTTAGTGATAGTGACGTTGAATTTGTGGGACCGTGGTGTAGTTACTTTATAGCTTACCTTTAGCTTTTTACTTTGCTTTTTACTTCCGGCGACTTAATTTGGACTTCAAAATTCATAAAAATTATCTGTGATAATTATTTTAAAAAAATAACGTTCAATTCCACGTCAAAACGCTGTTAACGTGTAAACAACCAAAACGCATAAAAAGTTTTCCATTTTTAGTTGCAAAAGAGTCGTGTAACCTGCAGGAAAGTGGACCTATAGGGCCAGAGTTCAGACCCCCTGGGCTACGGTATTAAAGTTGATAAAATAGTAATGTTTTCTTTTATATTTTAATGTACATCAAAGTGAAAAACTATTGCAAAAGAAAAAAAAATGTGTAGGCCGGGACATGGTTCTATCGATTGGTTGTTGATTGGATGGAGGTAGATCTAAATGTGAGCTTTTAGGGAATTGTAAAAGGAAGGCTGGGTTTAATTGCACTAAATGATTAGAAAAGTTCAGAAATTCGTCACAGAGATAAATCTGTCGTTTCACTGCATGGAGGATTGAGTTATAGCGAAACTATTTTTAAAAAGATGAAAAAAATGCTTCATGACTTGTTCACAATAAGATCTACAACATGCATTTAGCAAATAGATAGAAGATGTAATAGAAATTTTCATGCCAACTTGAAGGCTTTGAGCGTTTCGGTCCTAAATGTGAAATATATGTCCTCAAGCATAACCATGTCAATGATCTGCAGAAATTAAGCTCATCATCTTTATCTGTGTGGCCTGTGTCCATCCTGCTCTGTAGACATTCAGACCAGAGAAGCTCTGATAAAATGCCACCATCGGATCAGTGAGCCTGATAAATGTCAGTAAACTCCAAGTTTACTCAAGTCAAAGACATAACTTTGGAAAAAGAACAGGATGGTATTTAGAGGCAGAAAACAGGAGCACTCTGTACTTGACAGGAAATATAATCCACAAAGTATACAAAAGTGATTGATGTTATATCTACTACTTTTTCTTATACCATCACTTATAGCCAGTAACGTTTCAGACCATTAACATCAATATTAACAAGGAGTAGCCTAAATGTAAGAATATATTTATAGTGTCTTTGCAAGATGTTTCCTAGAACCGAGTCATTTGCATAAAGGCCTTGTACAATATAGGTCTATTATTTTTTATATAAAGTAAAGAAATGTGTATTATGAATGCTAAAGTACACAGATAAAATGTTTACTGATCACACTTGTAACAATAGCCACCACAACAACAGACAATCTGATCAGTTACACTGTCCTGTCAGCCAATAGTGCTTCTAGCATTTGACCGGCCTCCCATCAAAAAATAGTCCCCATATTTTGATATTCTTTTTTTGATAATGTTATGGATATGGAAATAGTTTGTACCTGCAGTACAGCATCCATGACAAACTATGTGTGCAATAAAGAGCTGCTTCATTGCTGAAATTATATAAGACAAGTTTTGTTCCCTACAATGGATATTAGATAAATAACCACCTCATCCAGAATTCTGTTTTGTTTTCTGTCTTATCTCCCTGCTATTTCAGAGTGAGAAGTCAAATGACTCAGTGCATGAGTGAACTGTCTGAATCAATCTAAATCACTTTTTACAAACCTGTTGACCCATTACATCAAAAGAGTGTTCCATTCACAAAATATTATCAGGGAAAGTGATTCATTTAGTATTAAATGGTCAGTATGTGGTAATCTGTCCATCATCAGACAAGGATTTTATCAGTAGCCTAATATTTTATTGGGGCACAGTATTTAACAAGGTCAAGCAACACTCCTGCTGCAACATTTTGCTATATGCATACAGGTCCTTCACAAAAATTTAGCATATTGTGATAAAAGTTCATTATTTTCCATAATGTAATGATAAAAATTAAACTTCCATATATTTTAGATTCATGCACACCAACTGAAATATTTCAGGTCTTTTATTGTTTTAATACTGATGATTTTGGCATACAGCTCATGAAAACCCAAAATTCCTATCTCAAACAATTAGCATATCATGAAAAGGTTCTCTAGAGACCTAATCATCTGAATCAACTAATTAAATCTAAACACCTGCAAAAGATTCCTGAGGCTTTTAAAAACTCCCAGCCTGGTTCATTACTCAAAACTGCAATCATGGGTAAGACTGCCGACCTGACTGCTGTCCAGAAGGCCATCATTGACACCCTCAAGCAAGAGGGTAAGACACAGAAAGACATTTCTGAACGAATAGGCTGTTCCCAGAGTGCTGTATCAAGGCACCTCAGTGGGAAGTCTGTGGGAAGGAAAAGTGTGGCAAAAACGCTGCACAACGAAGAGAGTGACCGGACCCTGAGGAAGATTGTGGAGAAGGACCGATTCCAGACCTTGACCTGCGGAAGCAGTGGACTGAGTCTGGAGTAGAAACATCCAGAGCCACCGTGCACAAGCGTGTGCAGGAAATGGGCTACAGGTGCCGCATTCCCCAGGTCAACCCACTTTTGAACCAGAAACTGCAGCAGAAGCGCCTGACCTGGGCTACAGAGAAGCAGCACTGGACTGTCGCTCAAATTTTGCATGTCATTCGGAAATCAAGGTGCCAGAGTCTGGAGGAAGACTGGGGAGAAGGAAATGCCAAAATGTCTCAAGTCCAGTGTCAAGTACCCACAGTCAGTGATGGTCTGGGGTGCCATGTCAGCTGCTGGTGTTGGTTCACTGTGTTTTATCAAGGGCAGGGTCAATGCAGCTAGCTATCAGGAGATTTTGGAGCACTTCATGCTTCCATCTGCTGAAAAGCTTTACGGAGATTAAGATTTCGTTTTTCAGCACGACCTAGCACCTGCTCACAGTGCCAAAACCACTGGTAAATGGTTTACTGACCGTGGTATTACTGTGCTCAATTGGCCTGCCAACTCTCCTGACCTGAACCCCATAGAGAATCTGTAGGATATTGTGAAGAGAAAGTTGAGAGACACAAGACCCAACATTCTGGATGAGCTTAAGGCCGCTATCGAAGCATTCTGGGCCTCCATAACACCTCAGCAGTGCCACAGGCTGATTGCCTCCATGCCACGCCGCATTGAAGCAGTCATTTCTGCAAAAGGATTCCCGACCAAGTATTGAGTGCATAACTGAACATAATTATTTGAAGGTTGACTTTTTTTTTGTATTAAAAACACTTTTCTTTTATTGGTCAGATGAAAAATGCAAATTTTTTGAGATAGGAATTTTGGGTTTTCATGAGCTGTATGCCAAAATCAACCGTATTAAAACAATAAACGACCTGAAATATTTCAGTTGGTGTGCAATGAATCTAAAATATATGAACGTTTAATTAAATCAGTGTCTTCTACAATTATTCACAAATAAAGTTTAACGTTTTTATTTTTTAAGTACCAAGTAAATATCATAGTATCCCATCAGAGCACAACCATAGTACCTTTTGTAAGGGGTATCTCAAATAATTTACCATGATGTGAACAAATAAACTAACTTGACTTGATGTCAATAACTAGCTGAAGTAATATCTGGGTGCTCAATACTTGAAGTCAATACTTTAAGCAACCGCTCTCTTAAGTTTCAGAGATTTGGGCTGTTTCATCGAATTTTTAGATAATTACGTTTTAAAAGTGACTGAATTAAAGTGAAAGTAAGCCCTTTATTTTGAATTCATTGCACGTTTTGTGTCATCCGCTCCGTTTTTTATAGTCAGTCAGATCATTACTTCGAAAAAGAAACGTGGGAATGGTGTTGGTATCGTGAAACTGTTAAAGAATTGGCAGTAGCGTATACAGTGTGTGAGTGTGTGTCTCATTGCCGATAAGAACTAACAGTTATAAAGCGAGCTTGCCGGAAGATTTTCCTTTCAACTAATGCAGCCGTCCCACAGCAAACAACAGAGGATTGGAAGCAGCTGACTCAAAGACCGAAGTTCACATTAGTGACACATTCAACTGTTGTGGTGACCAAGCATTTCTTTTCGAAACGCCTTCAAAATGGAGGATTATGCTAGCTAAATCTCCGCAGTAAACAGCTTTGTGTGTGTGTGAGTGATTACCGGCGGTGAGTTTTCAGATCCAGAACAGGTAATTGCTTCTGACTCATGCGAGACCTGCAGGTATGCTGATAAAGAACGAAAGTGCGCATGCGCACAGTTGTCAAGACTATAAAATATTTTTTTTATTTATTTAAATTACGAGAACTTGGAGGGTAAAATACTTTTTTTGATACTTGAAACTTAATGTATTACTGTCAGTTTATTTATGTGTCTGTTTTTCTGTAGCTCTAGTAAATGGAGTGGAAGAGTAGAGCTCGTGTAGCGGTGATAGGGGCTGGTCCGGCAGGGCTTTGCGCCGCTCGACACATTCTGTCTAGGCCCGAGACGTTTGATCCACCCGTGGTGTATGAAATTACTGATCATTTGGGTGGGACCTGGTTCTATGAGGAACAACTGGGCACATATGACAATGGATATCCCATCCACAGCAGTATGTATAGGGACCTCAGGTAGAGAGAAAAACTGTTCAATCCTGCTGAGAATAAAGACATCTTAAACCTTGTGCTTTTCAGGACTTTTGGGCTGGTTTACACCATACTATCTTGTCTGATCTCTCAGACTGACAAGCTGAACCCTATTAAAGTCGCCATGAAATGGGAATTGCGTGCTCACTGCAGAGCCAACTCCTCCTCTCTGGATGTGATGGGTGGAGCTTTACCTAAATTAGGTTTAGGGTTATGGTTAGGGCGTGGCTGGACCGTCAAGCTCTACCCATTGGGTCCAGAGTTGGGGAGCTGAATGTCAAGCTCCACCCTTTGGCTCTGTAGTGGGCGGCATCTCCTTTTCTTCCTTATTGTGATGTGTAACCAAGTGAAACGACTTCTCAAACAAGAAAAAAATGTAGGCCGGGACTTGATTTTGTCTATTGGGAATTGATCGGATGTTTTTTTTATTATTATTATTTTTTTTATTAAGATTACAAGGACACATTCTTTTTTCTTTTTTTAAAATATAATAATGTGCACATATGAATCATAATAAATATTCAATAAAAAAATAAAAAAAAAAAAAACGTAGAACCCACCAGCAAGGTTTAAGATATCTTTTTTTTTTTTTTTTTGAGCAGGGAATTTATTCATTTTTAATTTGTGTCCAATTTTTATGCAACTTTATGTTCTATAAAATCCTATATCTGTTTTAAAGAACCAATTTGCCTAAGGAGGTTATGATGTTCCCTGGTTTTCCTTTTGATGACCACCTGCCTTCTTTTTTGCACCATACGTCAGTTCAGCTGTATTTGGAAAAATACTGTGAGAGACATGATATCGCCCGTCACATCAAGGTATGTTTGTCTTGAATATAAATTCTGTCTGTAATGAAACTTAATCAGTCTCCTACTAAATTATTCTTTCAATGCAAGAAATGTGGGTTGACAATACATTTTTTAGATTTATTAAGGCCTAAACCAGGGGACAAACCATCCAGAATGTTGTTATAAACCAGTCCTTCACCATGACCGTTTACTTTGCAGACCTAATCATATTGTCTCTAGATATAAAACTCCATAATAATGTGAGAAACTGATGGTATGGGAAACAATATGGATAAACCATCAGGTGACAAAGGCTATTTGGCATGTGTCCATATATTCTAAGTCTGAGAAAGCAATGCATCACTCAAAAAGTCTGGTATTTTTTTCACAGGTCTCTTTCCACAGTTGTAGGAACATGATCATAGTCCTCCTACATAAAACTCTGAATAAACTTGAGTAACAACAGCTATTACGGTAAAACTGTTAATCAACTAGTCACCAGAAAGTTGAGATCATTACGGATTGCCTATTGATCAGGGTTGTAGGGGCCACTGACCTCTGCTTATCAGTAAAAAACATCAGCGCCACCACAAACATAGAAGAACCCCAGTGTGTTTCGAAGCCACAGTAGAAACGTTCTCAGTATTAGTATTTTTCTTACCAACAGAAGCAAGAATATTGCTTATGACAGACTGCTTTGTCCCTCACAGTTCAACACCGCGGTGGAAAAGGTGAAGCCCGTCTCCATGGAGACGGAGACAGGGGGAGCTGTGACGTGGGAGGTAATTTCGCACCGCACATGTGGAGACCGGAACACGCAGACGTTCGACTCCGTGTTCGTCTGCAACGGGTGAGGAATGCCATCTTAAAGAGTCCTTTTATCTCCTAGACATGCTCAAATGGACACAATTGCATCTAATCTTCAATTGCAGCTTCGCAGTGATGTTCTAAATGCATAGCATTATTCAAATAGTGGCATGTTCATTTACCCTATAATATTCCCAGAGGCTTTTATCTTGCTGAATTCTCTCAGAGGTGATGTGAATGGGTATTATGTTATGCATTCATGTGGCATTTCTGTGAGGGAATTCAGAAGACCACAGGAGCCCTTTAGCGTCTCAGTGCTGACTCATATTTCCTTCCTCTTTCTGCAGGCATTACTCCGACCCCCACCTGCCCTACATTCCTGGAATAGAGCATTTTAAAGGTACAACAAATGATCACTGATCACTACAAATGCATAACCCTGAAAGCCCCAACCATCAGTCTCATTACACCCCTGCATCTCCCCTTTTTCTCTCTGTCTCTCATCTTCTTACATTTATCTTTCACTTCCTCTGTTGCTGTTTTGCAGGGAAAGTCTTACACAGTCACTCGTACCGCTATCCAGAGCCCTACGCCAACAAATCCGTCGTGGTCTTGGGGGCCAGAGCATCTGGTGTGGACATTTCCATTGAGTTAGCCCAAGTTAATGCTCAGGTTTGTGGCTTAACTTTTTTTCTTTCTTTTTTTACAATATCACATATACTATTTTAAGTGGCAGAGCTTTGTTTGGTTGTGAATTAGAGGATTGGTCCAAAAACCAGTCATTTCCGCAAAATGTATATATATATATTTTTTTTTTTCTATGGAACACAAAGGCCCGGTTACACAGAAAGGTCTTAGATTAAGCCAGCTGTGAATGTCAGACACCAAACAGTCGATGGGCCCCACTGACTTCCATGAGTATTTTTTTTCTCTCCATACTATGGAAATCAATGGGGTCCATCAACTGTTTGGTTACCCATATTCTTCAAAATATCTTCAGGTTCAACTTTGCATTGACTGGAATTTTCATTTTTGAGTAAAGTAACCCTTTAAAGTCAAGATTAAAATTCATATTCTGAATTTATTTAGCATCTGATGCTATAGAACCCATTCCCCACCCTATGTTTTTATACTCGGATGTATGTCATAATGAAGAAAAGATGTGTTACAACATCTGTTTCAAATCAAACTTTGTTTTTGATCTGTCCATCTTATCCATATCAGTAGTTCAAAATTATAATAGTATCATAAGTTTAGCATACAGATACACTCCTGAGTATCTGTAAGGAGTGAAAAGTGAAGCTGGCTTCACTGCTAATAATTGAGGGTTGAATGACTCTGTTTTCTCTCTCTCATTTTAGGTGATTTTAAGTCATAACAGTCCAACTTTGTCCTTACCTCCTGGTATCCAGCAGGCTACCTCTGTTGTTGGGGTCTTGGAGGATGGATCTTTACAGTTCCAGGATGGATCAGTGACCCGGGCTGATATTCTTCTGTTCTGTACAGGATACAACTTTAACTTCCCATTCCTTTGTCCATCAGAGCTAGGCCTAGATGTACAGGATCTTTGTGTGACTCCGCTCTACAAGTACTTGCTGCCCCCTGGCTTCCCGTCAATTTTTTTCATTGGCATTTGCAAAATTATTTGCCCTTTCATACATTTTGACTGTCAGGTGAGCAGAGAGGAAAAACGGGATGGTTTTAATAATGTTTGATTTGTGAATATGATTCATTCTCACTCTAACATTCAAATTTTTATCCATAGGTTCAGTTTGCTGTTGCTGTTCTGGAGGGTTCGGTAAAGCTGCCCACCCAGGAAGAGATGGAGAAGGAGTTGCAGAGAGAGATGCAAAAAAAACTAGACACAGGTGTGCAGGTGAAGCACTTGCTCAATTTGGACAAGGATCAGTGGGATTATTATCTTGATCTGGCCAGGGTGGCCCGATTCACACCCCCTCAGCCTGTGTTTAAGAGTCTATATGAAGAAGTGGGCAGACAGAGGAAGAAAGACCCACAGAAATACAGACAGATCAACTATAGGCTCATTGATGCCACACAGTGGGAGCTTTTGGAAGCTTCACCAGAACAGACAGATTGACTTTAGCGAGGGTTTGAGGAAAAAGAATGGGATCACAGAGTTTTCCTGTCATACATGAGAGGCTTTCTTTTGTAGGAAAAGAAAGTCTGTAGAAATACTAAAGAAAGTTATCTTAATGATTCTAATAATTATACAAACAAATTAGATATCAAAGTTAATTTCATTTTATCAGCCAATCATATGGAACCAGCTCAATGCATTAAGGCATGTAGACACGGTCAAGACGATCCGCTGAAGATGAGCATCAAAATGGGGAAGAGAGGTGATTTAAGCGACTTTGAATGTGGCATGGTTGTTGGTGAAACTGAAACTGGTGATCTACTGGGATTTTCATACAAATCCATCTTTAGGGTTTACAGTGAATGGTCTGAAAAAGAGAAAATATCCAGTGAACGGCAGTTCTGTGGGTGAAAATGCCTTGTTGATAAGATATAGCTTATAGAAAGTAACTCAAATAACCATCCGTTGCAACCGAGGTCTGCAGAAGAGCATCTGTGAATGCACAGCACGTCGTAGCAGATGGGCCTACAGCAGCAGAAGACTCACCGGGTGCCACTCCTGTCAGCTATGAACTGGAAACTGAGGCTACAATTTGCACGGGCTCACCAAACTTGGACAGCTAAGATTGGAAAAATTATTTCTGCGGTGACATTTAGATTGTTGGGTCAGAGTTTGGTGTACCCTGCCTTTTATTAATGGTTCAGGCTGCTGGTGGTGTAATGGTGTGGGGGATATTTTCTTGCCACACTTTGGGCCCCTTAGTACCAATTTAGCATTGTTTAAATGCCACAGCATACCTGACCATGGTTATTGTTGCTGACCATGTCCATACCTTTATGGCCTCCACAGTCACCAGATCTAAATCCTATAGAGCACCTTTTATATGTGGTGGAATGGGAGATTCGCATCATGGATGTACAAACGTCAAATCTGCAGCAACTGCATGATGCTATCATGTCAATATGGACCAAAATCAAAGAATTAAGACAGTTCTGAAGGCAAAAGTGGGTCCAACCTGGTACTAGCAAGGTGTACCTTATAAAGTGACCAGTGTGTGTGTGTGTGTATATATATATATATCCTTTCCTGTCATTCAGACCTGAAACACATTTCAAAAAAAGTTGGGACAGTCAAGCATTTACCACTTTGTAATGTTGCCATTCCTTTTCACAACACTTAAAAGACATTTAGGGACTGAAGACACCAAGTGATGAAGTGTTTCAGGTGTAATTTTGTTCCATTCTTCCTGCAAACAGGTTTTAAGGTGGGCAAAATGCGCCACACATTCTCTATTGGAGACAGGTCGGGACTGCAGGGAGGCCAGTCAAGTACCCGTACCCTCTTCCTCCGCAGCCAGGACTTTGTAATATGTGCAGAATGTGGTTTTGCATTGTCTTGTTGAAATATGCATAGACGTCCCTGGAAAAGATGTCCTCTTCTGTGCTCCAAAATCTCTATGTACTTTTCAGCATTAATGGTGCCTTCACAGAAGTGCAAGTTACCTTTGCCAAGGGCACTGAAACAACCCCATACCATGACAGACCCTGGCTTTTGGACTTGTTGCTGGTAACAGTCTGGATGATCCTTTTCTTCTTTGGTCCGGAGCACACGGCGTCCATTCCTCCCAAAAAATACCTGAAATACTGATTCATCTGACCACAGTACACGTTTCCACTGTGTGATGGTCCATCCCAGATGCCTCCAAGCCCAGAGAAGTCGATGGCGCTTCTGGACACTGTTAACATTGGGCTTGCTTTTGGAACAGTACAGTTTTAACTGGCATTTGTGGATGTAACTACGTATTGTGGTACTTGACAAAGGTTTGTCAAAGTAGTCCTGAGCCCATGTGGTGATATCGCTTATACTGTAGATGAATGACAATTCTTGATGCAGTGCCGTCTGAGGGATCGGAGATCACGGTTGTTCAGCTTAGGCTTGCGCCCTTGTCCTTTATACCTCATTACTAGCCCTAAATTGCTCCTGTCCCAACTTTTTTTGAAATGTGTTGCAGGTCTGAATGACAGGAAAGGATGCATATTTACAAATGACATGAAGTTGACCAAACAAAACATGAAATATTTTTTGTTCATATTGTCAGCAATGAAATACAAGTCAAAGTAAATTTAGAAATCACTTCTCTTTTTTTGCATTTTCCATACTGTCCCAACTTTTTCTGATTTGGGGTTGTATATATACACTATATTGCCAAAAGTTTCATTGTTAATCCGTAGGGTTTAATATGGAGTTGGCCCACCCTTTGCAGCTATAACAGCTTCAAATCTTCTTGGAATGCTTTCCACAAGGAATTTTTGACCATTCTTCTAGAAGCGCATTTGTGAGGCACTGATGTTGGACGAGAAGGCCTGGCTCTCAGTCTTTGCTCTAATTCATCCCAAAGGTGTTCTATCGGGTTGAGGTCAGGTCTCGTTGCAGGCCATTCAAGTTCTTCCACACCAAACTCTCTCATCCATGTCTTTATGGACATTGCTTTGTGCACTGGTGCGCAGTCATGTTAGAACAGAAAGGGGCCATCCCCAAACTGTTCCCACAAAGTTGAAAACATGAAATTGTCCAAAATATCTTGGTATGCTGAAGCATTAAGAGTTCATTTCAGTGAAAGGGGCCAAGCCCAACCCCTGAAAAACAACCCCACACCATAATCCACTAAACGTTACACTTGGCACAATGCAGTCAGCAAGTACCATTCCTGGAAACCGCCAAACATAGACTCGTCCATCAGATTGCCAGACAGAGAATCGTGATTCGTCACTCCAGATAACACGTCTCCACTGCTCTAGAGTCCAGTGATGGCGTGCTTTACATCACTGTATCCGGTGCTTTGCATTGCACTTGGTGATGTAAGGCTTGGATGCAGCTGCTTGGCCATGGAAACCCATTCTATGAAGCTCTCTACGCACTGTTCTTGAGCTAATCTGAAGGCCACACAAAGTTTTGGAGGTCTGTAGCTCTTGACACCGCAGGAAGTTTGCGACTTCTGCGCACTGTGCGCCAATTTACAATGTCTAAATCTATATCTAAGTTAAAGTTAAACTGAAACATTTGATCTTGATAATGTATTAGTGTTTACTCATGTTTTTCTTTTGTTTTAATGACAGAATAAGCTGTATGAGCTCCACAAGTAATACAATAGATAATAGATCCTGACTAAAAAAATCATTGGGGATCATTGCGTTCACTAACCCATGTAAATGTACGTAAATGGGTCAATGACAGGCCTACAGTACACCACTATTTTTGTTGTTGTTTTTTTTTGTTTTTTGTCTATGTAATTGTCCAGAGATTGTAAAAAAAGAAATGGGTGTCATTAAAAGGCTGATATTGCTAGAACTTGTTTTTAATTAAAAATTCAATAAAACCATTCGGTCGATTCGTGTAAAATATTTACTTAACTTGACATTTTAGTCATTAAACTTTTTAAATAAGATTTTTTTAAATATTCCATTTAATTTTTTTTATTGTATGATTTTGCTAAATAAAATGTTTTTTTTTTCTAATGCTTTTTCACTGCTTTCACTTTGCATCTTAACTCATAGCGAATCTACAACCTCGAGCTCCTCCAGAAAGTTTTAAATATTTACATAGAGATGCGAGGTGAAGTTTATGTTAGGGTTTAAGGGAATGTGATTTTCTACATAACTGAAGCATTGCATCACAGCTTTCATCAGCAGTGTGAACACGACACAGTCCCGCAGACTTTCCCATCTGCTGGCAGTCTTCATCTCCCAACATGTGAAATCGGACACCTACTTTCTCAACCCTTCCCAAACAGTCTTATCTGCACTTCCAGCTGTCACTATAACAGTATACAAAACAGTCGCGCAATTCAAACTTTAACAGAAGCAACTCACTGCACAAGATCAGAAGATCGACATCGATTAAAAGGTCGCCGTTAACTTGCGGTTTAAGAAAACAGGAGAAGAAACACGGACGAAGGGCGGGTGGAAAGGGAAAGCCGTATGGGTGTTTCCTCTCCAGCAGATGAAGGATTGAAGTAGTGAGAAATATTTCACTAAACTGCGCGAAATGTGTTAATACATTAAAGTTTATGTGACAGTCCGCGATGTCGACATCAGTTTTCTGATAAAAGGTGAGTGAATTAATGTCATCGACATTTAAAGAAAACAGGAACTGGAGGTGCTCAGCCGCAATACAATCCAATTTTTTTACGTGTAATATTAAGTATAAGGTGTATGATTGCTAGAAAAAAAAACATCTTGAAGATTTGTTTGAAAGATGCACGTAATCATGCGTCACGAAGCAAACGGAAAAGATACTAAACTTTAATGTGACTGCGTGTGCTGGAGTTGTTTTCTCTGAAAACAAGAATTTTAATGTAGCATTGGGTTTACTTTAAATGTCTGGAATGAAATGAATTGCCCAAGTGTCTAATTGTCTCCTTCATGATGTGTAAACAATTGACACGAACAATAAAGCAGATATCAACTTTTTTTATCTTGTAGACTATGTAGCAGCCTATAACTACAAATTAATTTTTTCCCTTTTGTCTCCATGAGGACGTCTTTTGGCCTGTCCCCAGCCATGTTTCCACATTCTCCTTTGTTAGGAAATATAACCAGTTTGATTGCTAAATTATTATTATTATTTTTTAAATGAGTTACTGTAAAGGCCTAACTTTTTAAAGGCTTCAAAAGTGTAGCCTATCATGTTTTCCACAAAAATATTAAGCAGCAAAACCATTTTCAACATTGATATATTTCTTAAGCAGCAAATCAGCATATTGGAATGATTTCTGAAGGATCGTGTGCTGATGAAAATTTAGCTTTTATCACAGGAATAAAATGTGTTCAAATAGAAAATCATTATTTTAAAGGCACAATATGTAAGATTTTTGAATTAAAATATCCCAAAACTATTAGAACAATATATTTTGTTGACTTGTATACTTACTTGTTTATGGACCGTGTCCGTCCCTCGCCTATCCATGACATCATACCCGCGTTATCCTCGATTTCTGGTTTTATTTTGTATTTTCATGATTTACGGTGAGTACCATTTTTTTACCATGCCTAATATCGATCTGATATAGCTGCAATGTGCAACAAGTGTTTCATAGTAGCCGCCGAGCAAACGCACAGAAAAGCATTATAACAACTTTCAACGCACTCAAATAATGTAGCCTATCTAATATGATAAAACAGCGCTGCGTTACCCCACATACACAGGACTGGAAAAAATGGAGGCGGTTGTTTGCTACTGCGGCAAAATTTTGATGTGGCCTTGGTGAGCATAAAATACTTTTAAAAAATGCTCTTACAGACCCAAACGTTTGAACAATATAGTGTATATTACATTTCAAATCTCAAATTGTCACAACTAACTTTATCAATTAAAGACTTTCTGATAGGATGTTTAAAATCTTAAAGAAACATGCTTTAAAAATAAAAATTTTCAGGCTCCAAAACATGTGTGACTTAAAATGCGTGTGGAAATGCATGTGCTTTTAGCCTGCCTATGCTGGACTAGCATCACTCTCCAACGGATGGAGGAGAGCGACAGGCATTATGAGAGGACCACAGATGACCCCTCACCCTCTGGCCAGGGGACCAAACAGAAGAGTGAGGAGCCCACCCTGGGTGATCACGACCTACCCATAATGCACTGGGAGGATTTAAGTTTACGGATTGCAGAGCTAGAAAGGCAGGAAGAGAAAAGAAGGACAAAAGCAGAGGTAAAATTGTATTTAGACTTTATATATACACTATAACACAATATTTGGAATAATTACGATTATTTTGAAATGTTTTTGAAAGAAAACTGCTACCAAATGCTCACCAAGGCAGCATTTATTTGACCAAAAATACAGTAAAAAAATATTATTTTTACTATAGATGTTGAAAAAGTTTTTATTTTTTCAGGATACTTCAATCAATTGTTCAAATGAAATAGAATAGAAAACAATATCAATATCATTACTGTCACAATTTAATCTATTCTTGTTTTTTACTAATTTAATCTTTTTTCATCTTACTTACCCCAAACTTTTGAATGGTTTCAGTTTCCATTAAAAAAAATAAAGCAATTATTTGCAACATTGATAATAATAAGAACTGTTTCTTGATCACCAAATCAGCATATTAGAATGATTTCTGAAGGATCTGCTTAAAAGCTTTTCTTTTCCACCACAGAAATAAATTACATTTTAAAATATATTAATATAGAAAACAGTTATCTTAAATTGTAATAATATGTCACAATATGACATAAATAAATGCAGCCATGGTGAGCATAAGAGACTTCTTTCAAAAACATCTAAATCTAATCTAATCTTTATTTTACAGTGTCATTGTTACATATGTTTGTTAGGGGTTAACAGTTTAGACCCAGAGACCAGTAGTGAAGAATGAAGACCAAGAGTCAGGAGTGCAATTAATTAAAGACATTTTTTTACTGAAGAATAATTTGCAGTTTCATCAGCAGAAGCCAGCTTCAAGTCTCACAAGGAGTTCGTAGGCCGCGCTCCCTCTCTACCAGTCTCGTCGTACCGTACATACAATTTCCCTAACAGTTATACTGTTTTCAAGGTGTAACCATGTCGTTACTGCAAGGTGGATGATTCTGAGTGGCTCAGAGAAAATGAACAGTCAATCTGTAAATTTCCACTCATTGTCAATAAATCAGATGCACGTGTACATACGCGTGTTACTTGTTGACGTTTTCACCCCGGAATAAGGCACGTAGTGACCTTTCAGGTCTGAAGCAGGCACCAGCTTGCCCAGAACAACAAGTCCACTCATCTCTTAGGATGCTCATTGTACACAACCTCAACACTGATATGTAACACAGAATATTGCGCACATACACAGATACACAATCTCTCCAAGGTTGGAGCTGATTAAACTCCAGTTCTGACCAGAAAGTTTCCCAAAACATACTGATAGCATGTGCTTTCTCTCAGTGAGAGGTACAGACAATAGTACAGGCAATATTCATATTGATTCTTTAGTGCTTCAGTAAAAGGAAATATAAAAAGAATAAAATATAATAAAAATGAAAGACAAATCCATATTTCATCTCTTGAAGCCGGGCTAAGTGAGCAAACACTGTTACGATGTGCAAGGGGTGTGTGATACCTCAAAAATCCAAACACACGACAACATGTTGCTATCAAGTGTTTAGTGACACATCACACATCTCTAGGCCAGACCCTCAGTCACCTCTCAAAGACCAAATACAAACTTTAGAAAACATAAAGGAAGAACAAACAATCAGTGGTTCTATTGATAAAGTAAAGTCATAACTGGAATGAATCATTAGAAATCATAATAATAATACAGGAGGATAAATATTAATTAAGGCTTTGAATTTAATTAATTTAATTTAGATATTTACAGGTATATTGAAGCGGCAGTGGATTTCAGAATGCACCTTTCATGTAACATGTAGTAACTATAGTAATAACTATAAATGATGCATAATTACATGCGATTCACCTAAACCATACTCTAATCCTAACCCTATAGTAAGTACATGTAGTTACTTAATATTACTGTGTATTACAGTGTAACAAAGACACCTTCAAATAAAGTGTAACCTAATGTTTTTATATATATAAAAGACCTTCTTGTGTTGTAGAGTCTGGGTTTATCAGACCGAGACAGAATACTTGGATGCTGGACAGGAGCGAAACACCATTCACTGCACCGGGAGCCATGGGCAGATGAGAACGACTACAGTCCCTGCCGTGTTCCTGTCATAACATCACGGTATTACGCACGTGCAGGTTCATAATGTTGAGACACGTTGTTCTGATGTTTCTATTTAAATGTGCACCGTGTGTTTCCATCGAACAGATTTAATAGTCCTAAAAATCTTCAGCTCTGTTTCATCAACAACAGTGAGAGTGAGGGGGAGGATGACGAAGGGGCATCTAGCAAAGAGGTGGGTGCTGAGAGTCGTGATAGTAGTTTCCCTGAGGTGTTCATGTAGTATCTCAGGTCATGATTTATGAGGTTGCAAAAGACATTAGTTTTTTGTCATCCTCAGAGCTCATGTGAGGTGGAGGTACGTGGGAGTTGCACTCCAGGGCTAAAACAGGAAGTGAAAACAGCTCTCAGGGCTCTCAGAGACAAGCTATGGGCAGAACAGAAAGAGAAAGAGGTGAGAGGTTTCAAAGGCATAGTTCATCTAAGAGTATGGTCCGTCTTTCCTCTGTGAAACACAAAAGGAGATGTTTTAAAAATGGAGCTTGTAATGGGGACTGAAGCTTTCAAGTTTCAAAATTGATTCAAAAGCACCGTAACAGTATAATTCGAGATATCTACTTTTGTGTTCCACAGCATAAAGTTAGACAGGATCACATAAGTGTGAGTAGATGATGACAGAAAAGTGGCTTCCAGAAGTACTTTTCTCTTTCATGTTCTTCAAAAAAATTCTTCAATAAAGAGTTCATAATCCAAACCAACCAGCTCTGGGATGAGTCACATAATAGATCTATATTTTGTATAAGAAGTCTCACCAAGGCTACATTTATTTGATCAAAATTGCAATAAAAACAGTATTATTGTGAAATATTATTACAATGTACAAATAACTGTTTTCTATTTTAATCCATTTTAAAATGTTATTTATTCCATATCATTACTCCAGTCTTCAGAAATCATTCTGCTGCTCGAGAACCATATGCTTAATATTTTTGTGGAACATTTACATAGAAAAATGTGATACATTGATAAATAGAATGCATATATTTGGAATAGAATCTTCTGGAACATAAGAATTGTCTTTACTGTCTGAGTGGTTCTCAACCCTGGGGCCACTAGAGGGCCTCAGCAAACTTTCAAGGGGACCTCAAGATGACTCAAAATGATTTACATTTAAATGTATTATTATTGTATAAATGTGTGATTTCTAGACATGTACATTTATAAAATCTTATAAAATGTCATAAGAATTTCCACCCATCAATTTTCCAAACCGCTTGTCCTATATAGAGTTGTGGGGCCATTTATAATGAATATAAATTTTTCTACTTATGCCAAGCTCTAAAATATTTAATCGGGCAGGAATTGTGCGTAAAACATTGTGCGATTACCTCAGCTCATGTAATGAATGTAATCCGATCCTGCTGCGTTTGTGCCGTGACGGCCATGACATTCAATCGACTCACTCATAATAAATTGAACATACACATTCAGTTTTTAATTGTAGCATCTCTAACTGAACTTATTTTATGAACGCGGTGGGCAAGTAAACCAGTAAGCCGTGCCTAGAGCAGCCTTGGGCAGCGAAGTGCATTCTGGGAATTGTTGTCTTTCATCCCCATGAGACAAAAATACATTTTCTGTGTTTTCTCAGTTTAGAAGGCACCAAATTAAAAAATAAGTTCACATTTCTACTACATTAATGACCGAGTTTAAATACAGATTCATCTTCCCAGCGCTGAAGTACCCCTTTAAGGGGCCTTGGAGTCATAAAGGTTGAGAACCAAAGTCCCTTTAAGACAAGTCATAATCTAGTTCTAAACCCTCTAATAATGACACATCTTGGTGCCAGATACCACAGTGATGTGATGACTTTACTGTTACTGTTATTCAACTATTGGCTCTTTCATTTAGAAGGTGGGGCTTATTCGCCATATTGGGGCATTGCACTTTCTCCCATTCATAAATAATCAGAGTGCACCATCTTCCTATTATAAATTATTTGTTGAGAACAAGCCATTCATTTATTTAAATGTGCACTGTGTAAATTGTAAAGGCAATCTAGCGGTGAGGTTGCAAATTGCAACCGCCCACCACTCACCCCTCCCTTTCGAAACATTTAAGACAGGGCCATAGAGGAGCTACAGTGGCCAGCACAAAGATGTTGTTTTCTGAGAGAGCAGAGCAGTTTGCCCGTTTAGGCTACTGTAGAAACATGACAGCGACTTCACTGTAATTGGACCCGCAGTGTATGTACAGTCACTGACAAAAGTCTTGTCACTTGTGTACAAATTGACCTGAAGTGCCGCTGAAATATATTTCTTATCAAGATTTTTTTAAAGAATTGGCTCATTTTAATCCCAACAGCTTTTGTAATAATGTTTCGGTGCAAAATGAAACTGTCAAAAAATATTCTAATATTCACAGCTTGGTAAAGCCCATTGAGTGAATTTTTGCAAAGTCATAAGTGTTGTCGCCTTGACATATGAGCTTCACCTGTGACCAATTAGATCTCAGGTGTGTATACAAAGAACCCCAGTGCACTAGACCTTCACATCAACTGCAACTAGACCTCTGCAAACATGCCTAAGATTCACCCTGAGACTAAAGTTTTGATTATCAAGAGGCTGAAGACCAGATCCACTGCTGATGTGGCAGACACCTTCAAAGTGTCTCAGCGTCGAGTACAGAGGATAAAAAAAAGATTTGAAGAGACTGGACGTTTGACAAACCCAGGTCAGGCAGACCCTGCAAGACAACGAGGGGACCGTTTGTTGGCTCGAAAATCCAAGGCCAGCCCATTTTCCACTGCAGCAGAGCTCCACGAGACCTGGTCACCTGAAGTCCCTGTGTCAACCAGAACAGTTTGCCGGATTCTGTCTCGAAATGGCCTCCATGGTCGAATCAGTGCCCAGAAGTTAGCACTAAACAAAAGACAATTGAAAAACCGTGTGGCATTTGCCAAAGCCCACAGCCTGCTAAAAGGATGGACTCTGGAAAAGTGGCAGAAGGATTTTTCAGATGAATCTTCTGTTGAATTACACCACAGTCGCCGCAAATATTGCAGGAGACCTACTGGAGCCCGCATGGATTCGAGATTCACCCAGAAAACAGTGAAGTTTGGTGGGGGAAAAATCATTGTCTGGGGTTACATCCAGTATGGGGGTGTGCGAGAGATCTGCAGGGTGGAAGGCAACTTCAATAGTCTAAAATACCAAGAAATCTTAGCTACCTCTTATATTCCCAACCATAAAAGAGGCCAAATTCTGCAGCAGGATGGGGCTCCATCGCATTCTTCCATCTCCACATCAAAGTTCCTCAAGGCGAAGAAGATCAAGATGCTCCAGGATTGGCCAGCCCAGTCACCAGACATGACCATCATTGAGCATATGTGGGGTAGGATGAAAGAGGAAGCATGGAAAACCAAAGAATATTGATGAACTCTGGGAGGCATGCAAGACTGCTTTCTTTGCTTTTCCTGATGACTTCATCAATAAATTGTATGAATCCTTGCCAAATCGCATGGATGCAGTCCTCCAAGCTCATGGAAGTCATACAAGATATTAAATTTGGATCTCACAGCACCACTACTTAATTTGCTGACATATTTTTGTATTTGCAGTAAATTTGTTCAATTTCTGTATAGGCGACAAAACTTTTGTCATGACAAAATTTGACCTTTCTGTCTTGATTAAATGATAAATCTTTTTTCAGTGAAACTAATTTATTTCAGTGCATTAAACATAATTTGGGAGGGTTTTAGATTTTCATGAGCTATTTCTAACACCAATTGATGAATTAAAAGTCAGGTTAATAGCAGGTGTTTCTACAAAATAGAAAAGCGACACGACTTTTGTCAGGGACTGTAGATAGAAATGGCTCATTCTAAGACAATAAAAACAACGGTTCATTATGTAATTTTTCATACACAAATGAAAACATAGTATATAAATAATACACACCGCACTTTTAAAGGTTTATACAGAATCATTAAAAAATATATAGAAAAAGATCAATGGGAGTTTTACTTCTGCAATGTTGCTCTGTAAGATTTCTGTGTTATTTTAACTTAATCGAATGTGTTTTTTGTGTGACTGACTGTCTTGTTGGTCATTCATTTCTCTAGTATTTATGTTTTTGCATATTTTTTAAATTTATTTTCAGCAAGAAGCCCCCCACAGTAACATGAACATAAAAAGAAAGATTCTTAGCCTTAGTGATCTGCAGACATGTTCTTTACTGCAGCTGAATGCACTCAGGGCCTCACTCAATGAAGACATTCAAGGTATCTTTTTCCTCAAGGATACAATTTTGCAATCATTTTCAATCAAAAATGCCACTCATAAATGTGTTATAATTTCCATGCTTCTTTAAACACTTATCCAAACAGTTTTTGCTCTTTTAAAATGACATTGATTTTGACATACATTTGATTTGTGCTTTTAGATTTGAGCTCAGAACTGGTGAAACATCTTGTAGTACGAGACCACCTTCGGACTACGCAAGATGCTTTGCTTCTGGATGTACAGGATATGACATCATTGTGAACGATTTTTGTTTGCAAAAAACTGCATAACTGCAGTTCAACGTTGGCACTTTCTGAAAGCAGTAATTTACTGTTACTCATCCTGTGGACTAACAAGGCCAGAATATCCTGTTTGTTCTTGAAGAAATGTAGCCCTCAAAGAAACTTTTGCTAAAATGTGAGTCACATTGATTATAGTCACAAGTTTTATTGTGAAAAAAAGTGCCTTAATAACGAACCCTAATGGCTCTGATTCATGTCTCATCACTTATGGTTTAATTTTGTATCTGTAGTAGAGAATATAATAAGCTGCTGTCAAAGCCATATGTGATCAATAACTGTGATGTATTAATAAGCCGTTACATTAAGCATTCCATTAAAATACAGTATATGAAATCGTCATAAGAATATAAACAGTGCCATTATACTGTCATATGAATGTGCCTTACAACTTTCCTGTGTATCAAACTTATACATGTGAATGAGTATCTCAGTATTCACGATAATTTAATAAAACGTTTATTTTATACACAGTCGTCTGCCTTTTTTGTGTAATTGGAAATAAAAGTAGTGTAAATATATATATATATATATAATTTTATCATATCAGGAATAACATTATGGCCTAATACCATTATGTCCTAATATTGTTGGACTCCACTAGACCCCTGAATGTGTGCTGTGGTATCTGGCACCAAGATGTTAGCAGCAGATCCTTTAAGTCCTATAGGTTGCGAGGTGGCGCTTCCATGGATCGGATTGTTTGTTCAGCACATCCCACAGATGCTCCATTGGATTGAGATCTGGGGATTTTGGAGGCCAAGTCAACACCTCAAACTCGTTGTTGTGCTCCTCAAACCATTCCTGAACCATTTTTGTTTTGTGGCAGGGCACATTATCCTGCTGAAAGAGACCACAGCCACCAGGGAATACTGTTTCCATGAAAGGGTGTACTTGGTCTGCAACAATGCTTAGGTAGGTGGTACGTGTCAAAGTAACATCCTCATGGATGGCAGGACCCAAGGTTTCCCAGCAGAACATTGGCCAACATCACACTGCCTCCGCGGCTTGTCTTTTTCCCGTAGTGTATCCTGGTGCAATGTGTTCCCCAGGTAAGTGACGCACACGCAACCGGCCATCAACGTGATTTAAAAGAAAATGGGATTCATCAGACCAGGCCACCTTCTTCCATTGCTCCGTGGTGCAGTTCTGATGCTCTTGTGCCCACTGTTGACACTTTTGGCAGTGGACAGGGGTCAGCATGGGCACCCTGACTGGTCTGCGGCTATGCAGCCCCAAACGCAACAAACTGTATTCTGACACCTTTCTATCAGAACCAGCATTAACTTCTTGAGCAATTTGAGCTGCAGTAGCTCATCTATTTGATTGGACCACATGGGCCAGCCTTTGCTCCTCATGTACATCATTGAGCCTTGACCGCCCATGACCCTGTCGCCGGTTCACCACTGTCCCTTCCTTGGAGCACTTTTGATAGATACTGACCACTGCAGACCAGGAACACCCCACAAGAGCTGCAGTTATATAATGCATATGTACAAAAAATTGCACAACACACCAATATTAAAACATTTGTATGGATGCCATTTGTAGCAGAATACTGTAAAGTGTAATTTAGAGTAAATTGCAATATGTAATTTACAGCCACAGTATTGATTGTATGTTTTGACATATGTATGGATAACGGTATAAAGATAACGGTAAATGTATATTTCTAAAAACCGTTCTCAATATTAACGAATAGCAGAGTTCACACTAACGATAACGATTTTTTTCCAGCTGATTAACGATAAAAACAGTGACAACCAATCAGAATCCATCATGCTGTACCGAGCTTGAGCATTTAAAGCTGAAGACAAGCACACTTAGAATAAACAGAACGATGCTTATATAAATATAGTTATAGTTATCGTTCTTGGTGTGAACGGGCCTTTAAGGTGATAGTGATGCATAAATATATCCAGTATAAAATGAGCTAAGAACACAAATTTAGTTTTATGTGACTGATAAGGTTTGCATCATAAGACAAAAAAGTTAACATTGTTATGTTAAAATTATTTGTACCTACTTGTTTAGCCCTGGTATGTTTTATACAATGAACCTGTGTGTTGAACATAAATGTACTGAACTGCATGCAGCTCAGCTGACTAACCATTCAAGCCAGTGGATGGTAAGAGAGAGAGAGAGAGAGAGAGAGAGAGAGAGGGCAGAGAGGTGAGACAGAAAAGAAGGAAGCACGCAGAATTACTGATTGAGACATGATTAGTTAAATCTTGAAGATCTGGATAGTGAATTGACAAAGTAATTTGTAAACAGAGACTGTAGTTACAGTGCAGCAAAACGTACACAGCACTGAACTTTTCATCCTGACCTTTTATCAGATGCGTGAAGAAATTAATGCATTTTGGCTGCACGTTGGAGTTACCTTTTTTCCTTGACCTTTAAACAGGTAAGATATTTCATATAGATCTATCAAAACAGAACAAGCATTTCTTTAGTGGGGGCAAAAAGAAAACTGCTTTAAACGAATAAAGATGACCTATATAGTCTTATATATCTAAATAATACAATCAGTTTTTTCTAGTTTAAGTTTTAATAATTAAATCATGGTGTTTATAATTGATATGCACAGTTTTGTGTTGAACTGTATGCTGGATTGGGTTTCCGCTCAGCGTTTCTTGTCTGAATGAATGAGTATTAATTATTTACTGGAACATACCTGCAAGAACACATGATATTGTAATACCAAAGCTGCCTCTGTAGTACAGAGTAGGAATATTTCTTAAGAAACAAACTTGTGTATTACATGAACTAAACATGGACATTGGCATTAGTGCTTCATGTTATGTAGGTACTATGCATATAGATGAATGCATCAGCCATGTCTTGACATAAATTAAGCATCTTAACGCACACGCTTCACAGTTTTCTTTGCAAACGAGGTCAGTTAGGTCAGGAAGTGACGCGTGTTGATACTTCTTAATTTGTGCAAAGAAAAACTGCAATGCAAAAGAACTTGTCTAATACATGGGACACAAAACAATGGGGGATGGAAAGATGAATGAAGGGTTTACAGAATGGTTTGTTACTGATTGATGGAGTAATAGACCAGAATTGGCCGAATCAGCACTATAGACAGATAAAGTTGAAGGGCTGAGTCATTGGTCAACCTGCAGTTTGCTTCGAAATAAACTATAGGACGGACTGCTAACACGCAAGTTCATATTTACAATGCAATCACAGTAAAAATATGTAACGTTCTTCTGTTTTCTCTATCTTGGAGCGATGTCCTCACAGGATATCCTGAAGGTTGAAGAATGTGGTGCTTCTAGATTGAGTTGAAGAGGTGCAGAGAAGACAGTGATGTGGCTTTGTGGTTACAAGATCAAGGACAGCTGATCATGAAGACCACGGCTTCAGTCTCCAATGCATCAATGCAGGAAGATGTTCGAAACCACAGCGCGCCGCATAGCTGCAGCATCGACGAGTCCTACAAGTATGTCATCTTGCCTCTGTGCTACTCCTTGACCTTCTTGCTCAGCCTCGTCCTGAACTCCACCGTCCTCCTGCGGTCCTACCGGTGCAAGAGTGGCCGTCAGTGGAACACTTCGCTGATTTACATGGTCAATCTGGCCTCCACGGATCTGATGTACAGCTTCTCACTGCCGTTCCTCGTGGCTAGCTACGTGATGCGTGACCATTGGGTTTTCGGAGACTTCATGTGCAGGCTGGTGCGTTTCTTGTTTTACTTCAACCTGTACTGCAGCATCTTCTTCCTCACCTGTATATCTGTCCATCGCTACATGGGCATCTGCCATCCGATCAGAACCATCACCCTGGAGAGCAAGCGGGCGGTTAGATGCATTTGCGCTGCTGTTTGGGTTGTAGTGTTCGTACTTACCTGCCCCATCGTACGGTTTGCCAAAACAGGGGATGTTTTGAGGAAAATAGGGGGTGGAGTGAATGGAGGAGACGATTCTTGGTCGGAAAGTAGCAGCGAAGCTGGACAAGTCGAGGTGGAGGTATACAGGAACTGTTGGGATGACGCAATAGACACAGAGTTTTCTGAATACGTGCCTTATGGAATCGTCCTGCACCTTCTGGGCTTCTTTTTCCCTTTTATCGTCATTGCGTGGTGCTATTCGCAGGTGGTGAGGACCATTTTCCAGACGCTACATTCCCAGCCACAGGTGCAGGAGGATGGTGGAATGTGTAGTGGGGTGGAAGGGGTCAAGGACAGGACATCCGTGTCCATCTCTGGCTCTCAACACGCACCATACCTCAACAGGCGACGCAAGTCCATCAAAACCATCATCGCCATCACCATCCTGTTCGCATTATGTTTTCTGCCCTTCCACATAACGCGGACACTCTTCCTCGTCCTCAAAGAAACAAAGGCCGCCGAGTGCCAAACCATGCGGATGGTTTCCATTTGCTACAAGATCACTCGGCCGCTGGCTTCCTGCAATTCGTGGCTCAATGCACTCCTTTATTTCTTAACAGGAGACAAAAGCTTAGCCTGCTGTGGACGGTCCAACGCTGGTCATAACACCCACCTTCTCTGGCCTTTACAGATTCTTGGAGGGCAGAAAGAGGCTGAGGATCAAGAGCAAGGCAATTCACATAAAGCAGATGAAGCTCATGACAGTGACTCAAAATCGTCAGGAATAACATAGATGAGGTTGGGAATGCACAAAGGGACAGACCTATTTTGAATGCTCCAGATTTCCTATTATTTATTATTCATTAATATTACAGAGTAATTTCACACAATCTTGAGTATTGCAGCATGTTTTATGCTAGTATGTGACCAAGCAGTTATGACCACCTCTTTTAAACATTATGTTTTTGTGTTTGTTTGTTTGTGATGGATATGTGGTGAGTAAAAAAATGTAATCAGTAAATGTTAATAAACTAATAATTCATCAAAGAATAAAATTGGCATTTCTTAAGCACAAAATAAGTTATTAATTGCTGAGTGACCAGAAGTAAAGTACTGTTAACATGCCAAAATAATATACAAAAGAAACAGGAAGCAAAAAGTTACTAATTAACATCTTGTGACAATTAAACCGATTTGCTCACACTTTTAGCAAGGAGATCCTGAAACTGTTGAAATGGATATCCTTGGTATTTTAAAATGTAAGGCCGGTAGTGATAAAGTCATTTTAATGTATCTCAAAGATAAAAATCACACTTTTTTACAAATGGAAACTTAATTTATGCTTGAATTTGTAATTCATAAGCATTCACCAATTCATAAGCACCACTAGAAAAGTGTTTCTATAAATGTTGTTCACATTAATAGAAGAAACTTCAAAAACTTGATTTTATTTTGTAAAAAATATAAATATGATAAATGCGTAACATGTAAGACTTTAACAATTCATAAGAATTTACCAATTCATAAACAACTCTAGACATTTGCTTTATAAATTCTATTATATACTTTTTTTTTATATGTTGAACTTAAATACAGTTCTGAAAGAACACACACTTTCATTATAAACGGTTAATATTGAATATGTAAGAGTGTTAAACTCATAAGAATTCACCATTAAAAATGAAAACACCAGATATTTGTTAGCCTATATAAATGTCATTCACTATGGCAGACCTTACTTAGGAACACGGTTTGTTAAAATGAGTTAATGCATTTGGTATCATGAACCAACAATGAAAAATAACTTTATAGCATTAAAATGTTTAACATTTCAATTAGTTCATGTATTATAAAACATCTGTGAATGAACAATAGCCCTTTTATAAATCAGCATTAACCTAAATTAATAGTGTGAAAATATTTAAAGTTCACACAGTAGGCCATCAAAAGCTTAATTTCACTTCCATACAGGTAAAATATAGTTTTGTAAAATGTATTATGGTTTAGTATGACTGTCATGCATCACAGGGTGACTCTTTTGGATTAATCCTAAATGAAAATAACCTTAAATGTTTTCATTTTTCCTTTCATTTATCGTATGAGGCAAACTCTACATATCTTGAAACAAGGCCAGAATAATTGGCAAAAGAATATGCAGTAAACAGTTGTAAGCCACATATTCACTCCTCTCGAGGCCAGTGCTTTACATCTATGTGCAATTCTCTTGTCTACCAGAGCGAGGCGCTGTTGTACAAGGGGATGCACAATCTCTATTTGGTTGCGAGAAATATGTTTTATTTTCTAAATTAAGAAATGACCGGAAAACTTTTAATGTATCCATTGTTTCAGACTGTATCAGGAGACACTTTCAGATGAGGATGCTTTCACCGACAGAGACGAGGATAACATGTTTGATCGGAATTGTGTTATGTCATTTTTCCGACTGCTTAACAAACTAGCAGGTAAACTTGAAAAATAAGCCGTGGCATTAAGCTTCACCTTTATCACATTTGACCGAAAAGACCCGAAAGCGTATTTTCGGACCACTTTGAACCGTGTTGATTCGCTTATGTGCTGTTTGCGCTTTTCGATGTTTTATTTACTCTGTTTGGATAAGTTGGATTGGATTAAAAAGCCAAAGGACCTTGTCGAGTTAGTAGCTGTGCATTGTAAATAGGGCTGAATATACATAATTAATGGTCTGAATACAAAAATCTCCTTAATGCACAGAAATAACTGTATTTGCTTCATGTTTACACCGACGTAATCAACCTGAGGAGTTTATACCAAGTTTGTGCGCGAACCGATAAACCAGCTGTAGCGCGAGCTCACAGCTGTTCATTAAATTACTGTAGCAAGCTGACAGTATTTAATTTAAAACTACAACATAATGCGATAGATACGGGAAAGCGGTCAAACAGTTAAATTGGATCGGGTGTTTTGGCGTGAGGCCTGCTGGTCGGGCTTTTGCCGGGTGAGAGTTGGTGCTCTGGCCGCGTCAGGGGGCGTTCAGCGCGGCCGTGAGTGACGCACAGCCTCGGTGCCAGAGGACGAGCTATGGAGAGGATGGAGGTGGACCAGTGCGCAGGCGCAGGCGGAGCCCTCCGAAGGTCGAACAGCGCCCCCATGATCACGAACGTCAGGTGAGGGAACTGCATCCACCGCTGAGTGAATGGAACAGAACTCCAGTTTCACAGACATGGTTTAAGCCTAGCCCTAGTCCCAGACTAAAATGCATGTTTGAGCTATTTTGACTGAAAGCAACATTGCACTGACATATCTAAGAACATGTCAGTACCACTGTTTTGTCTCAAGAGGCACACCGGTAATGTTTTTTTTCTTTCTAAGATATGCCTACAAAAGCTACTTAAATGTCCTAATCATGGTTTATTCTAAGCCCTGTCTGTGAAACCAGGCCAAAATGTATTACCTTCTGTTTCAAAAGTAATATACACTACAAAATATTTGATCCCAAAACACATCTATTCTTTGAAATTTACAACCTTTCATTGCTGGCACTACAGTGATGGGACGACAGTGTTCAGCTCTAATAGTTCAGCTCGGTATCGTCGGAGCAGCGTGTCTGTAAATCCGAGCTTTCCCTCCCGGGTGAGCGTTCAGATGGTCTGTGAATATCAGTGTTGGACATTTATTTTAAAAAAACCGAAGAAGTAATTACGACATTACCTTTGTGTTGCAGACCCTCCCTCTGTCCCCATTCTCCCTGCCATGTGAGAGATCTGAACACAAGAGACAGGTGAGAACTAAGGAATCGATACTCGGGCGCTTTTAAACAGTAGCGAAGTTCAAATGTATGTTGAGCACTTGTTGGCTGCTTTTACTCTGAATGAATATATATATAATTGTAAAGCGATTCATCAGTAGACAATTTATATTTGTCTACAAAACTAATTTTTAAGCATTTAAACATAAGCGTTTGAAGAGCATGAGAAATATTACTTCAGTCAAGTGAGGTTATATTGTACAATGCTTTTCCTCCAGATTGAGAACATGGAGCTCACTTTGAGAGGGAGTTTACAGAGACTAAGGTAGCTAGATATACATAAACGAACAGTTTATGTTATCAAAATATCTTTTTAACTGATTTTGCCCACCCCCCTCCTCCTAAGTGCCTCGTATGCTGTTCCCCACCCTCCTGTGAGTCATTGGCATGGCCATCTGTCTCCAGTAAGTATTTCATTCTCTTTGGGTTTCAGTTTATCAGTGTCAATCCATTGTCATTCTTTTTATTCATCTCTCTCTGTACATCCCACACAGGGATTCCATTCCCAGGACAGTGGTGTCACTCCAAATTCCTCACCCAGTCCCACTCGAAGGTTTAGAGGGTATGTTCATGAATAAAACGTATATAATATATATCCTTAGATGTCAAGACTACCCATGTTTTTCTGAATTTGGTCTTGTTTATTTCTTTCAAAATATCCTTTCTGAACAAAGTTTTTGATGTGTTTTTGATTGAACAGAGGATCTGTGAGCTCTGGAGTGAGATGGCCATCAGTTGCACCTTTGAAAAGGAAAGGTAGTAATATTCTAAATTATAACCCGTTGTTTCTTCTAAAGGCATTTGCAAAAGAACATTTGAATCTGTTATTAGAAGGGATGGAAATTATGCATTACAGATGATTACCACTTTTTAATGTTTTTTTAGCAGCATTTTCTTTGCATGAAATAATTAAACCACTGTTCAAAAGTTCGGTCTGTAATATTTTTTTTATGTTTTTGAAAGAAATCTCTTCTCCAAGAGTCACCAAGGCTGCATTTATTTAATTAAAAAAATAAATATTATTAAAATGTAAAATCTCTTTCTATTTTTAGCATCATTACTCCAGTCTTGAGTATCACATGATCCTTCAGACAACATCCTAATATGCTGATTTGGTGCTCAATAAATATTTCTTGTTATTATTATTAATAGAATGTTCAAAAGAATAGCTTTTGTATTGTAACAATGGAAAATATCAATTTAATGCATCCTTGCTAAATAAAAGTATTTATTTATTTTAAAAAATCTTACCCCAAACTTTTGAATGGTAATGTAATTATGATGAAAATGATAGATGGAAAATGATTACTATTACTATTGCTGCTAAAGGTGGTTCTACAACTGAATCACAATGGATGTAGTTTGTCACAGATGGCTTCTCTATTTTGGCTTCATTTTTGTTAAATAAATAATGATTTGTGTATATAATGTATATATTTATGTGTATATATATATATATATATATAACCGATCAAACATAACACTGATTATCTCTTCATCACGGCACCTGTTAGTGGGTGGGATATATTAGGCAGCAGGTAAATATTTGTTAGAAGCAGGATAAATGGGCAAGCGTAAGGATTTGAGTGACTTTGACAAGGGCCAAATTGTGATGGCTAGACGACTGGGTCAGAGCATCTCAAAAACTGCAGCTCTTGTGGCGTGTTCCGGTCTGCAGTGGTCAGTATCTATCAAAAGTGGTCCAAGGAAGGAACAGTGGTGAACCAGAGACAGGGTCATGGGCGGCCGAGGCTCATTGATGCACATGGGGAGCGAAGGCTGGCCCGTGTGGTCCGATCAAACAGACGAGCTACTGAAGCTCAAATTGCTCAAGAAGTTAATGCTGGTTCTGATAGAAAGCTGTCAGAATACACAGTGCATCACAGTTTGTTGCGTATGGGGCTGCATAGCCGCAGACCAGTGAGGGTGCCCATGCTGACCTCTTTCCACCGCCAAAAGCGCCAACAATGAGCATCAGAACTGGACCACGGAGCAATGGAAGAAACATACAGGACTTAAAGGATTTGTTGCTAAGATCTTGGTGCCAGATACCACAGCATACCTTTAGGGGTCTAATGGAGTCCATGCCTCGACAGGTCAGGGCTGTTTTGTCAGCAAAAGTGGGACCAACACAATATTAGGAAGGTGGTCATAATGTTATGATCGGTGTGTGTGTATATATATATACAAGATGAAGGTTTTTTGTATTGATTCAATTATAAAGAATCAGCTAGTTTGTGAATTGAACTACAACTGGTGACCCATCATTTAATCTTTTTTTCTGGTGATTTTGTTGTCATTATATTTTCTGTCATTTTTTTTCTCTTCTCCACTCAGGTGGAGTGGAATCGGACGGTCCGCCTAAAAAGCTCTTTGTTGCTGGAGTAACAGACCCTGCTCACATAACCAGTTACACAGTAAGGTGAGTCTTGTAAAGATGCCTCAATAATAAACTGAAAATAATCTCATGCCTCATGAGTATCATCTTCAGTGTTTAATGAATCTCTTCACATATACAGTGTTTCCCAGTCAGTGGACTCTTCTTCTGGGACCGTTCCTGTTAGTTCAAACCCCGGCCAGCCCCCTGTCCCTCTCCCCCGCCCCCTTCACCCCTCATCACCCCAGCATCTAAACCTCAGTATTCATCACACAAGAGTCCAGATCACCAACTTGTAGAGCTTTGGACTTGAGGTGTTGTTAAATGAAGACCAAACTACGAACTAAACTCAGTTCTGTCCCTGTTTTCCTGCTTTTTATTTTGGTGCTTTGATACGTTTTTCAGCTCAATCACTTCTGAAGGAAATTCGTCCTAATTGTGACATCGATTTCAGAGGAAATCAAGATGCAATATAAGAAGATAAAATCTTCTGAATGTATCTGACATGACAATATGGATGCTGCAGGCTATCATGTAATTTGTGAATAATTATGGATCTTCGGTCCTACAGAAAAGTGTATTGTATATCTGAAATAGTATCTGCAATAACACACGGCAATGAAAGTGTTCAGGTGATTGCTACCTGCCGACTCTGGACACAAAGACCCATTCCTCAGTATACAGACTCAAGAAAAAGACCAGTTTTGCTCTTCTTTGCTTTCCTCATGTTGTGGCAAAACACTTTTTGTATTTTGGTACATCTTCAGCTTCCACTAACGGGGTCCAGCGGTCTGGTAAACGACCAGAATGCATTGAAAAAATGACTAAGGATAGAGAGTATTAAAATCAGTTGGCCATGGAGGTCAACTTTTTGTATAAATGTGTATATATATGTGAATAATCACAATTATTTTGGTAAGTATTAATCCTATGTTTCTTTTCTCTTTTTTTGTGTTTATCCAAGGGGTCTGATATCTGTAAATATGTTTATTTTTCCATATAGCTTTTAACTTGGACTGAACTTTTTAAGTTTGAAAAATATTCTTTAAATCATTTGAAATGATACCAGCGCATTCAGGCAACTCCCATATTTTGATTCACTTAACGCTTACTTAAAACAAGTACTGTAAAGACTGGACGTCTCACAGCGCGTCTAGAAATCAAGTGTTGAGTATGGGCAAAGGGCTTTCAGTGAAAAGTCCACATCGAAAACTGACCTAGAGCCTGATAATGTGTCCTGTCTGAGGCAAGATGCTTTATACAGTACCACCACAGTGTGAAAATCAAACAGTTTTTCCACCTAATGAAACCTTAAACGAGACCCTTAAGTTGTGAGTTATGTACAGGAATTGAGGACTTGCGATGCAAGGGGGTTGTTACATTTACAAAACATAAATGAGATTGATACAATCACAGCTGATATCATACTCTTCCTCTTGTACTATTTGCACAGTGTTAGATTTCAATGTTGCTGTTACATGAGTGGGATCATATTAACTTTTATTTTAAGGATCTTATTTTGTATGGTTTATTTGTTTGAATCCTTTCACTTGGGAAATGTTTGGTTCTTTCAGTGAGATGAAAACAGTCTGTCCCGAGAGTTTCATCGTACTGTGCTCTTCATAAGATGGATTTAACTTTTTTTTTTTTTTTAAGTTGATCTACTTTGTGTATCTGCAAGCATCGGATGAAGTAGTTCTGGATTGTCTTGGATGGATTTTATTAGGCTTATTGAAAATTATGATATTGTCCACACAAAAAAAAGTCACATGCTGCAGTTAATTGAACTGGAAGCCCTCCTAAAGCAAGTTTCCCATGATACTTCACGTTATGCAACATATGTTGACTGTGGCGTCTGTTATGCTGTTATTTATGAATGTGTAAAGGCTATGGTTGCATACTTTAATATCAATGTAAAGAGCACCATTCTTGATTCCCAAAGTCTTTATTTTATCAACACCGGCAGCTTGTTGGTCTGTAAAGCTGCAGGTTGGACATTTGAAGCTGTTCCTCTGTTTCCATATTCACATCTAGAGGAATATTCTCATTCTTCGCTATAAAGTCATTGCCTTGTATTTGTACTCATTTAGTTTTTAATTCACACTCGCAGTGATGACAAAGCCTAACCGGGTTTGAGTCTTGAAGTTTCCTGAATTCCAAAGTTACTTGCACTGTTTGTAATTTTGCAATTTCCAGTTGAGGTCCTTGAAATTTCAAAGATCGATGCCAATGTTTATGGATCTTTAAAAGTGATTACGAATGTGCAATATGCATTAAAGTCGCTGGAATTAGTATTTGTCACATTCACCAGGATAATCAGTTTCTCATATTTATCAAGAACCTAAACGGAAGACTTGATCTGTTTGTTCTGAATCAGTTGTATAATCTGTTTTTTTTATTCATTTCCCTCTATTACCTGCAATATGTACAATGTCATTTATTTTTCGGATTTGCCATACATTTACTATAAGAACTGTTGTATCTGTGCTTCAGAGATGCTCATGATTTTTGTATTTTATTTTCCTCAAATGAATGAGTGCTGTTACTAAATGGATTGCGAGCGCACAAAAAATATTGTAAAGAAATGCCAAAGCCGATAGATTCTGCCTATCAGTTGTTCAAATATATTCTAAAAGCCAGAAAAAAATTTAAGTGAAAGATGGATATTTTTTACATATTGGTAGCAAAAGTACATTTATTCCCTCTGTCATCCAAGATGAATGTCCAATTATCAGAGAATAAATATCATTTACCATAAAATGACATGTATATGATACCATATATTCTAATTATGAAAAAGATCATAATAAAAACTCATTTTATTGATTTGCATGCTGTCTTTTTATGCGAAGACATTGTATGTCAAGCTGATTTGTTCATATGAACTTTAAACAGGCATGTCTTGTGTTTGCTGTTGAAATAACCCGTTTAATTATGTAATGTTAAAATAATATATATACATACAATAGAAGCTACATCTAGCACACAGTGGAAAAAAAGTTAAATTCTTTAACTATTTTTGATTGCATGCTGCCACTTTTCCATTATCGTCAGCATCTTATGTCACTTCACAAAGACTTACTTTAGCCAAAAGGGCCTATTAAAATACAAAATAATAAAATTAAAAGTATTTACAAGTTGTTTGACCCCTGTACCACTGTCCTGTAAATCCCTTTTCAACTGTGGGCAAAGGAGATCACACAAAATTAACCATTACAATCCTTTCCATTAGATTAAAAAAAAACAAAAAAACTGTTTGTACTCTTGTATTACTTCCTAACTGAAATGGTTGGTGATGTAGTAGAGATTTGGTCCCACAGTGGAAAAGGTACAATAGGTGCCAACTGCTGCCTTCGCCATTCTGTATATCTCACGATCAAACTGCCGAATCTTTACAAGTGCTGTCCTTAATAATCTTTGTCCCCGTTGCCCTGAAGACCACTTTGACTGACCATTGACGTTCAGCGGGACAGCAGGGGCAAATCACTGGAGTTCATTATAAGACTGGAGTCCAGATTCAAGCTCTCTGCCAGAACAAAAATGAAAAGAAGTTAACCAACATCAACACACAAAGTCAAAACACTTTTCCACTTGTTATTGTAACTTATGTTGAAATACATTATCTTAGCGCAGTTTGTTGTTCATTGACTACTATTAGCAATTCATGTGCTTATCTCCCCAAGAGTGTAAACATTGAGCCCCCAGGCACCATTAAAACCAATGGCCCTGTTTACAGGTATTAAGATGCGTTTTGGTCGATTGGATCACAAATGGACGACGCAAAATACAGATGTGAAAGGGATCTAAAACATTTTGAGCTTGTCCACTTCCATAGGTAGTTGAAAACGCATTTGGCTGGATTGCATTTATAATGTAGATGCTCATGTGGTCAAATGTGTTCAAACAGCCGCAAAAGACCACCTACAGTTCGCCTACTTACCTAATGCGCAAACATTATGGGAAGTGCGCTAGCCAGACGGGAATTTAAACTTTGTCGGCTGAAAACCCAAGTTTGGTTTGAAGACGAAAACGTACCAAGCACAATGTTCTCTTACCATTCCTGATTTCTATTTTGTCCATTAGACTAAAAAGACCACAACTGATGAGTACATGGAAAAAGTAATTCACCTTCAGTTACAGAAGAAGCCAAATTTTGTTGCCCTTCAAAGACTAATCAGGCCATGAACACGTCAAAACGAACGGGGCATTGTGATGCAATACATCATCAAAAACTTGTCATTTATTCAACCCTTCTTTCCTTCCAAACCTGTATGAATTTCTTCAGTGAAAGACAAACTTTTTAAAGCCACAATATGTAATTTTTCACATCTAGAAGTCGCTTATTCAAAACAAAGGCGTAGCTTGATGATGTCTGGATTTCACTGAGCTTTTATTATGCCGCAGACAATCGCGTCCGCTTTTTTCCGGTCATGTGTATGTGTGGTAACAGCGCTGTTTTATCTTATTAAGTGTGTTGAAAGTTATGTTATAATGCTACTCTGTGCATTCACCCGGCGGCTACTATAAGACACTTGTTCACACTGCAGTAAGCTAGATCGATATTAGGCATGGTAAAACATGGTACTGGCTGTAAATCAAAAAAACTAGATTTAATCAATAAGACTAACTCTGTTGAGCTGTATAACAATGATTCGTTTTCTGTCGATTAATGTATCCAAACAGTTGCCGGTCTCATAAAACGCACAATATATTAGAGCATCTTTGGTGTTTCCATGGTTTCTACAAAATAAAACTGGAAATCGAGGGTAATGCTGGTATGATGTCATTGATAGGCGATATTTTAATATTTGGATATTAAAAAATATATACAAAAATCTTACATATCGTGCCTTTAATACATGTAATTACATTGAATGGAAGTTTTTTTTAGGTTTCAAAACTGATGCACGAGCACCATAAAGGGGTTTGGAACGAAATGAGGATGAATAAATTATGTCAGAATGTTCATTTTTGGGATTCATTTTTCAATGTTTATTTTTTCATGCATTTAAAATGGGATTCACCTTGGTCGAAGTTGGGTTTTTTAGTGGAGCCCTCTCCAAGCCCCTCGATATCCACCAAATCACTGTTCACATCAGAGTCATTGAGAGCACTCAGAGTCACATCTGAAAATAGAGAGCCAGTGCATTTACAAACATATACCCGCATTTGTAAACTGATATTGCTAATGATGAATGTTTTCATTTTTCATCCCTTGTAATCAAAGTGAGTCACCTGATTGTTTAGGGTTTTTTATTGCTGGTTGTAAAGATGAAGAACTCTGCAATCCAGTTGTGACGACAACCTGTGAGGTGGGAACAGTGATAACGGTGGGGGCCACTGATGCAGGAGGCGGTGGCAGCGTCACTGTGGTTTTCTTCATTGTTTTTTTAGGTGACTCTGCTGTGAGAGGAACTCTGCTGTCCTCATACAGCTTCCTTTTCACTGTGGTCTTAATCTGGGCACTACAAGATGACAAGGAAAAAGATAGAGAGATACATTTGTCGTGCAATATTATGCAATTTCTATTTGAATATTCCTGTGAATTTTAAGTCACATGACCCTTCAGAAATCATTCTAATATGCTGATTTGCTGCTCAAGGAACGTTTATCAGTATTATCATCAATATTCAAAATAGTTGGGCTGCTTCATATTTTTTTTGAAACTATGATACACTATAATTGAAGAGTTTGGGGTAAGATTTAAAAAAATACATGCAATTTATATTTTTATTCATCAAAGATGCACTGAATTTATTCAAATGACAGTAAAGACATTTATAATGTTACAAAAGATTTATATTTCAAATAAATAATGTTCTTTTGAACGTCCTATTCATCAAAGAACCCTAAATAAAAGTATCAGTTTAATATAGAAGAACAATTATTAACAATTGAGCACTAAATCATGTTAGAATGATTTCTGAAGAATCGCGTTCAATTTAATAAAATTAGAATATAATATTTCAATTTGAAAAAAAAAAGACAATTATACTATAACGTAATACACACTTACACTGTGCGTTCCTTTATGACTGAGCTGATGCTGTTCAAATCTTCACCAAAGCGGCGAACTGCAGATCGCAGCATCTCGATCTCCGTGTCGGTCCATTTGGCTCTGAGAGATAAAGAGTGCAAATTTAGTCATTTATACAATTTTGACTATACTTAAACAATAGGACAAAACAGGTTAGAATATCTAACACTTTTAACAAGAGAGAAGCAAAGAATGCATTCTTAGTAAGTTACTGCAGATGCAGTTTCAGCTTCTCACCCTGCAGGAGAAGAGTCAGCCACTGGATGCAGCTGCATGGTCAGTTCACCCAGTTTAGAGAATGCCGCGCCTGCAGCCGAGAAGATCTCGCCTACCTGATAGACATTTATATGTATGTTTTTAATTGATCCATCACTTGAGAATATTCATGATGCAGAAGTGAGGCAAGTGTTTTACCTTTGTGGAAGCTGAAGTCATGCTGGAGTGATGAGCTGAGATAAAAAATAACTGACACAAATACAAAAACAATATAGTCGAGTCTCAATCTGCGGCGCTGAAAGGCTGAATCTATCAAACCGGTTTTAAATGACTGCTGCGGTCATTCAGCGACCTTCTGTAAGAAAAAATAATAAGCGAAATTTATTATATATCTAACAAAAAGTCTCTAATAATCAACATGAACGCAAGATAATAGTTCGAACTAAAAATTCCCAGAGTACATCGCGCTTCGAAAACGAGGCGTGTAATTGGTCAGCCCATAGCCAATCAAGTGATAGCACACGATCTGCGCAACATCCATACGAAAATAGCCGAGCGTTGCCGAATAAGCTTACGGAACTAATCGAACAAACACGAGTGCCGCCGATGTACATCCGCTCGATTGGGTCGAGAGACGACTAGAGGCAGGCTGTAACCCCGACTGGATGTAGCATCTTTTTCCCATTTTTTGAGAGGAAGAAACTGTGGGCGATATCGGATAAAATGCCGTCGCTTTTATTCTGTGGGCCCAAATTGGCCGCCTGTGGGATCGTGTTAAGCATCTGGGGTGTCGTTATGCTGGTAAGGATTATAGTCCTCGTCACATCGCTTGCTAGTTGTTGCTAATAGGATTCATCCTCAATGACAGGAATATTTTACCTATTATATGTAATAATAGTAAATATTGATGTATTTGGATCTTCACTAATAGATAAACGCGCACATTTGTAATAAATGTGCCTAGAAAGATCTGTTCAGTGACCTATTTATCAGCAGAATTTACCTAACAGAAGCCTGATATGAGGAAAATAACAGCAGGTGTTGGGATCATAGGATGTGAAGGCCTTATAGCTATTCTTTACCTCCTTGACTTTTTGTTGTTGTTGTTGTTGTTTGTATAGATAGATATCAGATATTTATTAGGTGCTTTTCCATAATCCAACTCTTATATTAAATATTTATAACAAATCCGGTTAATAATAATTATGCACTCTTTTTCAGTCAATGTTGGGAATCTTCTTCAGTGCAAAATCTGCTGTGCTGATCGAAGATGTTCCCTTTACTGAGGAAGACATTCGTGATGAGTGAGTTACTGTCCCCATCTTTAAATATTATGTTCCAGAAAGCTTTCTGAATAGGTTTTGAAGGCCTTTTTTAAAATAAAAAAATAGAAATTAAAACTTTCATTCAACAAGAATGTATTAAATTGATCAAAACATATAAATATATAATAAATGCTGTTCTTTTGAACATTCTATTAATCAAAGAATCCTAAATAAAATATATTGTAGTTTCCACAAAAATGTTAAGCAGGACAATTGTTTTCAACATTGTTAATAAGAAATGTTATTTGAGCAGCAAATCAGCGTATTAGAATGATTTATGAAGGATCGTGTGAAACTGAAGACTGGAGTAATGATGCTGAAAATTCACTGGAATACATAATATTTTCAAATTGTAATAAAATTTCCCAATATTACTGTATTTACTGTATTTCTGATCAAATAATAAGTATGATAAGGGCTCTCATTTGTAATAGACTGCATGTGTAAAAAGAGAACTGGCAGATCCTGAGCTATGACATGTGTCTTCTCCTCAACAGTAAGAATCCTCCACAGACAATTTACGGACTCTACAATCAAGTTGGCATCAACTGCTTCATTGCTGCTGCTATTTACGTAGGTGTTGGCGCAGTGTCTCTGTGTCAGGTTCGCCTTAACAAGCGCCAGGAGTACATGGTCACATAAACCCAGACAATTTCCCAGAATTTCAACTCCACTTATTCCTAATTATTTATTTTAAAAAGACTTCTCAACAATCTAGGATTTTTCTTTGTTATATTGTCTGAAATTGATATGTTTGGCAGTTCATCTTTAAATACTAGATATATGGATATTGTAATAAAGACAAAGTGTCCAAAACATACAGTAAACAGGCACAAATACATGCTGTGTGCAAATATATATGCATGTTATGTGTTGTTAAATTCCAGAAATATTCAGAACATTAAGGGAAGGAACTTTGACTCCACGTTTTACATCCTATAAATAAACAAAACAAGCTCAAGGTCTTCACTGTCTTCTGATGATTAAGCTATAAGACTGATACTATAAACACAATGGGTCCAGATGTTTGTAGCTGGTGTTCATGTTGAATGTGTGTGTGTATGGTTGACATTTCTTGAATATTTAAATGTTTATGTAATAATATAAATGTATATTATTTTATTGATGTACACCGTCAACCCTTGTGCTGTGTACTTGATATTAACATTGATGAACAATGCAAGATAAGTGAATGGAGAGTCTTATGTTCCCTTCAATAAAATATTAGTGAAAAAATATTTTATTGTTTTTTTTCTCACAAATATTGAAAAAGCAATAACAGAAAATATGTTACATTTCTCAACTAGTCAAAAGCTTTGGTGATATTACAACACAGGGAAGATATGCAAAGCAAATCACTGGGTTTGTCATTCAAGATTTCCTTGGATTATGAAGAATAAAAAGTGTTGTTTGTAGACGGTATTCAAACAGGTCATGAAACATGTACACACTTATAAAGTCGCCTGGCAGATATTACAAAGTAATAGTCCATTTATATGTCTTTACGTCTGTGGATCAAGCATTATCTCACAGGTACGTCCCAGCTCTCCCAGTTTGACACGGGCATATTCTGCACGGTTTAGGGCCATCTGACAGTCCTTTCTGGCTGAGTAAGTTGATCCCTCATGAGGCTGACCTGTTGCCACCTTTACTCAGAAAAGAAGAAATAAAAAAGTTAGCACATCACAGAGGATCTTTTTTTTCTCTATATTTTTATAGGATACATGGATGGATGGCACGATGCATGGAACAATGGATTGAGAGAATGCTATAATGATAGATGGATGGAGATATACGGATGGCACAATGCATGGAACAATAGATAGATAGATAGATAGATAGATAGATAGATAGATAGATAGATAGATAGATAGATAGATAGATAGATAGATAGATAGATGTGAGCTCGCAAACACACCTGTGTCAGATATCGGATCTGTGCACTGAGTTCATTCTCAACTCTGCTGATTGAGGTCTGGAACTGATTCAGCTGTCGGTCTAATAAACTGGCATTGGCCTTCTCTTTAGAAAGCTCCAACACAATAGTTCCTGATAGACAGATTGTTACAATTCAATTTGCACACTAGAAGATTAAACATATACAAAAAGATAAATCCTAACACTGTAAAGCTGTAATGATGAGGTTTAAAACAGATATATTTATAATGACAGTTACAAAACACCTAAAAAAAAGTCTATCTGCCAAAGCTGGTCTGTTTACTGGTTTTAAAGGGGTTTCCTTGTAAGACCAGCTAAAAACCAATTTATCATAAACCAGCGAAGACCGGCAAACTATCTTAAACTGGTAAAACTTAAGTCTTTTTTTATTTTATTTTTCGTCCTCGGGTACGTCAGTTGTATGTTTTATCATATTTAATTTGATTCCGTCATGATTTATAAGGCAACGCAATCAGAATCCAAACGCCAAAAGTTGACAAAGTGTATGAATTAATGCAAGCCTTACTGATAATAATCAATGAATTGGCACAAACCTGCGCTCTGCAGCACTAAAGCAATCTCCTTCTCCACATCTTCTAAAGCTCTCAGCCTGTCATTAGCCATTCCGACCACACAACCTACAGAGAAAACATTAGCGTAAACATACAAGAAACAACACGTTAGCATACAATGAGATAAATTATTGAAAAATTAAAAACGCACTTCAATAACAATAATGCAAAAAAAAATATATATATATATATATATTTAAGTCTACTTGCATGTATATTTAAGCACCGAAAGTAAATTTGGACGAGATATTTAACCACTGACTGTAGTAGACAAAGCACTTTCAGTGTGTTGCGAAGTACGGAAGCCGCAGAAGAACAAAACATATTGAAACGCGAAATCTCCCGACCACCGTAGAGAAAACTAAACATGGGTAATGCAGCAACTTAACTACCAATTAAAGCGATTTGAGCAACCTCAGGAGATAAATCTGCCACAGAACTTGGTTGTTTAGAGCTGCGAGAGTTATTCAATGTAAAAACTGTAATAATACATTAGACGAGACTCGAAAGTGTGGAATAGGTGAATGTCCATCTTAGCTCCATGGAGTCTTGGAAGAGTCACGTGCGAGCAGAGCTGTTTCACAGAGACTGCAGGCAGAGAGATCCGTTCTCTGGCCTCTTTGACAAGGGTGAGTTTAATACAGAGGCTGTCAAATGTACAAAAAAAGGTATAAGTACTGCTCTGCTTCAGTAATGACTGCATGCTCTGACAGTGTCCAGGCTGGAGGAGATGCTGGACTTTCACATCAAACTCTGGCATGCCAGGTAAGTTACACAATGCGTGGCACCTGTTATTGTACTGATTTGATTTCTTTATTGGCATGAATTACATTATGTATATATCCTGGTGTTTTTACTGTATTTGATTTAGCTCCAAAGAAAACAGAAGCTCTGCATGCCCAAATGAAGGCGACACACTTTATTTGAGAGTGAATGAGGAGGAATTTCTTAATAAACAGGTGAGAGAAATATGCATATCAATAAACATCACTGATAAATTGCCTTATTGCTAAAACTTAAATTTTATTCCCCAGCAAATCTAGATATTTTATGCATAACATGTTGACACACAAACCCGGCTATAGATAGATAGCCGGACGGATGTCACGATGCATGAAATGATGGATTGAGATGGAACGAAAGAATAGGATGGATGGATGGATAATGCCTGCTGCCAAATTATGAGATAATCTTAATAATATCTATATGGCAGTTTTCCCCATGGTATCGATGTCAAATTTTTGAGTGACCAGTGTAAATGCTGTGTGGCTACTAGTAAATTTGGAAAACCAGTAGCCACAGTGGCTGGTGAGCAAAAAGGTTAATGTCAAGCCCTGTGTATGAGTGAATACATAAGTCTCTCACTATTACTGACCATGAAATACCCTTTCACATCTGTCTTTTTCAAGCTCAAGCTGAAAATCTCAGATCTGACCAGCAGTATATACCTGAAGGAGGCAGAGTTACAATACTGTCACTCACAGTAGGTCAAACGGCTATCTTGAAAAAGATAAGATTATCAAGACAAGCAGACCTAATTGGGTTCTATACTAATTCAGTCCTAATCTGTCTTCCTGCTGTAGAGTTGCCCGTTACAGGACCGAAGCGATTTTGTTGGCCCAGGGGGCTTCCTGTCTGAAGTCTGATCTGGAGGAATATGAGTATCAGCTGGAGTGTCAATCAAAGGAACTGACAGCACTGAGACTGGAGCACAACACACTGAGAGAGGAACTGGCTGCCACAATACTCCAGAAGGAGCAACTCCTAGACCGCTGGTTAGAGGAGAAAAAAGAGGAGGCAGAGAGGATTAATAAGCACAATGCAACACAAGAAAGGTTATTGTTAAACCGTGATATTTTATTACTTCTTTAATGGTTTCACATAAATTACTTGCAATTCATGATACCGTCCACTAGGTGGCAACGTTTGGCTGGTCGCCTGAAGAAGCGGTATCGTAGCAGATCTCGCCCACCACCACCACCGTGTGCAGCGAACAGCAGCTCGGATGTCAAACCCACTGTCTAAAATTAACGTATTTATATAGGAATGTGAATTTTATTAGATTTCTGATGATTCTTTTAAGACAATCTTGGATTTTACAATAAACATTTAAGCCCTGCAAAAAAAAAAACCCTACAATTTTTTTTGTCGTTACTTAAGATATTAAGTCTTGTTTTCTTTAACGGGGTCAGTAATAATAATCTTAATTCAAAGTGAAAATAATAATTTCCTGACCCCATTGGCAGATGTTTGTCTTGCTTTAAGCACACACCCTCTTAATTTTGATCAAGTGTTCATTAAGCAAGACTTTAAGATTTTAAGTAATTTTGCTTTTCTAGTAAATGTGCCTTCAGAATGTTTATATAGTACCGAGTAAGAATTTTTTTTTTTTTGCAGTGTGTGAGAATTTTCTTAGTGAAATGCTGAACTCAAAGGTTAGTATATAATAACACAGCCATGTTGTATTTTATTTGTTTTATTAAAAAAATTAAATAAAAAAAGTTTTAAAAGAAAATGGCAAACAGTGTATCCTGTGATTATGAAAATTGTTAACACAACAAATTTCCTTTCTCCTGAGGGATGTTAAATCTCTAAACATCCATTAGCCGTTTTTTTTTTTAACCAAATGCAGCAGCCCAACAAATTAAAAGCAGCACTTCCATATATTTACAACCTGCAGAAAGACAATATGTGCTCAATCGCATATGATCCTCACAGCAGCACAGAGAAACATGCACAGCCCGTGTTATTGAAACTCCATCTTTGTGTAATGCACACTTCTGTGCATTATTGTACACAGATCACAGGAAAATCAAGACAGTCTTTGTAAAGGAATAAATATGGAGAAATTTAGCCATCTGCACAGATTGGCTTGCCATTCATAACATAACAGTTTACAATATCAGAGTATAATTATCACATGCCTATGCAAAAATGTATGAAATTCCCTGGAATCCCCTCCTTCCTTAGCTTTTGACAGGTATATTAAGTAATTTACTTTTCTCCACCTTTTTTCCCAATTAATTGTCCAAATACTGCTTGAATCGTAATGAGATGAAAGGAATTATTTCTGTTAGACCCCTGGTGAGACAAGGGATTCACAATCTGATGTGAAGCGCTTCTGTTCTTGGTGAATGAGATGATACAAATTCAGCAGTCTTCCTCCTTGTCGATTATTCCTTTTAACCGCAAGCGAGCAAAGTCCTCAAATACAATGTCGTCATCTGGGGTTAAACTGCTGTTAGAAAGAGTAACAAGAGGTTACTTAACGCTTTAAATGAGAGGGAAATATAAAAAATATTGATATTAAAAATTTTTGCTTACTTTGTGTCAAACACTATCAAGTTGGTGTCAATTGGTGGATCCAACATTGGAGCAGCTGTTAAACAAAAAAAGTATAATTATTAAATGATTAATGAAGGTGTTATTACTTTGACAGCTACACACGGCCTATTTCAGTGCAATTATTGAGGTGTTTTGCGTTTGACACAAACCTGAGGTCGAGTGGAAAAGGGTGGAGTCTGTGGGTTTTGGATGCATTAAAACAAAAGGCAGTTCCACCGAAACATCCCTGAATGAAAGAGAAAAACAACACAAAACCAACACTGACATTATTTGAAATACTTGAGGTATGCAAGAGTTCAAGATGGCGAATTTCACAAGAACTGACTGGGCCATATTTCACTACAAAACCCAAACTAATATATAATGCGTGTATGTGTGTGTGTGTTTGTGTGTGTGTATAAACACCCATCAGGCATAACATTAAGATCTAATATTTTGTTGGTCCCCCTTTTTCTGCCAAAACAGACCTGACTTGTCCAGGCATGGACTCCACTAGACCCCTAAATGTGTGCTGTGGTATCTGGCACCAAGATGTTAGCAGCAGATCCTTTAAGTCCTGTAAGTTGAGAGGTGGGGCCGCCATGGATCGGACTTGTTTGTTCAGCACATCCCACAGATGCTCGATTGGATTCAGATCTGGGGAATTTGGAGGCCAAGTCAACACCTCAAATTCATAATTGGGTTCCTCAAACCATTCCTGAACCATTTTTGCTTTGTGGCAGGGCGCATTATCCTGCTGAAAGAGACCACAGCCACCAGGGAATACCGTTTCCATGAAAGCCTGTACTATGCAACCACATACGCAACAAACTGTGATGCACTGTGTATTCTGACACCTTTCTATCAGAATCAGCATTAACTTCTTGAGCAATTTGAGCTACAGTAGCTCGTCTGTTTGATCGGACCACACAAGCCACCCATGACCCAATCGCCTGTTCACCACTGTTGATAAATACTGACCACTGCAGACCGGGAACACCCCACAAGAGCTGCAGTTTTGGAGATGCTCTGACCTAGTCATCCAGCCATCACAATTTTGTCAAACTCGTTCAAACCCTTACGCTTGCCCATTTTTTCTGCTTCTAACACATCAACTTTGAGGACAAAATGTTCACTTGCTGCCTAATATATCCCACCCACTAACAGGTGCCGTGATGAAGAGATAATCAGTGTTATTCACTTCACCTGTCAGTGGTCATAATGTTATGCCTGACCTGTATACATACTCGTTTGGGTCAGTAAGATTTGTATTACTTTGAAAGAAATTAATACTTTTATTCAGCAAGGATACATTAATTCGAAAGTGACAGTAAAGACAATTATTTTACAACATATTTCAAATAAATGCTGTTCAGGAATCATGAAAATGTCATGTGACTCTGAAGACTAGTGTAATGATGCTGAAAACTGAAATCACAGAAATAAATTGCATTTTAAAATATATTAAAATAGAAAACACTTATTTTAAATGGTAATCGTATTTCACAATATTACTGTTTTGACTTCATTTTTGATCAAATAAACACAGTCTTTCAAAGCATCAAAAAATCTTACCGACCCCAAACATTTGAACAGTAGATTTTTGTGTATTGTAGCCCAATATAGGCTATTTACATTAAACATGTAATTCTCTGGATTTACAGGGTAAAATATGACCTAGACATTTCGAAGTGAGATTCATCCATTCATGCTGTTTCATGGGTGTGTTGAGATTAGTGCTCTACCACTATCGAAATCATACAGGAAACATCAGGGTCAAGTTGAGCAGATCATTGAAAACCATGCAGATCTCCTTTTTATGGCAAACCTAGAAACACTACAGCAAGCCATCAGAAAGCACAATGGATGTATTTACCTCTCCAGCAAGCTGCTTAAAAGCCTGACGTGACAGACAGATGAAGGGGAAGGAAACAGACAGAGAGAGATACATAAAACAATGGGAGAGTGACAAAATGATTAAATAACCAGAACAAAGCAGCACAGAGAGGCGAGAGTTCAGGGAGGGAATACAAGGCTCGCACTGCATCCTGCCAGAGAGTTTTAACAGCTAAAGCACAGCACGCTAATTAAAGCCCCACCACTGAATATATCAAAACCAAGAAAATTATAAATAGATAATTAGTCAACCTACACTAGTCATACATGCACAATGACTACATGCAAGAGAAAATCTGATTATTATAATTTCTAAAACAACAGCAACATGTAACAGTCCTTCATGTTTGGAGGAGTACAGACCAATCAAAACTGCTCCCCAGTGTGTGATTGTAGAGAGGAAGCAGGTGTGACACATGACTCACCCTCCACGGGAGACCACCAGTTTGACTTTGACCCGATAGGACACCAGGACACCCAGAACTTCCTTATTACTCACATCCTTCACACTGCAGTCAAATACACAAACAGAATCAGTCAAGTCGGCTCTTTATCCTAAAAAGAATTAAAGTCAACACGAAACCTACTTTTTAAAAAGAATAAGGAATTCAACTGTTTTTACATTTATGAAAGATTACAAAGATGCCTGGACTGATGAATTGTATACAAAAAGACCAGGAAAGTATATTAAAGGCCCACGCGCAGCATTATTCAATGCGTTGACATAACTTCCCCTGAAACAGGAAGACAAGTCGGGACATATTACTCAGCTCCTCCCCTTTTTAAAAACAGCCAATAGCGTTTAGTTTATTTCACATTTTGACCAGAGCCTTTCAGCTCGGTAAAGCCGCAATTTCCTCCTAATCTCTAACCGTTTCTCATTATAATTTCCTCTATATTGCTTTGAAATACAGCATTCTGTGCAGACTACAAATGGGTCTGATATGTTTTGTGGTCTGCGCCGACTCGTGCATGTGATCCGCTCTGTGCTATCGTGTCTCTGGACCGGATCAGACTGTGTGTGCGCTGTGGCGGTGTGTGTGAAACTAACGCGAAACCAGTCTTCATTCACCTCAACTGAAAGCAAATTTAGACTGTCTAAATCATTCCCTATCCCCTATATAGTGCACTATGTACCATTCACCATGTAGAAAATAGTAAATGTGTGAACAAGTGACTGATTTCAGCCGCAGCTTCACCGTCTATTTAGGGGCGGAGCGCTTCAGATTCTAGAGAGCATTTGATTGAACTCCGATTGTATTCGTCTGAAAGAAGAATGTCATTTACATTTAGGAGGGTGAGTAAATTATGGGATAATTTTGTATCCCTTTAAGTACAGTAATACTCACATGGTACTGGACGCCAGGTTGGTGTCCTCATGTTTGAGTTTTCCGTCCAGCGCCAGCCCTCTCTTCTCTCGATTGTTGTTGAGAGTGGGTGTGAGAGTGTACACTTTACAGAATGTAGAGCTGGATGCCACTTGATCGCTGAAAAACACAGAGACGGAAAAGAATACACATTGTTACCCATGTACACATCATTAGACAGTCAGCAAACAGACAGAACACAACATGTTTTTGTGTCACTTTTAAGCAGGACTTTGTTCTCCCAATGACATCTTGAATAAATGAGAACTAAAAGTTCAGATAATCACTTCAAAACACTAACATCTATACAGTCTAAATAAAATATGCTTACTCTGCCTCTATCTGAGCCACTGGACATTTGTACTGCGCTGTGCTGAAGAGACAGATATCAGCATACTGCCGTACTGTAGAGACACACATGCAAACAGTACAGTAATAATATGTAAACAGATCATAGATGATGAGACTGATATGGAAATAATGTCATAAACTACACAAAGAAATAGTTGAGATGATGGCTGTGACTCACCTGATATTTTAACTCTTTTGACAGTCTTGGTTGAGTTATTGGTGACATGGACATTAACACTGATGGGTTCTCCATGGTAATATAGCTGTGTAAAAAGATCATGGTTATTACAGGATTTTTTTTCTAACTAGTGCTGATCCGTGTTAAACAGTACGTTACCTCTTTATCTAATGAAGCCTCTAGGTGTAAAGACCGGTCTGACATGAGGAAGCTCCTCGTTGTCTCCACCATCGGCTGTGGACCGGGTTTCTCAGGGGCGTACTGGACTTTACGAATCACTAGTCGCACAGAATTCCTGTTGAGGAAGAAATTATCTTCAAATAAGATCTAAACTTCCTTTTCTAAAATGATTAACACTAAAAACTATGGAAGCTTGTTTCCGCCACAGAATAAAAAAAATGTAACTGACTTAATTACGAGGAGAATAAACTGAAGAGGAAAAAAAAAAAGAGTCAGAATTGGGGTAAAAAGTCGCAATTACCTTTTTAATTTTTTTATTCCATGGCAGAAACAAACAAACAAAACAAACTGTGAGATGTAAACTCGGAATTCTGAGATGTGAACTCATAGTTCTGAGGAAAAAAGAAGAAAAAAAAGGTTTCGAGATGTAAATTCCCAATTATGAATTTATACCTTCCAATAACGAGTCACAAACTTGCAAGTGTGGAAAAAAGTCTGAATTGTAAGATGAACCCACCCCAAAACCCTCCCAATTCTGAGGGGAAAAAAACACTCTCTCGCAATTAAAGATTTATACCTTGCGATTAAGAGTTATAAATTCAAAGCTGTGAGGAAAAAAAGTATGACCTGTGACATAAATGCGCAAATGTGAGGAGAAGAAAAAAAGTAATAATTCACTCACACTCCCAACTCTTATTTTTTATTCAGTGGCGGAAACAAATTATTTACCTTTTGTGATTCTTCTCTTCCATCGATTTGGCGCAGAAAGCCCTGATCTCAAAATCCACCCCACAGGCCTGGAGTGAGAAAGACGGATGTAAACAAAGCAAACAAAGTTTGCCCAAGCTTCACAAACAGGATGTGAGCAAAATTGAGTGATGTTAGATGGGGCTGTGTATAAGTGATAATACCTTTCCTGTGTCCTCAGGCCCGGCTGCAGGGTAACTGAACATGGCAAGTTTTGAGGTATCTGGAAAACAGAAGAATATTTCCACTTATAGGGTTAGTTCACCCAAAAATTCTGTCATTAATTACTCACCCTCATGTCGTTCCAAACCCACAAGACCTTAACTCATCTTCGAACACAAATTAAGATATTTTTTGATGAAACCCGAGAGCTTTCTGACGCCACATAGACAGCAATGTAATCAGCACTTTCAAGGCCCAGAAAAATAGCAAATATATTGTTAAAATAATCCCCCCCCCCAAAAAAAAATAACTTTATTTAACAATTTCTTCTCTTCTTTGTCAGTCTCTGACGTTGTTCATGTGAGCAGGCCTTGAAAGTGGTGATTATGTTGCAGTCTATGTGGGGACAGAAAGCTCTCGGATTTCATTAAAAATATCTTAATTTGTTCCAAAGAAGAACGAAGGTCTTACGTGTTTGGAATGACATTAAGGTGAGTAATTAATGACAGAATAATTTTTTGGGGGTGAACTCACTCTTTAAATATGCCCTCCACACACCCTAATATCTGATCACGCACTTTCTACTTAGGAGAGATGTACCAATATTAAAATTACAAGCCCATACAAACTTATAATTATCTTAATGTTACAGCTGATAACCGATAAATTGCCAATATTAAAAGGGTAGCACTTTACAATAAGGTCTCATTTGTTAACAGTAGTTCACATCAGAATTCAAATTTTCAAATTTACACACACCCACATCAACCAAGATGTTCATGTCTTACTTTCTTCAGATGAAATGAAATTAAGGGTTTTGAGGAAAACATTCCAGGATTTTTCTCCATATAGTGGACTTCAATGGGGTAGCAGTAGCACTGCTACATGGGCGCAGAGATATCACACAACACATGCACAACATATGCCGGTATATTGACAGAAGTTTGGGGAATTCATGTGTTGTGTGATATCTCTGCATTTAAGTAGCAGTGCTTCGCCTGTGCTTCCCCATAATATAGCCCCAAGTTAATATCTGCCTAGGAAATCGCCTAGTCTTAATCAGCATCGCTATTTGTATTTGTTGTGAATACGCAGGCCACAAGAAGTAATGAGGGTTTTTTTTTTTTGCATCACTTTTACTCGGGACATGCTAGCTGGCAACATAGGATTCCATTCATTTTGCTAAGCTAAGATAGCGGCGACCCTGCCAAACTAAAACAATGCATGCACTGAGACAAAAATGCATTTGCCCACATATCTAAATGTAGGAAAGAAGTTGAATAAGCCCTATTTCTAAAAACTCACAGTGAAATGGAAAGGATAAGCATTCTGGCCCAGTTTCTTCAAAAGTCTCTCCTGCAGACGACTGTGGGGCTTGGATTCCTCTGGAATGGGAGGATAGGCTTGAAAAGTAAAGACGTAAAGGTCTTTCCGGAAGGACAGCCCTAAAACGTCAAGGTCCTCGCGGCCATACCGGAAAGCACAGGTTAAAGTCACAAACACTGGAAGAAAGAAATATGGAATAAAGTATTAGGGATTATTACAGAAACAACACAAGTGGGACATAATTTCCATTTGATGTAACATGAGATAAGTATGGAAAAAATGAATCAACTGGAAAACTAAACAGTAGAGATGCACAATGTATCAGTATCATATAATTTAGATGTGTATGCTCATTTCCATATATTTCCATTTGATTACCTTTGCCGCCATCTGCTCACTTAAATCTTTAAAAATACTACTAACTTAATAACACTGTTAATGTAATCTTTAGACAACACATTTCAAAATGAATATACATTTTTCATACTGTACTTTGTAATGTTTGAGATGCTAAAAACTCTTATTTACTGATTTTTTTAGTGTTTAATTATTCAGGCAAAACAATATAGAATTTTACTATTTTCAATTTACTAAATAATTATTGGTTGTCTTTTCACTTTTCATTTATACCAAACAGCAAAGATGCTTTCCAGCTCACCTTTTCTTTCTTTGAGATATTCAGGTTCGACCAGGATCACACCATCTGTAGCAGAAGTACATGTTGTATCATAAAACATCAGTAAAAGTCTTCTATTGCAAGTTCACTGTTTTAATTCTCCATTTAAATACAACTTTTTTATCTTAAGTCACTGACCAACGGGGTCTACGTGATCAAGATGATCCACAAAATCTCTTTTCCCCAGGTATACTGTAACCTGTGAAAACAGACAGGGTTGTAACTACAACTTGTGGAAACCAAAAACTGTGATAGTGTGATAGAGAAAGGTTTTACCTTGCAATTAGGACTGGACTTCTTGAATACCCTTTAGAACAACAGGAATATGTGCATGAATAATGACAGATATTATCAGAGCTGGTCGTTTGTACAAATAGATGGGAACATTTTAAAGTGAAGCAGATGGCTAGAACCAAAAGTGCAAACAAATGGTGGAGAGCAACAAATGGTATGCTGGGAGAACTAGCTTGCTTGCAGAGTCCAGTAATACTACGATCATGCTTGACAATATTAATACTATACTGTTTCATGAAATAATTAGAAAGAGCAGTATGAGAATTTTGCATACCTTACATGAGCAGCTGTTGTTAGCTCCCAGGCTATACCACATGCATGCTAAAGGATTAACTGACTTCTAATAAAGCCTTAAAATACATTTCTAACAAAATGATGAAGATTTAATTTTTTTAATATAATAAACGTGCATATTAGGTTCTGTTTCTCCATCATGCTCAGTCAGGTTATCCAACCACGTACATTTACAATCCAGCTAGTATTAGCTTTCCTACTGTTCGCTTCATATTTTGAGCAATAATGATCAAACAAATAATTAATTTGATGTCTAAGGCTTTAAAGAATACTCACCGGGTGCCTGCCTTGTCCCCCATAATGAGGGAGGAATTGGCTGTGGGAATTTGTGGAGGAAAGTACAGCTATGGCACAGAGTGTAAACAGAAGCGTTCAATCACTCCCTGGTAGCTGGCGGTGGGCGGAGCTACGGGCGGGTCACGTGATCTACCACCCACAAAAGTTGCAGCAGTAGATACAACAACAACCAAGTGGTGGATCAGAATCACAGTAAAAATTGCATTATTTATTTATCTATTAATATACTTATTGAATTATGCTGATTAATCATATCTGTTTATTTGTATTGATTCTGTCATTTACTTATTAATTATAATTTTAGTATAGTATTGCCTACTTTATATATATATATTACTTTTACTTTTATAATTCACACAGTAATTTTTTACCCAAACTAAAATATACAGCAAAGTGAGAATGGTGAAGTGCTAGAGCTCATCCATGCTTTGATTACAAACATGTAATACAAGTCACAATTATGAAACACTAAGTCAAGTATGAGATAAAGTAAAAATGGTGTTATATTACACTGATCAGGCATAAAATTAGGACCACTGACAGGTGAAGTGAATAACATTGATTATCTCTTTTACGGCACCTTTTATTGGGTGGGATATATTAGGCAGCAAGTGAACATTTTGTCCTCAAAGTTGATGTGTTAGAAGCAGGAAGAATGGGCAAGGATTTGAACAAGTTTGACAAGGGCCAAATTGTGATGGCAAAGCTCCAAAACTGCAGCTATTGTAGGGTGTTCTGCAGTGGTCAGTATCTATCAAAAGTCCAAGGATGGAACAGTGGTGAACCGACGACAGGGTCATGGGCGGCCGAGGCTCATTGATGCACTTGGGGAGTGAAGGCTGGCCTGTGTGGTCCGATCAAACAGATGAGCTACTTTAATGCTGGTTAATGATAGAAAAGTTAAGGCTGGTAAAGTCAATGCTGGTTCTGATAGAAAGGTGTCAGAATAAACAGTGCATCGCAGTTTGTTGCGTTTGGGGCTGCATAGCCGCAGACCAGTCAGAGTGCCCATGCTGACCTCTGTCCACCGCCAAAAGTGGGCACATAAGCATCAGAACTAGTCCACGGAGCAATGGAAGAAGGTGGCCTGGTCTGATAAACATTTTCCTTTACATCACGTGGATGGCCAGGTGCATGTACGTCGCTTACCTGGGGAACACATGGCACCATGATGCACTATGGGAAGAAGGCAAGCGGGCGGAGGCAGTGTGCTGTTTTAGGCAATGTTCTGCTGGGAAACCATTGGTCTTGCCATCCATTTGGATGTTACTTTGACACGTACCACCTACCTAAGCATTGTTGCAGACCATGTACAATGTGTCCTTATTCAGCAGGATAATGATCCCTTCCACAAAGAAAAAATGGTTTGAGGAGCACGAGTGTGAGGTGTTGACTTGGCCTCCAAATTCCCCAGATCTCAATCTAATCGAGCATCAGTGGGATGTGCTGAAAAAACAAGTCAGATCCACGGAAGCCCCGTCTCAACTTACAGGGTTATTATGCCTGAAGTCATAATAATGAGTTATAAGTAACTCATAAGTAAGATTAAAAAGTAGAAATTGACATACTGTCATAATTATGAGATACAAAAGTCTTACCCGAAAACACAAAATGGCAAAAATATGTTATATAGTTATGAGAAATTATGACAGTAGTCATAATTGACATAAATTGAAATTATGAGATGCTAAGTGATAATTACGAGATGAGAGGAAAATGAAAAAAAAGTAATTGCTGATTTACAAAGTTGTTGATATGTCAATGTTAATTCTCATATTTTTGCCTTTTTAAGCCATGAATTTAAGTCATAATTTAGATTTGTTTAGCTTCTAAACATCATGAATACACTTTTATAGCTGCTTTTTCATGACGTTTAATTAAAAGTACAACAACAAAACCAAACGTTTTTTAATTACAAGTCATTTATTTTATATTTATACACCAAAGGGCTTATGTTATTATTACTGTTTTATAGAGTTAACACTTTTTTGACAGTTATTCTGGACACAATACTGTTGTACCGCCAAAGATCTCTTGGTTCACTCTCTCTCAAATCAAAAAATAAAAAGAGCAAACCTGTAAATCTGTTCATATGCATAGATTATCATAGATTGTCACATCTGGTCGGGTCAGATCCGAATGGTGTAGGAGTCAGAATGAGTGACATATCGAACCCAACGTTGTGACAGTCCTGTCTGAGTTGGAGAGAGTCGGAGGAAGCGGATCTGAAGGCCCGTGCAGGTTTGTTTGGGCAGTTCGAATGACATACTGACAGGGCCGACCTCCAGTAAAGAGGCAGAGCTTAGACCAGGAACGTCCACCTGTGGTATCAGAATATACATTATCAGTGACGGATGACAATTTTGGGTCAAGCAAATAATCGTATTGTGACATCACCTTGAACAGTGCCGACAACTGTGCGCCCCCTGGAAAACGTGGGATCTCCCAGAGCAGGGCTTTGTTCTTCGGCTGCAGTTCCGCAGTCTGGTCAGGACTACTGAGCTCCTGAGACATACTGTATAGGATGATGAAGCATAAGTGTTTATACATGGCCCCTAAAACTTAATTACACAAACAATTATGGCAATGCGATGCATAATCTGACCTTATAGATCCTTTAGGCACAGGCACGGTGATGGAAACATTAAGGGCCGTACTGCAGCAAAAAGTAAAGAACAAGATTTAACTCCTATTATTTACATATTTTGATGATTATGCCATTTTTCACACTCAGCTAATGTATGTCTTATTATATGAACTATACAACATGTCCACTGACCTTTTAGATGGAAGATCACAGCGAAGTTTAAGAAAGATCAACACCCTGCAAAGAAAAATCTATTAACGTAATAATTACATGGATTGTACCACAATCGAGCGATGTTTAAGCAATATCATTAGTCACTAATATTTAATAAATAGAGCAATTCATTATTAATAATAATAATCAGTTCAACTTCTGTCACTCATGTTGTCTTAAATCTCCAACTTACAATGAGAATAAATGAATTAGTATTTATTTATATTTAATATATTGAATTTATATTATTTTTAATTGAAATGAAAATTCACAATTGCATTAAAATTCATTTAAAATAATTTTAAAATGAAAATGTAATACACTATGTATGAAAAGGACAAAATGATGCATAAATCAGTATACAGACCTGTTGACATAATCCTTCTCTACAGAGGGGAATAACTGAAATGGCGGTGCACACGGCAGCTCATCACACAGCTGATACTGCATCACTGTTTGCTGAAGAGGAAAAACATCACTAACTATCCATGCAGGAATTACACTATAGTGCAGTTCTGTGTGTTTAGTGACCATTTACCTCTCCTTGGCTGGGACAAACTTTCAATATTCGGAAAGTATCAAATTCATCCAGTTTAACAGCCTGGTGGAATCTGCATTCATCTACATGCACAGCTGAGCTATAACCTGTGAGAATAGAGGGAAAAAGATTTAATCACACTTTTAAAGGTGCAGTAATCTATTTAAAGCCGTAACCAACATAGACATTGAGGGGGACAAGTCCCCTTGAATAATTAGAAATGGCCCCAATATTTGATATTGTTGATGGTGCTCTGCTGTACTCCATTACACACCGCTCTGTTTGTTGCTAGGATGACATAAGTAAAATGTTACATTTTTAGGTTGGTCTGCCTCAGCAGTCTAACAGCGCTTGTCACTGTCAGAATGAGTGAGATGGCCAATCAAATCAAAGGGAGCGGGGTCCACTGTAAAAGTTAAAACAGTGAAAGAGTGTGTCGTAAGATGCAAGTAGCTAACCATATATATATATTCACTCACCTAAAGGATCACCTACAGTATATATGACAACTGTTTTACGATAAAAACGTTCAGCGACCAACAGTAATATCGAGTGATGTGAACTACTTGACATTTTTAGGAAATTTCACCACTGAAAAAAAAAAAAAAAAAAAAAAAACTTTGGTTCCCCGGTTACACTCTTGAGCCATTTCTGAGGAACACTGTTGATATTTGGAATCAACCCAAACAAACACACTCCTACCTTCATTACTCTACCCACACAATGCACAAACATGCAATGCAAAAGTGGATGTTTCTTTACCATAGTTGAAGTGAAGCAATATAATGCTTCGTGAAAAATAAAGCAAAGATGACGAACGAATGAAAAGGAAGAACAAAAAAAAAGAACATTAAGTCCACAAGAGTACATATAAGCAAGAGTTTAATCACCAGCAGCACACCAGATCCAGACAAACAATGACACTCAAAAATGTCCTGTTACTATAGCTAACATTACAACTACATTATATTTTGGTTCTGCGAAACATGGTGTGGCGAGGTGGACGAACAAGAGATGGGAAGGAGCGAGTGAGACCGGTGCGGTGCGTGACTGATAATGAACATCACCTGTCAGGCACACCGGTCTCAAGTCCTCTCATGAGGGAGCTCGGAAGCATATAAGGACGAGCGACGCCAGTGAAGGACGAGAGAGGACTCGAGACCGGTGTGCCTTGCAGGAGCTCACTCGCTCCTCCCACGTCTCTTGTTCGTCCACCTCGCTACACATGGTAAAAGCAATGTTACTCACATATGGAGCATTGCAACTTTGCACCTTCTCATCCATTTTCAGGCCTTTCTGCTTAGGTCTCTTCAGCACTGGAAAGATTTTCTAATATCTTCACAACACTCCTTTTTCTAGAGATATTCCTCTGTGCTTTTCTCTTTTGTAAAGTCTCTCAGCCGTCTCTCTTTCTAGTCTCTCCTCACCCATCACGAGTGGACACGCCCCCTACTGCTGATTGGCTACAAATGTGTTGTGGTGCTCAGTCCGACCCACTTTCAACAGCGTTTCTCAGAAATTGATTACTGCATCTTTAATGAAAGATATGTGTGATGTTTTGATCAGTGTTGTATACTCAACCTTTCAGCTGGGACTTTCCAATACTAAGCTCTTCATTCAGTCCAATCCGCATCTCTACAGGATGAAGAAAATAAATATACATTCATTGAATGGAAGATCATTTCACAATCTGCATTAACATGGGCGGCAAGATGTAGTCAACTCACCTGAACAGGTTGGAAGAAAGCATTTTATTCTTATTTCACCCTGAATATCTGCTTTCATTAAAACTCCCTATAAAGAAAAATAAAATGTAAAAGATAAGTGATTTAAGTAAAGAAAGAAATAAGCAGTTTTATTTCAAAACATGATTTAAGTTGTACTCACATTGGAGCCAATAACCACAGACAATCTCTCTATCACATCCACAAAGATCTCATTCTTTCCACCCTGCACCCAGAGAGAGAGAAAATTCATACTAATTTCCTAAGGTCATCACATATAACAGCATCATAAAACTGACGAATCTTGGAAAACCCACCTGCTCTCCTCGACTGGACATTATAGGACGACTGGCTGCAACACTAGGAGCCACTTTACTCTGTTGTGTCTCAGCCCCAAACTACAAAATATGAAAAATAAAATGTTTACACTTATTATTAAGATTTAAAAATAGTTATATGGTTACTTAAAAAGCAGTGGTTCTCAACTAAGAGGCCAAGACCCACTGTGGGTCTGAGCACACTTCCAAGGTGGCTTAAAATGAATTCAAATAAGACAAAACAAGATTTAAATGTTAAAACAGCTAAAACATCAAGATTTAAGCTGTTAGTGGGTGGGATATATTAGGCAGCAAGTGAACATTTTGTCCTCAAAGTTGATGTCCAAGAAGCAGGAAAAATGGCCAAGCGTAAGGATTTGAGCAAGTTTGACAAGGGCCACATTTTTGATGGCTAGACGACTGGGTCGGAGCCTCTCCAAAACTGCAGCTCTTGTGGGGTGTTCCCGGTCTGCAGTGGTCAGTATCTATCAAAAGTCCAAGGAATGAACAGTGGTGAACCGGCAACAAGGTCATGGGCGGCCGAGGCTCATTGATGCACATGGGGAGCGAAGGCTGGCCCGTGTGGTCCAATCAAACAGACGAGCTACTGTAGCTCAAATTGCTCAAGAAGTTAATGCTGGTTCTGATAGAAAGGTGTCAGAATACACAGTGCATCACAGTTTGATGCGTATGGGGCTATATAGCCGCAGACCAGTCATGGTGCCCATTATTTGTTTTATAAAATTATTTTTATTTAGTTTAGATTATTTTAGTGCTTCAAGTAAAATTAAATAAAAATGAGAAATGTTGTTTTGGCTAAATTAGTTTTTGTATACCTTGATTTATTTTAAGCAACAAAAATGTTTGTATATTTTGTCAAGCTCTAAAATATTTTATTGGGTAGAAATTTATATTATATTTATAAAACAGGAAATCAAGTCATGTAAATTAATTGGTTATTAAAAGTGTAACTCGTGAAGAATGCCAATATGCCAATAAGATTATAATAACAACCATAACTTACCAAACCAACATTACTGAGGTCAAAGAGACTGAAGGGTTTGGATGACACAGCTTCTGTCTGGATGAAATTTTTCAGTATGTCAGTTGAGGTCGTCTGAATGTATCCAAAGTCCTGATGATCAGAGACATAGAGGAAGGATATATAGAGTCGGTCTGCTTTTAAAACATATTTGTTTGGTGTAACAATAAAAAAAAAGAAAAAAAGAGTGAGAACATTTACCACCATCTCATCTAGCAGCTCATAAATTAGAGCAAAATTCATCCGCACTGATTTCTCTGACAAACTGCCACAGTAGTCCTTCGTAAGAGCTGCTAATCTGTGAGACATAAAACCGTTGCTTGTTATCATGCCATCTACACAGGTAACATAGCTGTAATAATAAAATAATATGGCATAACTGATAAAATAAAGATTTGTTAACCTGTTGAGGAACTCAATTATGGTGAAGGGGGATGGGTTTGTCTTGGTGGACGCCACCCAGTAAAGCCCACCCTGCCTTACGTGGATGAAATGGTGATCTTTGTGTGTCTGCAACAAGATAAACAACTGTAAGTACATAGTTAATACAATGAATCTATTTCCAAAACAGCTAGTCAGACATCAGATTAACACGAAGTTACCATGACAACCGGAGGCTGATCACCACTAAGAGCTGTGACCATCTCATAGAATACATTGATGGAGTCTTTACTGGCCTCTCCTCGGACTGACACACAGAATTAAGAAAAACTAATAAGCAGAAAGTTAGTTTGCGTCATATGACTCTAGCACTAAAGACACTCAAGCACTTCATTATAATGTGATTTTTGTACCAACCAGAGAGTTACCATTCAAATAATTCTAATAATGAAGGTATTTAAATTTTTGAAAGAAGTCTCTTATGTTCACCAAAGCTGCATTTATTTGTTAACAAATACAGAAACAGTAATATTGTGAAATATTATTACAATTTAAAAGAACAGTTTTCTATTTTAACGTATTTAAAATTCCTGTGATGGCAAAGCTGAATTTTCATCATTTTACGGCAGTCTTTAGTGTCACACGATCCTTCAGAAATCATTCTAATGTGCTGATTTGCTGCTCAAGAAAGATTTTTTATTATTATCAATGTTGAAAACAATTGTGCTGCTTAATATTTTTGTGATAAATGTGTACCATTCAAAAAAAATTACAAAATATTTCTACTTCAAATAAATTCAGTTCTTTTGACCTTTCTGTTCATAAAAGAATCCTGAATATAAGTTTTAGACATGGTTAATAATAAGAACCGTTATTAATAACCAAGCACCAATAAAATATAATAATAAGATAATAATTAAGCAGCAAATCGGCGTATTAGAATGATTTCTTAAGGATCAGGTGACACTGAAGACTGGAGTAATGATGCTGAATTCAGCTTTGACATCACATGAATAAATTACATTTGAAATTATTCAAATCGTTATATTTTAACTTGTAATAATATTGCACAATATTACTATTTTACTGTATGATAGATAAAATAAATGCCTTGTTGAACATAATACACTTCTTTCAAAAACATTAAAAAAACCGTAATTATTCCAAAGGTTTGACCTGCAATGTAAACGTTTACGTCATATCTCACAAATTAATTTGTAAGCCAGTTGTAAGGATACAGTCTTTATATATGAGATGATCTCCCTTTGATGACAAGATGAAAATTTGACTGATCATTTTCTTCAGCACACACGACTCTTTTCATATCATTAAATATCACTCTACTTTCTCTTCCGCCGTCATTTGTATTCTGAAATATGACAAAATAAACCCGTTTAACTGCTTAAAAGTTTCATTACTGCTACCTTCATGGCTGTAAACAGCCGGTTTGTTCTTCTTCGTGAACTCTCTCACGTACTGACAGTATAACGTTTATTGCCATCTACTGAGCTGGAATATGAACTTCACCTCGGCAACGACGCCTAATAGCCGAAAGCTACTCTCAAAACAGTAACCGCATTGACAGCAAATTCATGTAAAGTATGATTTTAACTTCGTTTATCTTTTTTTTTTATTTTTAATGTAGTTTGATGTTGAGGGAAGGTTCTGAAGTCTACGTGGAACACAATGATTAATAGGTGAATGAGCAGTCAATCAGGTAAAATCACAAAACACACTGAATTATGCCTTACTCAGTTGTCACTCAGTACAGTGTTTATAAATGTTGATTACTTTTGTCTTCGGATAAAATGTTCAGAACTGAAATCTGAATCTTGCTTTTGAGACATGAGTCATGGTTAAATGACTTAAGGGGAGACCGGGGATAGTTGTAACACTTTTTGTTTGAGGATCAGTAACTCAGTGGTTGTTTATGCCAGATGTCCCAAATTTTGATACATGGTAGCCAGATTTGTCTGCTACATATATAACCAAATTGGACATGTACAACATTTGGACATGTACAACCAAATTAATGTCCAATACAAAGAGTTCCGTTGTTACAACCTACCCCACTACTGAGGTGAGTTGTAACACTAGCTGGGGATGGATGTAACACTGAGAGGTCATTTGCTTTAATAACACCCACACCATCCAATTTTTGCAAAAACATCATTGAAGAACAAAGAAAAAAAAAGTTTTGAACAATTTAAACTGACAATAAAACATCATATTGCATTTTTTTTATACGGTAACTTTAAATGTAGTGCAAAACAATTTCTGTGTGTTTGTGTGTGTGTGTGTATTCCTGTAACATAAGGGTTCAGACACTAGCTATGTTTTCGTGATCAACCTATTTTTATGTGAATTTGGATATATTGCATAAAAACGCTGGATGGAAACATCAAGATGTGCATAAATTCGAATAATGTGCACAAAAAAACTTGTGAGTTCGATTGAGGCAGATATTTTTTTCTGGTAAGAAGACATGCACATAAACTGTGATGGAAACAAATTTGCTGAATAAATCTCTCAATACGCAACAAAAAAACTTGCATGACTTTGCCGCAACAAAGGATGTGATTGATAACTGGACTCATTGGAATAATCATAGGGGTTGGTTGTAACATTTTAATAACATTTCTGTGTGGAGCACGTTATTTGACGGACAGATGTATTTTTTTATGGACTTCGAAAACAGAGCAACAGTTACTGCCATTATAAAGCTTAGATTAGCCAGGACTTTTGTAATATAACTCAACTTCTATTCGTCTGAAAGAAGAATGTCATATACAGCTAGGATGAGAGGGTGAGTAAATCATGGGCTAATTTTCATTTTTGGGTGAACTAACCCTTTAAGACCGGTCTCAAGTACTACAACACTAGGGTTTACTACCTGACAGGATAATTTGTCATTATTTCTCATGAGGATGAGAGTGAACAGAGACTGAACGGGACCTGTGCAATAACACCTTGATGTTGAGTCCTGCTGTTATTTGATCATTATTATCAGCTACCCTCTGTTTTCCTGCATATCTCAGATTCCAACTCTGTTCGATCACACCTGTTTGGCAAACTGCTCTCTAGTTTTCTCCGCCTACAAGTGTCCTGATCCTTCTTCTCTCCTGCCGCCACATGTACAACATAATAAATTATGCAAAAAAATAAAATAATTAAATGCAAAAACATAGCTATGCCTCATAGCCCTTTCCTTCACATAACCTTTACTTAATCTTTAAATCATCAGTGTAAAAGTTCAGAAGATTTGGTTCAAAAGGTATTTTTTGTTCTTGGGTCCAAAATTAGAGCAGCTGTTTCTGTTGGAGTAAAGGTTTAATTTTGTGCGGCGTCTCTAAAGACAGGGGTGCTTATGTTATCATCACCTGAACACACGCATCTGAGTTATTTTTCAAACCAGACAGCGGAGATGATGAAATGTAGTGCTGAAGCAATGACTTCTCGACCCTGTGCCCAAAACACAGCTGAGGGATCAGATTTACAACATGTCATATACATAATAGATCCCTTTATGGTGTGATTTATACCATGAGATCAGATGTATGTCTTCTAACTAGTTTCTGTAAAAATGTAGGTAACTGAAACTGTAAAATCTACTCATTAGGGAACACACGCAATATACATTTTATACGTTTTTGACCATTAGTTTCAGTTTAGTTTTATTATTTTTTGTTTTAAATGATTTTAAAGTGTGTGTAAAAATGAACGGGTTGGTAAGAGGAGGGAGGAGCTTCTTGATCTCCACAGCCAATGAAATGCAAGGATGCAATTGCTTGTATAGAGTCCAGTATTTAAAAGCTTCGCCATTTGAAATTCTCATATCTAAACAGAGACCAAAGATGAGACAGAAGGTGAGTGATTTTTATGTGGCTTTCATTTTTTAAAGATACGAAGTTAGTCGGTGCCAAATAGTTAATGTTTTTATATTAACATTGACTAGTAAATTTCAACATATCAGAGTAATCAGTTGAGGAAATGTTGTAGCAGCTCTATTTCAATATTTGTTTGTTAAAATTAGGATTGTTAATAATAATAACAATAAAGAACTGTTTTCAGGTGTCATATCTGCTGTGCCTTCTTGGGGCTCTGCACTGTTTATTAATTCTGCCAGGTATGATTATTTATATCCAAAACCTTTCTTAAGAAATTAATATTCAGCTAAATATATATTAAATATAATTTGAATTTTTTTTTCAGTGTTGCAGGCCACATCTCTAGCAAAAATCTCCAAGGATAAAGGTAAGATTGAATATAACATTTAGTGCGCTTCACTTTTGCAAGTGCAACACCATTTGCGTATATGAAACTTAGACTAATCCATCATAATTTTATTTATACATACATGTATTTTAATTATACTGTACATTACAACTAATTTCTCTTGCAGCATCTAATCCAGCCGTCAGCATTGACTCTGATCAGGCCCATGATTTTCTGGCACATGCACGTCTGAGGAGAAACGCTGACCCCAACTGGCATCGCAAAAATCCAGACTTTCAGTCCTATTATCGTTACTACAGCAGTATTGGGCACACTGAAGGGGTAAGAAAAACATTATATGTGCTTTGTTTAAAAAAAATGTATAACCTATTATTGATAACTTTTTTTCCACTGGTAGTATTAGTAGTAAATAGCTGTTCTTGATCAAATGAATGATGACTATTATTAAATAAATTGGTCTAAATCTAATCAAATAAGTCCAGTGTTATATTTATTTAGTGAAATATTAATAATTCTTCTTCAAATTATGATTTTGATAATTAAAGTATTGTTTTGAGTTATTTTTAAGCTATACTTCATTTCAAGGGATTGTTCACAAATTTTTTTTTAATTCTGTCATCATTTACTCACCCTCGTGTCATTCCAAACACATACGATTTTGGTTAGTATTCAAAACGAAAAATGAAAATATTTGTATTAAAATATGAAAAGTTTCTGTCCGTTCATTGAAAGTCCAGGTAACCAAAGCTTAGAAGATCCAATAGGTCATAAAGGCGTCACAAAATTAATCCATGCAATTGAGGAGTTTAACCCAAGTCTTGGATCTTCTAAGTTTTCAAATATTAACCAAAGTCTTATGGATTTGTAATGACATGAGGGTGAGTAAATGATGACCGAATTTTCATTTTGGGGTGAACTATCCCTTTAAGCTTTTGCCTCAGCCAGCAATATACACTAGAAGTAAAAACAGAAGTATTGTCTACTGGAACGCTGTATTTTCTCTGATTTGGCCTTCTCTTTTTCTCTTCTAGCTCTATGAGATAGACAGACTTCGAATGCTTTACCAGCAGATGCGACATCTGGAGCTTACTTATGGCCCTGATGCATCTAAATACCAGAATACCCTCGGCCTTCAACTTATGTCAACGCCTCCACCCACCACTCAACCTCCACCCCCTACCTTACCACCTGTCTCCAAGATGGATGTCATGTACCTGTGTAATTCAAAAGACCCCCAATGCAAGCCACATATTGTGTACTTGCCCGCTGGTGGGGTACCTGTACTTTGCGATCTACGTTACCACCCAAACTGTAAACTTAGCCCTGTCCAGGATCCCCCCTCTCCACCCGAAATTGCCTCAGAGCCAGTGACGTCTGCCCCTCCTCCTCCTCCCCCACAAAAATCCACTCCACCACCACCTCCTCCTCCAATGATAATAAAAGGAATGGAATATGACTGTGATCCCTACTGGGACCCTGACTGCCTCATCGACAGTCCTCCCAGGCCAGTAAAGATGATCGAACCACAACCAGAGCTCCCAGCTGAGAAGTTAAAAAAGGAAACAGGGAACAAAGTAATCCTAAATGCTCCAGTTCCAACCTATGATCCATATGACTTCAATCAAGATCTATATGATCCATTCCACCATGCCGCTTGATTAAAAAAATTAAATAATTCAGTCTAAAAAAATTGCATTTACTAATTTACCCTTACATTCATGTGTTTTAATCAAATTGATGTATAATTTGTAACATAAAGTAAACTATGACCGTTTAATATGTAGCCTAGTTAATGTTAGATTTCTATTCTTTAAATAACACAAATGTGGAGGCCAGAATAAAGGATATGGACACAGTTTGTACATGCTGACGTCTTTTATTGACATAAAAATCAAGTAGGCCTACGTGTTTATTTAATTCATGTTATACGTTTTTCTATTTGTTTCATACGTAGGCTATTTGAGCCTAAAAATAAAGTATATGGGCACACTGACACCATCAGGTCATGGAGAGGAAACGCTTATAGAAAAACAAATCCTTTCTTGTTTCAAATAACATTCATTCGTGAGATAATAGAATAGAATATTGTATCAATTTCTAAACCATTTTCCTGATGGTCGCACAGGGTAGCGTGGCCGAGCGGTCTAAGGCGCTGGATTTAGGCTCCAGTCTCTCTGGAGGCGTGGGTTCGAATCCCACCGCTGCCAAATATGTTTTCAAAAGTTAGGAAGCTATTCTAATTATTTTAACATTACACGTTTAAAAGCACAGACTTTCAACTCTGACGTATCTTTGTCGCGTTTTTATTTATTTTTTTACGTTTTTTGTCAAATAAATTTAACTGGTTAACTTCAGAAAATCCAAATGTTTCTTAAGTTTTCAACAAACGCATTATTGGTGTTCTTTCTAGTTACTTATTAAACAAACGTATACAATAAACACGATTTGCGAAATTCAAAAGGCACCGCTGGGATTCGAACCCAGGATCTCCTGTTTACTAGACAGGCGCTTTAACCAACTAAGCCACGGCGCCTGCGAGCACAGTTATAAAAGGTAGTTTTTTGAAAACACATAATGAACACCTGCTTAAGATATGTATTTGGGTTTCATTTATGAAAATGCATCTAGGTTACTAGAGGGGCATTAGCATGTCCTGTGTAGAGCAAAGTGAGTTTCCTACAATCCTGTGTACATTTCATTATAGCAGGACAAACCTTGGAAACTGGTAAATATTCTCACTTAGCATTTTCGATTACTTGATAATGTTTCACACGTAGCACAACAACTGCCGGAAAATAATTCGACGAGGATGGGATTCGAACCCACGCGTGCAGAGCACAATGGATTAGCAGTCCATCGCCTTAACCACTCGGCCACCTCGTCTCCACGCCTGCGCTTTTTAACATTTAAAATTAAAAACTTCAAAGGCACCATAAATCCATACTTTACCACATAATATTAAAACATTTTCAATGACATGCAATTCATTTTGTATTAAATGACTCAATACTGTATTAAACGCACTGAATTTAAATCTCTTTTTAAACGTTAGTTTAAAACAGGGATCAGACAGGATTCATTTAGGGGTCGTTACTCCCTAAACAAATACGGAGAATAATCACGTATTCATAGAACCCAATCATCATGTACTGAAACCTTATATTTAAGGTAACAGGTAAGGATATACCAAACCGATGTGCAGTTGAAACAGTCTCGGGATGGTTTGGTAAAAAAAGCATGTCTTTTCAATCATGGTTGTAATTCTAACTCAGGTAAAGGATTCAAAGTACAAATCAAGTAGTATGTCACAAATGTAATGAGTAATACGAGATAAATGTTTTTTATGGGTTTTAAAAGGTAAACTACAGATGTTAGATTCAGTTTCTTTCCGCTCTCATTAACATGCTGGTGTTTCCTGCGATCCCATTGGTAGATTTTAAAACTGACGGTCTTTTCGCGATTTATTCGCAAATAGGTACGTGTACCCGTTAAATAAATACCTACATACATAGTATTTCAAATTTACATCAACATTATTCGATAAAAATACTAAAATATGCGTTTATTTAATTAAAAACGACCGGTTGACATGAGTGAGGAGGAGGGGCTGACGGGCTGTGGGCGTTCGCCAGTGAAGTGGCACACAGGCCGAAGCTGAGTGAATCATTGCTCTCAAGAAGTGTTAGTAATACATATTTAAATCAAATTACTGCTAACGATTCGAGTTTCAATTATGAAATTACGATTCTAGAAATATTAATACAAAGTTCCTAGCAGAACTGATCAAGGACACCATTTTTTAAGTGTGTATTTGTATAAACTTATTCGAATCTTATGATTGATACTACTATGCATATAGCGCCATCTAGTGGTCGAATAACAAGGCAGAGAATGAGAAGTTATTGCATGCCCACATATTATTTTAAATTAAGGAATTACATCATATTATTTTAATATAACGTTAAACTGTAGCGCGATGTTGTCACTTTGATATGATGTCATTTATAAAATGTGACTACTATAATAAATAACGTATATCAGTACTTTTGTGTATGGATGATATGAATGATAACAGTTAAATAATAATATACGCCTGACTATTAAACAAAATAAATGTTTAAAAATTTAAATCACACGTCCATAGTTTGCTTTTTATAGTAATGGTAAAATATATTACTTTTAACGGTAGCGTGGCCGAGCGGTCTAAGGCGCTGGATTAAGGCTCCAGTCTCTTCGGGGGCGTGGGTTCGAATCCCACCGCTGCCAGTAACTTTTCGTTTTTCTTTTGTACTACACATTTTTTTTGACACGCGTTATACAGTAAATAGCAACGTAGGTATGGCATCAGAAGAGTCGAAATATTTAGAGATAGTCAATAATTCTAGTGCTAAAAGTATTATGAAATTGTATTGGTGGCCCATGTGCTAACAGGATTATAATACTACTGTTCCAAAGGAAGTGATATCTAAATGTTTCCCCCAAAAGGTAATCAAATAGCTTGGATACGCAGCCCGAAGCCCATTCCTCCTTTCATAGACCGCCATTTTGTTTGTTTCAGCAATCCTTATAAATAAATTAAACACAGGCCATGTTGTGCCAATAAAATCCATGAACCCCATCCCACATCCTCTTAAATATCCGTCTTAATGCGTTCCATACGTATAGCATAAATATGACCTTTCCCATCTAGTCATATTGTCAACATGCAATGCATCCTCCATCTCCTGTCTCTCATGGTCAGTGCTTCCAACCTGCAACTTCCCGGATGACGAGTGACGTCAACGAGCCATCTTTGTTCCCCTAATCCGAGCATCTATTTTTTATGTGTACATAGTGACAGAAGCGAGTAGCGGTAGAGCGCCCTTATTATAAAAGGAATAATAGCGAGGCGCGGCACACCGGTGGAAATAAGTAAATACAAACCTTAAAAAACATACAAGGAATACCTCTTTACTGGAATAACCTGGAGAGTGCATTATTTATCCCGGAGACGGGGAGAAACGCCTGAAGCAGCGCGTTCATCCACACACTTCTTGTAGACGCACATAAAACCCCAGGTCAAAATGTGAGTACAAATTCATTACAAATATTATTTATTATCTGATTAAGTTACGTATAAGAACCTCATTCTTTCCTCGGTTTTTAATATGATGCCATGGCATAAACATAAACGTAAATACATATAAGCACACAATAAGCATACTTCATATTATTGTATGTTTACATATTATTGTATGTTTATATGTGATATTATATAAATATAATTATTCTAGCCTATATCTATTACGTATTCCATGAGTCTCACTGAATTCTAACAAGCGCGCTTGCTATATAATATAGTCTATAAATAGGCTCCTAATGGCCAATGTTTTTCCATTTCAGTTGCTACTAACGTTACTGACATACTAAATGTGTCCCAATATTTTAAATGGTTATCACGGAACTAATTCTTTTACTATGTAGATATTTTTCGCTTTATTCTGGTGTTTGGAATGAGCGATAACGATAGAATCACGCCTAGACTCCGGATCGGACTGGTTTGGCAGGAATTGGTCGCGCGCTTTTAAGATAATTTATGAACTGACATTATGTATTGCAATTAATATATTTGTCCAACCCGATCTATGTCCAGATGCCAATTTCAATGTCAATAAAATAAAATAAAAAACAGGAATTTGTCTCAATTAGCCCAAGGCCCACTGTATTTCATACCTGGTCTGTTAGATGGACATTTAGATGGAAATAGTTAAAAAAAAAATGTACCTCGCGGTTTTGGAAAATAAAAATATCCCTTACTTAGGCTGTAAACTAGAGGCGTGATATTCCACTCGAGTCGTGGGGGCTGGTAAACGAACGGTCATATGGACGCGTTCAGTCAAAGGGGGCGATATAATTTGTTATATTTGCGAATTATATTATTCTCCAATCCACTCAGCACGTTTCTATGGAGCCAGGCCTTGATATTCATTGATATGTGGTTAGACTGAAGCCAAATGGATGGCACAAAGGGCGCAGGTGTTCCTCTGCAGGAAAGATGGCCGTGTATACTAGTATTTTCTAGGCACGCTCGTTTAACTGGTTTAAATAATCGAGGCTGTAAATGGCGCACATCTTCAATGTTGTCAGTCCCTATCCTATTGGATACTTTTATTAAGGCATCACTGGGACTGGAATGTGATATTACATTTTGGATGAAATGCCTACTGTTGTTTTAAGGTTCTAGCATTTTCCTACACAATGTAAAAATAGATCAATGTCATACAAGTGTAAACATCTGGTCCAGTTATTTAAAAAAATGTATGTTGATGGTGACGCAACAATGACAGACACTTGTAAGCTTAATGAAGGCCTTGTGTGGGGGTGGGGATGTCGTCCCCTTCATTCATATGACCCTGCCTTTACCAGTCAAGTATAAAGAAGGGCCCAGGAACAGAAACAACTGATTAACCTCATATTCATGTAAAACTACAGTAACAATGTTTTCCCACTCTCACATTTGGAAATTGTCAGTGAGCACCAGGGAAAAAAGGCCTGTTTATGCAAGGCAATTTTTCTGATGGCAAAGTACAAATGTTTTGTGTGTCATTTCATCAAACTCAGGCATGACACTTGACACTGTTTGTTTTAAATAAGACATTTTCATCACAGCCATTAGATAACGAAACTACGAGGATTCTCTCTACATCAAAATCTAAGAATACTGCTAATTTTGCATTGAATCATTGCTGTATCACAGACTATTCGTTCTTAAAGCCTATGATAATAAAACAGAAAAAAAAGAGCAGCTATACATTTGTTTACGATTTTTTGAATTCAGTCGAATTACAAAGAATCATGTATTGTATTAATGGATTTTAGACACGAAAATAAAAATCTTGAGTTGCCAGAATGTTACATTAATGTTCTGACCATAAAAACCATTAAACTGATACTGATATTAAATCGTTTCCTGTCAGTGAAGGTCCTTGTAGGAGCCAAGACTTAATGTCTAAATATAGGTTAGTGTAGGACTAAATGAGGAGCAGGTAAACAAGGATGGCTGGTAAACAAGAACAAAAACATGGTCAGCTTTACTCTTAGCTCATGCACTATGTATGAAAATCTTTATATGAAAAAAAATATCACAGTAAGAAAAAGTCTTTCCTTCCACGCAAGGAAAGCAAACAGGGATTAGATCCAGGGATCTTTCAGAGGTGACCTTTATACAGAGTTTTGTCTTCCTCTGGTGGATGAGAGTGGCATTAGCAAGGACAGTTTTTTCAGAAATATCTGTTTACTTACACTTCTCATTTCTGTCAGTGAAGGGCAAAACATTTTAAAGTAATTCAACAATTATTAAAATACACTTAATTTCATTTCACACAGTCCTTACAAAAATGGCAAGTAAGCGAGTGAACAGCAGCCGCTAGTCTGCATGAGGGTGCAATAACAATAAATGACTGTATGTAATATTGTTAGCATGATGATTTACACATATCTTCCTGAACAAATATGTGTTTATTGTAACTAATTTAGTAATACATTTAAATTGCAATTTGAAAACAAATTCCAAATTGGTACTGTATAGAATGCAAGCAAAACCCTTTTTTATTTATTTTTTTTATTTATAGCAATACATGCAAATGTGTTTCTCATAACAAAATTCTATAATCACTGTACTAATAAATACAAATATGTATTATTATATAGTATATGTAATATTGTAATAGTATAGAGGAGTGACTGTATGTTGATTTGCAGGTCTGCCCCAGCCCCAGCCGGTGCCCCCGCTGCAGAAGGAGGTAACCAACCTCCTAACCTCACCAGCAACCGTCGCTTACAGCAGACACAGGCTCAGGTGGATGAGGTGAGTTAACCCCATCTCTTTGTCTTCAGTCAATGTTAAGTGCACTTTCAGAACAGACCAAGGGTGTTTCCTCCAAGGAGGCAAGGGAGGCAGTGCCTTCTCTAAAAACTGGATGAGAAAATAATCAATATTACAAAAATAAAACAACCCAAATATTACAAAATGTGACTTTTAAGAAGTGCAAAAGTCAATCGTTTTTTATAAAATAATACTGCCCAACAGTGACACTTTCAGGTGAAGTTATAGCGGGAGGCTTGCCTCCCCTGAGCACACTGACTTTTAACGGACCCCCTAAAGAGTGTGGTGGGTTTAGAAGAGGGTAATTGAGAATGAATAGGGGAAAGTCATGTGAGATGAGGCAATGCCTATGATTGGAAATTATTGGTTATGATTGATTATGATTGGTTCTTGCGATGAATCCCGCCTCGTTTTCTTGCACAATCTCAAATCGACCTAAATGAAGATAATGATGGCGTTATTGGTAAGATTAATTAAAAAGTAAGTAAATAACTCAGCCACATACAGGGCCCGAATTTCGGCACTGGATTGCGTATATTGGGCATACTTTTAATAATTCGGACTTCTAACTTATAAGACTTATAATGCAGGAAATTCCCACAAACATTCATTCACTTTACAATCCACACAGATTATAAAATCAAATCAGTTATTTTAAAACTTTCTCCGAGACGCAATTTTACAAACAGCGTGAGTGGTTCAGCGGTGCTGGGTCTCTCTCTTTCTTTCTCTCTCAAAATGGGTTGCATAAGGCAAGCCAAGCATCAAGCGCATAAACAAACACTTGAGAAACGCATGTGACAGTATAATGAAAACAGTATAATGGATTCATTCACTAGCTCTTAAAGTGACAGCAGCCTAATATGCAGCTGTCATTAATGTAGATAAAACAACAAAAGATAGCTATAATTGTAAGGAATCAGGATTAATAGCCTCCCCTATAATACAATAAAGTGGGGAATTCTCTACCATTTTCTAAAACGAAATTCAGGCACTGCTTTATGTCACGTCAAAATCAAACTTGAAATGGCCTGGGTTTTTTTAATGAGCAATCAGTTTTGGGGAAATTAAACGTACATCATTGTATCTGTGACCAGTGTGTACAAGCTTGATGGCAGTTGAAAATAAGTTGATAATTAAAAAGAAAAGTTTAACATTAGTTCACAAATAATATACATTGTTTAAATTGTTACTGCCTTTAGTTATTATATATATATATACTCCTTATATATTATATATATATATACGAAATATACATACTCCTCATTTTAAAACACCATCACACACCACTGCAACAGAACAGATGTATGTGGGGATGGAGCATTCTACTAAGAGTCGCCTTCATCATTTTTCAGGTGGTGGACATTATGCGTGTGAACGTGGACAAGGTTCTGGAGAGGGACCAGAAGCTGTCAGAACTGGATGATCGGGCTGATGCCCTGCAGGCTGGAGCCTCACAATTTGAGACCAGCGCCGCCAAGCTCAAGAATAAATACTGGTGGAAGAATGCCAAGGTAAACAACACACATAGTGCCTTAAGTAAGACTAAAAAATCTATGTATTTCATGACAATTGACTATTCATCTTAATAGTCTAATTTGTACTGCTTTTAACTCATGTTCCCTCTTTTTAACTCTTTTCTTTAGATGATGATTATCCTGGGGGTGATATGTGTGATTGTCCTCATTATAATCATTGGTAAGCAATTGAAATTTTCTCGTTCATTTTTAAAGGAATGTTCTGGGTTAAATACAACACAGAAAATTATTTTGACTCAAAATTGAAATTATTAGTTTGTAGTAAAAAAAAAATGCATCCCATAATTTTATTTTAACGGGGTCGTTTGCTGCTGGCAACATGGGCTTTACATAAAATTCTATGCAATAGAAAGTTCTCTTTTGCAAGAAAGGTGGGAAAACTTCAGCACCCATACTGCACTGGGCTAGATCTGGCTAACCATTGGCAGGGATATAAAAATGGGCTAATGCGATCTGTAGTTTTAACAAATGGAGCTGTCCTCTGGGGGATTTTAGCTGACAAATAATCTGGAACTGGGTGAAGATATATTACTAATTTATACATATTTAATATACATAATACAAAACTGGTTTACAATCAATTAACTTGTCCTTTAAGCACTATACACTTAACATGGTTTCTGTTTGATTTCACAAGCTGAGATAAAAAATATTTTTGAGAGAACTTTGTATAAATCTGACTTTCCACTATCCACGGCATTCTCATATGATCGTCACATTTCGTTGATCTAGTGGCAGTCGCACAGAACTCACAAATTGGCCATGAAGCGACCATTGCTCTCCGCTTATTCACCATGGTAAAACGACTGAAAAACATAGGTTTTAAATAATTCACAATTATAAAATAATTATTCATAACCGCCAATTTGAAAGAAATAGTGTTTAATTGGTTTAGCTGCAAATGTTCAAATATTTCATGCCATCCAAAGCTGAATTCGGATTTGAAAATTGTGCATATGCAAATGATCAGGAATCTACACAGCTCCCATACTATTTTCCATTGGAAATCATTGCCTTCTGGTCTGTCCTTAATCGGAGATAGTGAAAAAAGGGCGGCTTAAATTTTAAATACTTATGACCGGTTTCACAGACAAGACTTAAGCTGGTCTCAGACTAAAATCCATCCGTTTTAACTGAAAGTAACTTGCATTGCATTTCATTGTTTTGTCTCAAGATAAAGGCCCATTTATAAAAGATATGTAAATGTCCTAATTTAACTATGCCCTACTCCTGGCTTAATCTAAGGGGCGTTTACACGACACAATTTTCAACTGAAAAACTTATTTACCTTTCTATTGCATGACAACAACATTTTAGCATAAAAAAGCACAAGTACAAGTTTTTGAAAACGCTAATGTTACGTCTCTGTAAACTACGTGAATTTGTGAAAACGGTGATGTCATGTGAATGCATGTTACATGTTCAGTCCATAGACGCGTAACCTTCTTTACAAAGTGACATCGCCACCTTCTGGCCTGGTAGCAGAATACAGCGTTTTTAGTCGTTTTCGTGGATCCGTGTGAATGGGGATCAATTTCACAACATGTCCTCTGTAAGCGAAAAATGCAAAGGCGTTCTTATTACATAGTTGTCTTGTAAACGTACCCTAAGCCTTGTCTATGAAATCGGGCCACAGTGACTCATGTTATATAATTATATATCTTCTTATATTGTGATTTTCAAATGTTGACAATAAATCATTTCCTTCTCTTCACAGTGTACTTCAGCACCTAAAGCGCAATGTTCCTACCCCACTCTGAGCTTATGAACGCCCAATTCCAAGCCACAGAGAAATCCCTCCCAAAAAAGATGAGAAAAACGACTTCTCACAACAATCAAATTATTTGCCCTCAAAGAGTCTAAATCCGCCCTATCCCGAGCCCTCTTGCCCCCTGCCTCCACTGCCTCACAACTGGGCCCCTGTCACTCCTCGTTCGTCCCGTCTGTGAGTGTGTGGCCATGTATCCTCTGTAAATACCTCCGGCTTTTCTGAAATACTGTTCATACTCAAAACTCCTGATTACTTGTGACAACGACAACAGATAAAAAAAGAAAATCACAATCCTTAAAATACGATAAGATTATACAGTATATATTCCAAATGTTCTTTGTAGAGTTTTATTCTGATATAATGGTTTTTTGTAGTTTGTGTGTGAGTGTGCATTTGTATATTTTTTTAAGTTTTGTAAGACTTATTTTGCTTCAGGTTTAAACTACTGCCTCTTAATCTGGATGTTTGTATCTTGCACGCTCTATTTCACTATTTCTTGCTAACTGAGTATTGGTGTATTTTTGCACAAGCGATGGACTCCCTTAACCGAGGTACTAAATCAATGTCCCAAAATTTTTCTTTTGTCACATCCACTCTATCGCAAAACCTACACGTTGCCCCCTCAACCCTTTCTTTCTTTCTTTCTTTCTTTCTTTCTTTCTTTCTTTCTTTCTTTCTTTCTTTCTTTCTTTCTTTCTTTCTTTCTTTCCAACAGTACCTACTCTATTAGTGAACTGCCGCAACAGACTGGACCAATGACTGTAGATGTTTATCTTAATTTGATGTCTTTAGTGTCTTATCTCTTAAACATTCCTTAATAGCAGTGTAGAATTATGCTGTCTATCAAACAGAGTAACTGTATTTATCTTGAAGAATTCCAAAACAGGTCTTAAACAACCTCAAGTATTTGTATAAGTCAAACTACGTTTTGACATGGATGGCGAAGTAATTAATCGCACAAAAAAAAATGGTTCAATTGCGCTGTAAGTTAAACGAAACAAGATGAAAGCAGGACCAAAACTGCCTGCTTGATTCTGCTGGTAAAGATTTTCAAGGCCAGAGAGTCTCCATACAAAGTGTGGGGGTAGGACTGATCAAAAAGGGGAAATAGTATCATGCACAAAAAGCTTGCTTTTTAACTGATTAGACCAGTGGTCCTAACCACGTGCATGGAGCCCCCCCCCAACACCGCACATTTTCAATCTCTCCTTTGTCTGATACACCCATTTCAGGAGTCTGATGACCTGAACCAGGTGTGTTTGATTAAGGAGTGTTGGGGGGCTCCAGGAACGTGGTTGGGAACCCCTGGATTAGACTGCAGGTCCGTCTGGGAGAGAACCATGAGCTGTGTTACTTCCTCGCAGCGGAACTACTGCCAAACCGATGCACGAGTTCATCCGTCTGAAAGCACACAGGTTGATCTTACTATTTCAACGTGAGCTAGTTTCGATAGCTGTGGTTCTCTCTCTTGTATCTAGATACTGCCTTTTTTTAGCCTTTCTTTTCATTTTAGAAATAGATTTGTATATTATATTTTTGTGTGTGAAGCACGCAGGAAAGGGACCACGTCGTTTCAGGACTTGACGCTGATGCCGTATGCACAGCGAGCACCTTTGTGTCCCTCGCTATTATCCACCTCTCTGTGTGCCTGTTTATTGAGTTCAGCTGTAGTTTACACACTGCCAAGCACCTGAGGGGACGTTTTTTTCTTTTTGTGTGTTTTATTTTTTCACCATGCCCTTCCCGGTTTGCTCTCGCACATACATACGCCTCCATCAGCATCACACTTCATTCCCATCCGCCCAATCTGTCGACGAGAAGCGAGCCAGGCGTGAAGTGTGCATCTGCACGTGAACATCCCCCCCCCCTCTCTCTTCTCAGTTAGCGCCATTAGATTTCCTCCTTTCACACTTTGATTCTGCCACTAGCAGATCATCGCTGTTAGTAGAGTTTGTGTGTGTGGAGTATTAAAGGCTTCATCCTGGGAGATTAGACTGCTTAGACCTTTGCAGGTAAAGAAAGGCTGTTACCATGGCAACCTGGGGCATAGATTAGCTGATTGATTGTGACAGAAGGCGGAGCCACTGGGTTAAAAGGGGTGGGGCTAGAGAAATTATTCCACTGGTGTGTTTTTTTTTACATTTCATGCTAATCATCTATGGAAAAGCCTGATGATTATCTGTAGACTATTTAGTATTTATAGTTTCTGAACAAACAAACAGCTTGTTTCATTTTCACTTCATTCATTTTTCTTCTTTAAAAGGAGATAGCCTTAGTTCATTTCAATTTTTTTCATCCCTGCATGCTCATTCACTCCTTTGTCCCACTGGCATTGAGCTATTTTAATGAAAAATGACCAAAGACCATATTATATCTTGCTTATACTGCCAACTGCCATCAAAAATGTCCCCAAATCTCTGGTTTTTAAAAGCCTCATCCAGCAAAAGTAATCAAGAAATCCCCTATCTCTCTGCATATTTGTCAGGTCTATGTTTATTTTACTTGAATATTTAGTATCGGTAAACAAGTGACGTGATTGCTAACAGGATAAGGAATTTGAAACCACAATCCGACGGACAAATCCAGGCCTGATATCTGAAATAATGATAGCACAACTTCTCCTTTAGGTCTGTAAATGTAATGCTGAGTATGAAAAATGAAACTATTACTTCGTGGCTGTTTAAGAAGAAAAAAGACAAAAAAATAATCTGTATTGTTTCGTGTTGTAGTGTGGGCTTCATCTGGGGGAAGGGGGGCCTTTTTTTAGATTCTACATTTAAGGCATAAACAATCTGGAATTAGTATAAGATGTTGATAATATCAAAATAGAGAATCTCTATATTATATTAGGCAAATATAACGATTTTTTTCTCCCGGGGGTTATTAACATTTTAAAGGGATCTGTAACTAATAAACTACACACATTGGGGTAGGACGAATTAATCAAAGCGTTTGAAAACACTTTACCAATTGAAAGGATTCTAAAAGGGGACTACTACAAATAATGTATGCTATTCTGTTTTTCTTTGTGTGAGTGTATGAAGACATTTTCTTTTGTCTTGGCACTTACTGTATGTTTTGTTCAAAACCGTGTGGGTTGAGAGGGATGGTGGGAATAGTTTTGTCACACCAGCCTGTTAAAGATGCTGCTTCTTCTTTATTGGGAGGGAACCAATGAAGACGCAGAACTTTACCGGACAGTGATTTCTCCATTCCTCACATCATACAGTTGTTTAGTCTTCAGTTGTTTACTTTATTTTAAGCAGAAATTAGTTAAGGCTTCACAGTGGTGCTCTGTGGCACAGCTTCATTGTGCTTAGTCAGGAGAGGATTATTTTTTTCTATAATTCAAGTTTAAATATAAGAACAGTGACCTAAGATATCAGAGTAGGCTAATACTGGAAACTGAACCCTGCCTTATTATAGGTTAGCGTGTCAAGAGTTTTTCAGAAAGCGTGTACAGACTGAAATACCAACTTTAATCGGTTGCAGAGATGTTATAAATTAAATGTTATGGTGTTTTACAAGAGTTCAAATCCTTTTTGAAGGTTTTTGGGAATGAATAAAGAGTATAAAAAAGCAAAATTTCAGGGGGTCGATTCCATAAAGCTTCATGGAGGTCTAGAAATGCATTGAACCAAGAGCCAAGTTGCTGTATTGATAACAATTTGTGTTTCATTTGTTTATTTATTTGAGTTATGGAGGTTTGTTTGGGGAGGGAAGGTTTGAGATTAGTATTACCCCTTTTTGTCTGGCCTCTTTGGAGGGACTAGGCTGGAGGATCATGGGTAATGCGATCTTCACAATCTGACTTTATGTTGTTATTTTTTAATTTATTTATTTGTGTCATAAGTTATAGTGGACTGCATATTAAACAGAACGAAGTACATTGTAACAGGAAACCATTTGGTAACCAGACATACATGAATTCAATTGTAGAGTAAATCTGTCAATGTCTATTATATGGATGAACATCTTGGGAAAATATATATATATAAATATACATATATATATTGCAAAAAATGACAGTTATGATGACCTGTGTTTATTGTTCCAAGTTAGAAATTAAAATGTGTGTGTGTTTGAAAACAATGACAACATAAAAAATAAATATATAATAAAAGTGGGTCTGTGTGGATTTTTTTATTTTTAAATATCAAATATATTATTTCTTAACTCTGTATTAATGTTGTTTTTATAAAGTTAAGAACAAAAGCTGTGTTTTTGTAATCAACTATAAAACAAGGCCAGCTCCTACATTTGGAGAGGATGTTTACTTGTAGTAATTTCTATTTTTACTACTTTATTTGTAATCCCTCATGATCACACAGTACTGGTTAATAGACTTATAAAGAGAAACTGGTGTGGAGAAAATGTGAATTAGCACAGCAGAGGCTCTATACTTCCACAGAATGATTCCTGAGGTAAAATGTTTATACTGTAAAAACGCAAAGTGACTTTCCACCCTCAGAACATTTAATGGAAATATTTCTATGTGCAAGAAAAGTAGCAAAGATTTGGAGACTAACACTAACCAAAAGTTACCAAGGTGTACCGTGGTACTTTGTGGACACAGTACGACTGTAATACCATAGTTGTCGGGGCATGCTTCATGGTGAAAGTACATAAAGCACTGAACTATGCAATTGTATTTTTTCATGAATATGCATTATAAACAACAGTATTATTTTGTGTATGATATTGCTTTTATAAAACAATTCAATAAACAATAAGTTAGACAGAACATTGACAGTAATTTTGTTAAATCATAATTTGGTAAAACTGTAAAAAGTATCATTATGAGAGTCAAAAATATGAGATATTTTTACAAAACCCCATCGATTCGCTTCAGAAGGCCTCTATTAACCCCCCGGAGCCGTGTGGAGTTATGTTTATGATGGATGGATGTGCCTTTATGAGCTTCGAAGTTCAAACCCAACGGACCCCGTCACTGCCATTTATAAATTTATATTTATTAATATAACTCAGATTGAGTTCACCAGAAAGAAGTAAAATACACCTAGGATGCATGGGGTAATTTTCATTACTACTCCTTTAAACAATCATAGGAAGACATATCATGGACATATCATTCCAGGAGGACAATATCAAGATTCATCAGGCTCAAATTGTGAAATAATAGTTGGGAGGGAGCATGAAGAATCCATAAAAGTAATCCATATGACTCCATGGGTTAATAAAGGCCTTCTGAAGCGAAGCAATGCATTTGTATAAGAAAAGTATCCATATTTAAAACTTTATAAACTAAAATGTGGATGGATGGATGGATGGATGCACTTTTTTGGGCTTCAAAATGTTATCCTCAATTTACTGCCATTATAAAGTTGGTAAGAACCAGGACATTTTTTTAAAATATATCTCCGATTGTATTCGTCTGAAAGAAGAAAGTTATATACACCTAGAATGGCTTGAAGAGGGTGAGTAAATAATTTGGAGTCATTTTTGGGCGATCTCTCTTTAAGAGTGATTAAATGACCTACTGATATACAAAATATTGTTATTTGTCGCCACCTTCTGGAGTAAATATATAACCTGCAAAAAAAGTATCTGAAAAATCCCCACCATGCACAGTCAGCTGTTTATTATTGTAAAATAATAAAACCTTATCACCCTGGCAGGGTTAATTTTGTACCAAGGTATTACCATCTGATAGCTACCACTAGAAAACTATGGCATCACCAAAGTACATTTAGAAAGGGGAGTCAGGGTTATGAAGTCAGCCTAAACACTGACCAAATGTGAAATTATTGATAGTTAAAAATTATAGTTAATTAAACAATAAATACAATTATTGGAGAATTTTCAATGTGTCCAGTTGTGATTTACTTACTCGCCGTGTATTTGAACAGGAAACGAAGGGAGTGCAGTCGTGAGACAAAGATTGTGAACAGTAATAACTGGCATGGCCCTCACACGCCCACATGTGTCAGCTGCAGGTGGACAGACACGCTTAGACCGCACGGGCACGAGGGACTGCTCCGCGAGAGTGTGTTGATATTGTAATTACCATAAAAGACGCGCAAATACAAATGGTAGAACACGAGAAATCATTTAAGCGATGAATACAGAATTAGTCACATACTAATAGAGGTATTTATTTGACTTTCATAAAAAATAGAAATGTATTAGTCGTGTATCGCACAAGCAAATAGCCCTTATGCACCTCTACAGTGGTTAATACGGTTGAGGGAAGTGCGAATTCAGTCTTGTCTCTCCCTCATCGCTCTGCTACAACGTGACAAAGGAAAGCCGAGCAATCAAGGCCCCGCCCACATCTCCAATAACAGCGCGAGTTTCAAGTTGATGGGCGCGGTTTATGCACAGCAGGCGGGGTTAAGGTAGTTTTTGAGCCAATGAGAGATGGTTTAGGGAGTTGCTGGTTACACGTGAAATTTGTTCCCAAAGCAAAGAATGATGGTGGTGTCCGCACACGAGTGAGGGAGTTACTGTACTGAAACTGTGTTGCACAGGCGTCTATATTCGGATACAAGCTCTGAAAAGCAGCCGAAACTTCAATTCGGATGAACTGAAATACTTTAAATAGGTAAGAAAAGCTACGTGTTGTTATAATATTTAGTTTACTGTGTTGATAGTTTTTTATCGGATGTGTATACGTGACAGTTGAATCTTTATTCGATTAAGAAAAGCATTTAACTTATAAACATTTAATACTGGCATTTCCTGATGGCACTGCGGATTTCTAAACGTTGTCAAACATTTTTATGGTGATTTTGGAATGTATGGATGGATATTTTATGTGCGTGTATATATATATATATATATATATATATATATATATATATATATATATATATATATATATATATGATTATTCGACTTCGTTATATTCCAGTATATTTTAATAATTTGAATGTAGTATATATCCATGTGCTTGGCTGTATCGAAATATTTCTCATTTTCAGTCAGTGTTTGTTTATATGATGTCAGGCAATTCCACAGATCTACAGATAGAGGACTCAAGTTCACATAAGCGCATGCATTTATATCTGTTAAGGAAGGCTAAAGAAAACTGAGTCGCGAAAAGATAACTTTGATAACTTTAAATATTGTATTTTTTCCAATTGCTCCATCCATTTAAAGTAGCTTTTATAGTGCCATTCTAAAAAGGTTACTTCATTATGTACGATGCTCAAGTGCAACATGCATTGAAAACCGAAACTTGTCAGGGTAAGGAAAAACCGAAGAGAACAGAAAAACTATATTTTCTGCTGAATAGTTGTAAACACAAATGGATCTTCCCACACATCCAGTGTTTTTAGGTTACGCTCTATCTTGTTTTATACCATACGGAAGCTTCATGGTTAATATGATTTTATCTACTAGTGATTCCATAGTATATTAATTTTTATTTTTAATTTTTACTATAGCCTTTAAACAAATCCTAACACTTTAAATTAGATTTATCATTGAGAAAATCACTATCTATGTATTATAAATATTAAAGGCACAATATGTAAGATTTTTGGATTAAAAGAAACCACTAGAACAATGTTGTATATTTTGTTGCCTTGTGTACGTACTACTGACATTATCCCAAATGTTCCCAAGAATGTTTAAATCCAGAGAAATAAGCAATATTTACCAGGACACAGACCGTGCGTCGCCTGTCAATGACATCATACCCACAACTTCCGGTTTTATTGAGTATTTTATTATGTGTTTTATTAGACAGGTGAGCAACTATTTGGATACATTCATCGACAGAAAACTAATCATTGTTATATAGCTCAATACAGTTAGTCTTATTTAAATCCTGTTTTTTATTTTATTTACAGCTATTACCATGTTTTACCATACCTAATATCAATCTGTGTGCAACAAGTGTCTCATAGTAGCCGCCGAGCGAATGCACAGAGTAGCATTATAACAACTTTCAACACACTAAAATGTATCTAATATGATAAAACAGCACTGCGTTACACCACCGGAAAAAGAGGAAGTGCTCTTCTGCGGCATAATAAAAGCGCTGCGAAATCCAGGCATCATCAAGCTACGCCTTTGTTTTGAATAAGCGACCTCTAGAAGCGAAAAATATTGTGACTTTAACTTAAAACATATTACATCAAATTTATAAAATGTTTATTTACATTACAAATTAAAATTGTTGGCAATAAAATAGTTTCTGCATGATCCAGAGAAAGAAAAGAGAGATATAAACAATTCTCAAGTTAAGGTTAAAAATATAAATGAACATAAATATGCTTTTAAAAGTAAAACAAATAAATAAATAAATAAATAAATAGTGAAAATAATTTTAAAAAGTATGCTGTGTGTAATATAATATGTAGACTATATTTACAGTACATGTAAGTTCAGCTAAATACTTCATTGACCCTCCCACTTTAAAATGTGTTACTATGTAATGTCAAATGAATAGCTCTGAACATCACTGACATCAAAAACAATTATTTTAAGGACACTGTATCATAATTACAAAACATCATAATAGTAGTTAATGCATGTAAATACATACATGAATATGGTACTTTACTCATTATAGGGCAGGCTTAAAATGATAAACTCAATTTTATACAGTTGTTACATAATTGACAAGAACTGCTCCACCAACTTGAAGACTTCTGTTTTATTCACTGTTCTCTATGTGCTTCTTGAAATTAGTTTAAATACATATCTCTTCATACCTCTCAAATTGCTTATCCTGTTTTTATTATTATTTCCCACCAGATGGTTTGCAACATTATGGTCTATTAAGCGGATACAGACACAACCATACACAACCTAGGGGTTCACATGCCCTGCTTTGTCAGAAATTCCTTACAGATGCACAAAACTGACGTGATATATACATTTATACTGCTTCATTATGAGTAATGACAACTTCCACACACCTGTGAGCTATGTCACTAGTACAGGGAAGGGAACAACACATAAGGATGAAAGGGAAACCCACAGTAGTGCTTCTCCCGGAATGACTGACAGACAGTCTGTCTGTCCCGGGCTGGACATCTCAACTGCGCCTCTGCCGACACACTCAGACGACACTGATGCCCATTCCAGCGGGAATGACTCGGCCGAGAGGGAAAGCGAAGGACACATGGGACGAGACACATCCACCTGCAGCTCTCACAATGGCAAGAGTTCATCCACAGAGACTACAGAAAGCAAGAGGTATGTGATATTTAGAAATGTATTCAAAATTACTTGTCTATGGTTGGCAGATGCTTAAATGAAATGCTGTCCTTTGAACTTTCTATAAATTAAACAAGTCTTAAAGGTGCAGTGTGTGAATTTTATCAGCATCTAGTGGTGAGGTTGTGAATTGCAGTCACCCAACGCTCACCCCTCCCTTTCGAAGCACAAAGAGAAACTACGGGGGCCGACACAGGACAAAAATGTTATCGTCGGAGAGAGCAGAGAGGACTAGTGCACTGTATAGAAGTTTATCCATTTAGTGCTACTTTAGAAAAATGATGGCGTAAAATGGCGATTTCACTGTAAGGGGAGACTCAAAAAGGAAATGGCTCATTCTAAGGTAATAAAAACATAACGTTCATTATGTAAGGTCTTTATACACCACTGAAAACATAGTTATGTATATTATATTGCATATCTGCCAACAGTTATTTTAAAATGTAATTAGATTCCACAATATTGCTGTTTTTCCTGTATTTTTAAACAAATGTCTACCATAACAGTGGGTGTACATACAGTATATACAGATAAAATAGCTTGAATGCCATTGCAAAGTCATTTTAGATACGTGTCTTAATCAAATGTATAAATGTAAACTTCTCTTTGGACCACTTTAGACAGCAAAGAGATAAAAACATTGTGTACAGGGGAGGAGGTTTGATAAAAATAGCTCACACATTCATTTTAATAAGCTAATTGCAGGGTTGTGGTTTAGCCATTTTGTTTCCTGAAAACCGGTCGAGGCACAATTATTCTTCACTCAGGGCAGACTAAAATGACATGTAAATAATATTATATAATTTTTAGTAATAGGTGGTTTTGGCCAGGCTAATTTTGAGATGATCCACCAAAAACCGGAAGTGGTCAGACTATTATCAGTTCCTAAATTTCCAAAATCATATTTTTGTGTGAATTATAAGTAATTGAGTCATGAGTCATTTTCATTGCGGAAATGTATTGTAATAATTAATTATTGGCTAATTTCCCTCATTCAAATTTCTCTCCTCAGCTCAAATGGAAACAGTCCCTCGCCTCCTAGCAGTTCGGTGTCATATAGTCTTTTGAGTGGCAGCTCGGAGCAGGATCAGCTGACCTCCCACACCGCCGGTGGTGACCAGCCGGCCCGGCTGCAGACCCAGAAAGAGCTGCTGAAGGCACTGCGTGAGCTAAAGATCCGTATGCCGGCGGAACGGCACAGGAAGGGCCGATCTAGCACCCTAGCCTCTCTGCAGTATGCGCTTAGCTGTGTCAAACAAGTGCGGGGTGAGTAAAAAACTTAAATTGAAACTCCTTGTTCTGGCATGATGTGTGTGCCAATGAAAGGGTGTGTTGTGTTCTCCCGTAGCTAATCAAGAGTACTACCATCAGTGGAGTGTGGAAGAGAGCCATGGGTGTTGTTTAGACCTGTCGTCATTTACTATCGAAGAGCTAGACAACATTACATCAGAGTACACCCTTCAAAACACGGTATGACTGGACAGGTTACCTCGCACACATCAGGCTGTGACTCTTTAGAAGAATCTAACACTTTTATTTATTTTTCTGTTCCATCCTAGGACACGTTCTCTGTGGCAGTGTCGTTCCTCTCTGGTAAAGTGGTGTACATCTCATCCCAGGCTGCCTCTCTGCTGCGCTGTAAACCCGAGAGACTGCAGGGGGCTCTGTTTTCAGAGCTGCTCGCACCTCAGGACGTCAGCACCTTTTACAGCAGCACCGCTCCCTGCCGCCTGCCGCCGTGGTCCTCCTGCGCAGGCACCAGTATGTGAAATTTTTTTTGACTGTGCAAATATAGCGACAAAGTGTTACAGACAGTGATTAATTTGTAAACTAATAACTGCCGGATCAATTAAAAGGCGCTGTGACGACACTGACCATACAACTTTTTCCCCGAACGCACAATGACGCCACTGGTTACAGACAGTTGTATTCACCATAAATAGTTATAAAGCTACCATGCACATGTTTTTGTCCTTAGCAGCCAATACTGTTAATATTGGCACACTTTAAAATATTTTTAAGGGTGTGTATTTTTGAGTCATTTGCTGTGTCTAAATATGCTTACTTACATACAATAGGCGAAAAACAGTGTGTGAGCCGAGTAGTATGTCCGAATTCATAGTGTTCATAAAACAGTAGGAAAAAAGTAACCAAATTACCTACTACCATTCATACTAAACATTCATGCTATTTAGAACATACTTTTTTTAACCGTTTCAAACCAAATGTAGTACCTATTATAAAGTATGTAAATTCGGCCAGAGTTATAGTGTTATATGGGTATAATACTGAAATCTCATTGGTCCAATATTGTTTCCCACAAAGGTGTATTTCAAAGGTGCAGTATGTAATTTCTGTACAACTACTGGTATCAAATGGAATTGATAACAGAAAATAATAACAGATTTCCACAAATACTCCACCCCCACCCCTCTTACAACCAGGTATTCTTGCCCTAATTTGAGCAAACATCACTAGTCCAGGATGCAGACAAGGGCTTTTATCATTAACTAAAACTAAAACCATAAAAACATTTTTGTAACTTGAAATAAAATAAAAGTTTCCAATGCAACATTTCTCATTTTCATTTAGTTTAACTTGAAGTACTGAAAAATGACAGATATATAAATAAAAAAACACACATAAAAACTAATAAAAATGACAAAAACAACAAAATGACTAAAAACTGATAAAAAATGCAAAATGTTAAAAACTTTAATAGCATATCAAAGATATGAAAATAATACGGCTGTTGACACATTGCAGTAGCTCAGAAATGAAGTACTGTACCTTTAAGCATAAATCATTTTAAACAGCATGATCTGATTGGCTGTAGTTTTGTTACTTCACACAGTATTTAGCTTTAAGTGGCAACTGAAAAATGTCCAAAATTCACCTAGTTAGGATGAGGTATATTGGTATTGCAAAGTTAACTTCTATTCAAACAATTTTTGTAAAGTTTGCCCAAAAGTACACTGAGCAAAATGAATATTTACTAAAGCTCCATTTGTGTACAGCCTCACAGGTGGACTGTGCCGAGGAAAAGTCAATGTTTTGTCGGATCAGCAGAGGCAGAGACAGTGACGGTAGTGAAGTGAAGTATTACCCCTTCCGTCTCACGCCATATCAGCTAACCCTGAGGGACTCGGACACATCCCAACCTGAGCCCTGCTGCCTCCTCATCGCTGAGAGAGTTCACTCTGGCTACGAGGGTAAAGCAGGACAGTGTCAATGTCAAATACGCTACCATTCAGAATTTTGGTCTCAGTAAGATTTAAATGTTATGAAGGAAATTAATGCTTTGAATTCTAAGCAAGCACAAGTAAAGACATTTATAATTCTACAAAAGATTTCTATTTCAAATAAATGCCATCCCATGAATAATTACTACATATATTCAAATAGAAATGTAATAATGTTTCACAATAAATAATGTATTTCTGATTAAATAAATAAAGTCTTGGTGAGCATAAGAGCATTAAAAAATCTTTAAATAAAGACCTCAAACTTTTAAATGGTAGTGTACTAACTGTATGAAACCCAATATTGACACACCATAATAAAATAATCAATCCTTGCTCTCTGTTTTTTAGTGTCTGTTCTTAATGTTTTTCTGGTTTTCACATGACAGCTCCTCGTATCCCAGCAGACAAGAGAATTTTTACCACCAGTCACACCCCAAACTGTCTCTTCCAAGAGATTGATGAAAGGTTTGCATCTTGCCTGGAGCTGTCTCGCATTGTTTACCAACCAATGTCTCATTTGAACAGTTACATAAACCTCCTCCTCTCTCATTTGCAGGGCAGTGCCATTACTTGGTTACTTGCCTCAGGATTTGGTTGGGAAACCGGTGCTTATTTACCTGCATCCAGAAGACAGAGTCCTTATGGTGGCCATTCACAAGAAAAGTGAGTCGGTCATTCTAGACGCAGACACAATTAAGTGGTGAATATTTGTGCAGCAGAATTAATTGATCTAGTTTTCGTCCTTCCTTCATCAGTTCTCCAGTTTGCTGGGCAGCCTTTTGATCACTCGCCCCTGCGTATGCGTGCACGAAGTGGGGAGTACCTGACCATCGACACCAGCTGGTCATCCTTCATCAACCCCTGGAGCAGGAAGGTGGCTTTCATTGTGGGACGCCACAAAGTTCGGACGTAAGTGGCTGCACAGTTGTTCTCTTTTCTCCTTATTATGGGAATCATACTAAAAGGAAAATCAATGTCCCAGGAACCACATAGCAACCAATGCCCTTGCAACCATTCTAACATGATGGTAGTGAGTTCTGATTGAGCATGAACTCACATAAGCTAATCTACTGTTAAGTGGTCTCACAAAGCTTCCTTTCTGTAGGAGTCCACTGAACGAGGATGTGTTCACTGCCCCGGAGGGCGGGGAGATGAAAACCATGTCCCCGATGTGCCGCAGCTGAACGAGCTGATCCACAGGTACCTGGTGCAGCCCATTCATGGCGGCAGCTCACAGGGGTACGGCAGCCTGGGCAGCAGTGGCTCCCACGACCACCAGCAAAGCACCGCTTCCTCCTCTGAGAGTAACGGACATGCTTCTGAGGACCAGATCAAGCCCAGGAAACCAGTGAGGCCATTTATTATTATCAATCCAGATGTACACAATACAGCATTTTAAGGGCAATTCACACCGCACAGACAAACGGCAACAAACAAGTCTGTCAGAGTTTGTTGGGTCAGTATTCCACCCGACTAAACATGTTCAATCAGCATTTGTTGGGTTGAGGAATGTCTGAGCAGTGTGGTGTGATTTTCCAACAAACTACAACAAACTCTGACGTAATCTGACCTGGACACAGACCATTGCCATGAGGATGAGACAAGTCCCTTGCAAACATTACGTGTAGTTGCTGAGCGGGCTTAGTAAATTATCCTTGTAGTGAAAACGGCAGGTTTCCGGACAAATCAGAAGACAATTTTAGAGAAAGAGCAAGGAGAGAAATTCGTGAGAGCACACTGGACAAAGTTTGAGCACACACACGTAAAATCTGAGCGAGAGCAGAGCCATTTGAAAGCGCGTGTCCAGTAAGTTTTGTGCTTGAGTGAAAGAAATCCGGCTGCGAGCGTAGAGATTCATTACATGGATGCCCGTTACAATAATGTGACATTTAACGCCATGGAACTGGCATCAAGTGAACTATGAATTGAGAATATCTTGTGTTTTTCCATGGGTTTTCCCATGGTTTTTCCATGGGTGCATGTTTGTTGGCGTTTGTCTGTGCAGTGTGAATTGGCAAACATACACTATCGTTCTCAAGGTTGGGGTTGACCATGCAATTATTTTTCATGTTTTAAAAAAAATAATATTTTATGCTCACAAGGATGATCAAAAATACAGTAAATTGCACAGTAATATTGTGACATTTTATTACAATTTAAATAACTTTTCCAATTAAATATATTTTAAAATCTAATGAATTTCCATTATCATTCTAATAATCATTCTAATATGCTGCCATGTTTAAGAAACATTTCTTATTAATATCAATGTTGAAAACAGTTGATACATTCTTTTCATGATGGTTTGATTTTATTAGAACGTTAAATAGAAATCTGTTGTAGCATTAATAAAGTCTTAATGAAATAAAAGTATGAATTTATTTAATGGTAGTATATGTTTTAAAGAGACAGTTTGTCAAAAATGTGTATAATAATATAGAGGGTTTAAAAGTAATGACATTTCAATTTTAAAGGGGTAAACTATCCCTATAAGAGCAATTCTTTAGAATAGAACAATTTTGTATCATTATAAATTTCCCTTTTTAAACAATTTAATGCATCCTTACTGAATAAAAATATGCATTACTTAAAAAAATCTCACAGACCTCAAACTCTTGAATGGTAGTGTACATGCATATCCCTAAAAGTATTTGGACTTGTGAAATTCCATATCATTTTCCTATCTTCAGTTGTTGGAATGTTATTGTATACCCATATAATGTGCCATGTCAACCTTTATTTCCTCATTTATTTCTTCCTAGATGACGTTTGAGCAGATTTGTAAAGACATGCAAATGGTAAAGGCCAGCGGACAGCAGGTCTTCGCTGAATCCCGCAACCGACCGCCAGCTCTCAAACAGGGTAACTTAGGTAAACATTGCATATATATCAGTAATAATGACCAGAATTTATCTCTTTAGCCTGAGGGCACAGGCTTGTTATTACATTTTAAGTGACATGATTGCTGTCATATTTTAGAAGCACTGGCAAAGGCAGCAGACACAGCAGAGGCCTCTGCTAAAGAAGGTCTGTCAGGTTTAGCACTGTCCCGTCCACCCAGGATGGAGCTGCCCACCATCTACTCATACCAGCAGATCAACTGTCTGGACAACATTATACGGTGATTCTCTTGCCTGTGTTTCTGCCTGTATCAGGATTTGTTTTGTGGATTTTATTTTTTATCTTATATTAAGAGACAAAAAATGTTTTATAGGTTGTATGTGATGTATTTCTATTGGATATGTGGTGGTCTCATGTTTTTCACTGTGATGTTCAGATATCTGGAGAGCTTTAATGTTCCTGGCACAGTGAAGAGGAAGTGTGGCTCATCTTCCTATACAACCTCTTCTACATCTGACGATGATAAACAAAGGGAAGGAGCTGGAGCAACAGAAGGTCAGTAAAGGATTTCTGGGTAGGGTAATGGGATAATGGGATATACACCTAACACATCTTTTAAAAAACACACAGTTTCAGCCATGTTAGTCTATCACGTTAAACATGACTTATTATGACTTCCCCACTCACCCACTATTTAAAACAAATTACGCCACTGCATCACATTATTCATGGATAACTTTTGATTCACTATACGTTCGTGTTTTTTACATTTATATGCACTTACACGCCGATAGCAAACAAAAAACAGACATTTGATGCAGTTTCACTCACAGCCTGCAACGATCTGCAAATCCAACGGGCTTGCTTATAAAACATTTGTCACTGAAAATGCCAGGAACACACTTGAAAAACAAACTGCATCCACTGTTTCCTTAACACTGGGTTCTTTGGGAAGCTGAAAAATTGTATATTTCCCTCACAACTAAAAACACACTTCTTTAATGACATTGTTGAAAAACCTTCTCGATTTGCATTAACCAAATGATGAGCGTGCTCTCACTCCTGCTCTGGTTGGTGTGTGCGCATGCTTTTCCAGGAGAAGTGTACGTATAAGGATTTTCCGCCCTTTATGTCTTTATACCGGGCCATACCTGAGAAAAAAACTTTACGAAACTTGTGAGAAACCGGAAGGAGTATTTTTGGCACAGAAATACTACGTCATACGTCCAACTCATTTTTTAAAACTTTGGCCATGTTTAGCATGGGAATCCAACTCTTTAACTGCGTAAAAACTCAAAATGCATGAAATAGCACTTGACTTTTAAAAAGTCAGGGACCGAGAAGCAGACTTATACAATCAATCAAACACTGTGTATGTGTTTGTAAGTCTGTGTATGTTCTGTGTGTAGCTGTACACAATTGAAATTCACTCTTCTCTTTAGATATAGCAGAGACTCTTTTGGTGACCAAGGGGTCAAAGGTTGTCCCTGCAGCACCACGACACCCCCTTACCCCTCTGGCTCTGCACTGTAAGGCAGAAAGCGTTGTCTCGGCCACTTCCCAGTGCAGTTTCAGCAGCACCATTGTTCACGTCGGTGACAAGAAGCCACCTGAATCAGGTCTGAACCCTTTTTCCAGGCTATTGTTTTCATTGACCTATACATGGTATGTCTTCTATTGCATTATACATCAGACCGTGCAAACCTAAGCAATCTCTTCTGTTTGATCTACATCCAGATATTGTTATGATGGAGGAGCCGCCAACAACCCCAACACCTTCCATGTCAGCTCCACCCACTGCTGTTGCCTCTCCTATGCCTGTGAACCCTCAGCAGACCTTGTCCCCCACTGCTGCTGTTCCTGAGAAAGAAAAGGAGAATCAGAGAAGATGTGGAGTAAGTGCAGGAAAGGGCCTCACAAAGGCGTTGTTATCCACACATACTCAGCAAGAAGAGCAAGCCTTCCTCAAACGTTTTAGAGACGTCAGCCAGCTTCGGATGGTCCAACCCAGAGAGCCACCACAGCGCAGAAGCACGTCTACACCTGGGACAAAAGGTAACTGCATTGTATAGTTGTTCATATGTCGTATTTTTCTCTCTGACTTCCTTTACTTATGCCCTTATTATTTGGTTTGTTCTGTCTAGGAGTGAATAGCTCCCAGGACTATCCTTCTATGGGTAAAAGCAACAGTCGTCGCCATGGCAGAGGTGGGAAAAGACGGAAACACCAAGTAGATGGCAACATTCCAGACATTCCCTCCCTCTCTGAATCTGGCCCCAATAGAGGATCCAATCCTGCAGAAATAAGACCCAACTTCCCCTCAGTCCAGCACTCTTCCACATCTTGGTCACCATCTGCTGCATCCCAGACCAGTGGTGTTCCCATGATGACCTCCATTCCACCAGGCTACATGCCCATTCCCATTTCGTCGCCCTTCATGCCTCAGATGGGAATGGATCCTTCATTGCAAGCTGGAGTCCCTAGGCTCCCCATTCAAGGCTTTCCTCCAGTGATGCCACCAGTCATGACCTTCATGTTGCCCAACTATATGTTTCCACAAATTGGTAATCCAGGACCACAGTTGAACCAAGCCAACTTGCAGCTCAGTGGGCAACTGCCCGCCCAGATGAACCCCTTAGGCCAGTTCCCATGCTCTATTGTTCAAATGAACCCCGGTGTACCATCATTCAATCCTGCAATAGGGCAGTTAAATCCATTGGGCTATCAAATGAATCCCATGATGCCTGCAGTGAATCCCCAGCAGTTCTACAACCCAAATCCCCAATTCATTTTCCCCAACTGTCCATCAATGCTAGCAGGAAATGCCAACATTACACCACATGGACAGTCTCGTTCCAGCACACCCCAGTCCAACGGGCAACAGGCTGGCGAAAGAGAAGGGGTCGGATCCCCCCTGTTTCAATCCCGATGCTCCTCCCCACTCAATCTTCTACAACTTGAGGAATTGCCAGGCAACAGAACAGATGCTACGCAACAAACTCCACCCCCAGGAGTAGGCACAACACAAGGGGGCGGGACTATAGTGCAGAATTACAGCAATCGCAGCAACACCAAAGATGCCAAACCAAATATCAGCGTAAGTATTAAGAACCGGTTTAAACTCAGATGTTTTTCATTACCTTGTTTCTTGGCTAACTTTGAGTTAACTTCTTTTAGCATGAAGTCAATGAGTCCAACCAGGACTCCATGTCGACTTCCAGTGACATGCTGGACCTATTGCTGCAAGAGGACTCCCGTTCAGGCACTGGCTCCGCTGCCTCAGGCTCTGGGTCGTCAGGGTCTGGGTCTGGGTCATTTGCCTCTGGATCGAATGAGTGTAGCACATCTGGAAGTGGCACTAGTGAGTAATTTACTCATGTATACTTCATTCTTAAAGTCATAGATTACCCAAAATCACCAATACTAACCCTCTAGCCATTAGAAACCTGTATGATTTTCTATCTGTGTGAACATTTTTTAAGAGTTGTACTGGTTGCTCTTTTCCATGAAATTACAATTTATTATTATTATTTTTTTTATCTCAGGGAGCAGTAATACTAGCAAGTACTTTGGAAGCATTGACTCGTCAGAGAATGATCACACTCAGAAACCAGCATCTGGAGATCTGAGAGGGGAACAGTTCATAAAGTTTGTCCTACAGGACCCCATCTGGCTCCTCATGGCCAACACAGATGACAAGGTCATGATGACATACCAGATTCCCATCAAGTAAGGCCATTTTACCAAAGTTAGCTCCAAATCTGTTCTTGCACATTATGATGTTTTATAAACAAAGATCGGGAGGAACAAGTTCAAATTGCCTATCCAATCAATATGAGATGAGGCCTATATATATATATATATATATATATATATATATATATATATATATATATATATATATATATACAGTTTCCTGTATCCCACCACCACCCGTCTCCTCACACTTGCTTGGTTAGCTATTCTAATCAGAAGATACCGGGGAGTACTCTGGGTTCGGGCCAAAATTCCGACCTTGGAGCCCACCCCTCGAACAGCACGTCAAATACGCATACATTTTTATTATATCTGATTATTTGCAAGTGTGAACTCGTGAATGTCTGTTATTTTAAAAGAGAATAAAAAACTCACCCAAAGACCTTGATTAGCTGTTTCTGGTATATTTGATTTGAGGTAAAAAATAGTCTGTAATTATGGTGGTAATCAAATTGACTTCACTGGGCGATACTATAAATACAACACAATTTTGGTGGGAATAAAATTGACTCGCTGGGCATTTCATATTATTCATTCATTTGTATGTGTATGTGCACAGAGACAGAGACTCAGTACTGAAAGAAGACAGAGACGCCCTGAAAGCTGTTCAGAAGCATCAGCCTCACTTTACTGAAGAGCAGAAGAAAGAGTTAACTCAGGTCCACCCATGGATTCAAACCGGCTGCCTACCAAAAGCCATCAACATTACAGTGAGTAGTTCCTAACAAAAATATCACAAAGTACCAACATGTTGCTGCTTTCTAGTTCTGGCCATATTCTGATGCTGTTCTCACTGCATGTATCTTTCACAAATGAGATAATTACCCAGAATGCCTTGCAACAAGCTCGTTCAACATTTTATTTCAAGATGGTGGATGAGATAAATGTCAACTCCATAGATGTTGTGTTCAGTATTAAGAGGGTGCTAACATATCTAATGTCTAATGTGGCCTCATATGGAAGTTAAAAGTTATTACTTCTCTTCACAGTCTTGCACAGGATGTGAATCTCCCCCAGATTCCTCAACTCCTCCTCCACTCGATTTGGAATTTCATGAGATGGATCTCAGCATGGTTTTGCGAGAAGAGGCCAAACAACAAGATAAACTTCTCACTGCAGACACAGCCTTTCCCTTGAGCCCCCCTTCATCTGATTAAGAACAGAAAGACAGTCAGGAGCGCGTAGGAGTGGGCCATGGAGGACGTGGAAGTGACATCATCAGTGAAGGTGAAGAGGGACTGCAGACTGCTGGACAGTGATTGATTGTGTTGCTGGCTCAGACTTTTAGGACCAAGTTGAATTTGGGCCAAGCTGAAAGTGTGAAATATCATCCTCTCAGATGATGTCAGTTCAATCAGTATATTAATGGCTCATTTTTACATAATTCTATGAAATTAATAATTTGTAGCTTTTTGAACAATAGAAAGAATAAGGGAAAGACTTCCTTTTGTTTTTAAAGCTTAAAAGGAATATGTTTTAAGGATTTTAATTATTTATGAGCCTGCCTGGCCTTATCCTATGACAGGTGCTGTTTCAGAGTTTTTCATGACACCATGTGACCTTTTCTTTACCTGCATTTCTTCAAACCATGAGTTATTGAGTTTATAGAATTATGAGCAGCTGGACCAAGAATTTATTGATTCATTTGACACAAGTTTGAAATACTTATACACTCAAAGCCTTTTTTTTCTTCATTTTTTTACATACACTATGTGTCAATCCTCAAACCGCTCTGAACGGTTCCCAGGAATTATGGACAGATGGATGGGAAAAATTGGTTCCACTCTGGTCTGTAAACAGGAACCTGATTATTTTGGGGACATTTTGACATCTTTGATAGTCTCATTGAATAATGTCTTAACGTTGCTTTTCAGTCGGTCGCTATTCACTTTATTACATTTGCGACAGGCTCCAGTTCTCCTGGTGGAGTACTGGGTCTGACAACGGAACGCAAACTATTTTGGTGGAAATGAGGTATGATTGGCCGGGAACATCCTCTAACCAAGTTGACAATGCTTTTCCCATTGTACGATAGTTACCTTCAAATGTCCATATATATTGCGGTTAAGCAAGACAGATCAGAATACAATGACACACAAAATTAAGTTTGCTTAGCTAAAACCATTTGTGTTCACGTACCTTACATTGAGTATGTTCCAGTCCAGCAAACGACATTCTTTACTGGTAGTGTTAAAAGATTTATTTATTTGTTCATATTCAAATAGCTGGATATGGCTTACAAAACAATGTATTTGAAGCTGCTTTTGATACTATTAAGTCCATAAAATGTAAATAAATGGATGGGGGAGAATTTTGTGACAGTTTATATGCACTTATTTTGAAGAGAGATGTATCGGGTGAGCTTGACAATCCCTTTGTTTCACTAGTATTTAAAAAAAGACAACTACTTCCCTTGTTTTTTGTTGCCCTCATATTTGTATATAATGGTTTTTCAAAAGCTTTTCTGTGAAAGCAGACAGGCCCAATCAGTTTACATGCAGTACAGTTCTGTTTAAAGCGTTTGTTAAATGTGAAGGAATTGTAAATTGATTTTGTACATTTGTCAGACTTTTACTCAAACATTCTTGAAAATTGTATTTTTCTGTTTTTAAAATAAATAAAATGTTAAGTTTTTAGTAACCTGCTTTGACCATCTGTGAGTTCTTAATTTTCTTTTTGTGACATGACTGAATTGATCTTCATAGCCACCAGAGGGCACGATGTAACATATCTGGCAACATTCACAATTCTCTCTTCAGGCTTTGCTTTGAATTATCTTCACCCAAAACAAATATTTCCATGATTTTGACTCTTTCATTTTCCAAAAGAAAACTGAAATGAATGTTTGTATATGTGTCTAAGCAAGGAGAAAGCATTCCACTTTCCCTGAATACTTTCCAAAGCTTAAATCTGTAGTTTTCCTAGCTCAGGAATGCATTTCTCAGACTGTCCAGATTAGTAACTGACTGAAAGCTCTTCTTGTTAATCTTTATGAACATTTACAACTCTTTGAAAAACCTGAGATATAGGAAAGAGAAGCAAGGAGCTGTTTGTGTTGACGTTGTGTGATACAAGGTTTCTTATTCAAACCATAATGAGAGGAGATGACTGTGGTGGCATGATTTATCTCAACAAGCCGTTTGTGTATGAGTCACGGCAGCGATTGCATTCTCCATAAATGAAATAGAATGGTGACCAAGAGCTGTCAAGCTCCAAAGTCATATTTTACATCAATATCACTAAATACCATTGGCTCTTAAATTTTGTAGCTGGATATTAGTTTAGGACATACGTTTGAATCTTCTGAAGCACTTATGAATTTTGAAAGCAGTGGCAAAAATCAGTGAATAACTGTTCCTCACACAAAGCAATTGTACACTGTAAAACATGATCATAATTTTAATAGTAAAACTAATAATGGTACAATAAAAACCGGTTAATAGCTGAACAGTAAGTTTCTATATACAGTGAAAAACTATAATGAATCTAACAGGACATTTCATAGGATAAGTCGTTTTGTAATTTTCAGTGAAAAAGCATAAATTGACATCCCCAGAGTTCCCTATGAGAGCAGCGTGAACATTCTTTAAAATACATCCTTTTGTCTTTTGCAGAAGAAAGTAAGTCATACAGGTTTGGAATGACATTAATGGTGAATAAATTATGATTTAATTGTTTGACAAGTCTTGTTATAGCCTTGTCGTAGCATAGTAAGAGCATATAAAGAGCCCTTTTTCTAAACCCATGTTCTACTGCCAAATGTAATATCTGAATTTCAAAACTTAAAATTCCAGTGTCCTCTCCCCCAGACCTCCCTTTCCCAAATGATTCCTTCATACAGTTTCTAATTCTGTCCTGTCCCTTTGCCAACAATACATTTTGATGGATTGTTTTTGCTGTGATACTCAAACCCTTGACCTTCCTCCAGGTCTTCAAGCCATTGTTGGCTCAACACCACCCTCTCCTCCCTCCTCTTCCACCCGTCAGCCAGACCTCAAACTCCTCCACCCCCCAGCAAAGTCCCACGTCACCACATTCTTGTGCTGTTGCCTGTCATCACAACGCCAATCACATCCCAGAGAGAGCAAACGCAACCAGAAGCCAAGCACAGCCCAGAGTGAGCAGCATCTAAGCATTCACGTGATGCAGTTTGAATGTGTTATTATCATTATTGCATATTTTTGGCTTTTATTTAGTTAACAGTGCTTAGCTTTTGAGCTTTCATATTGTTCATCATATTAAATAGTGGTGACTAGATATCTTCACGCAGTTCTCCTTTGAGATCTGTTGTGATCTTTTATGAGATTTATATTTCTTCTGATGGATTTATATGGACGTTCCCCTGTACAGGCCCCTGTAATGTCGAACAAAGGACAGAGCTGCAACAGAACACCATAAGGGGTGAATTCTTCAAACATCGTGACTCATTCTCAGACACAGATAAATAACATCAATGCATTCACAAGACTGAGGTCACTTGTCCCAATTACAACCAGAAGTGCATTTTAATCTGAAAGGAATGTTCTGAGTTGAAGTAAAGATTATTGGACTGCATCTGTAACATGTTGAATACAACAGAAAATTACACCAATAACCGAATTAGGTTACACTTAATTTTGTGGTGTCGTTGTTGCAGTGTAATGATATATTTAAGTACTGAATAACATTAATTAACTACATGTACTTACTAGGGTTATGGTAGCGTTAGGGTTTGGTTGAGGGTTAGTTGCATGTAATTATGCATAATTTACTGTTATTACTATGGTAAGTACATGTTACATATGTAACAAGGGCACTGTAAAATAAAATGTTACCCTGAATTATCTCAATTAGGTCAAATAAAATGTGAAATTTAGGTTGAAAAATGTCCCCCTAATTTAAAAAATGGCAGTAAAATGGTTACACATAAAGTTGCAATTATACCTTTTGGTTTTTATTTTCTTGTTAAAACCCAGAAGGTTGCTGACTTACATTTTATACAGATTTTTGTCCATTCTCTAGAATGTGAATGAGGTACTCAATACGGAACTAACAACATGAACTTTTTTAGTAGTTGAGATAATATGCTAATATTCTAAGGAGGGTAATTGGATAGTTAAGGTATGTAAACACAACCTCTTGATCTCTTCAAACGAGCCTCTAGCACTTCCTGACATGAAGCAGTCTTCAGGTCACACCTAAAACATGATAACCAGAGCAGCATGGAGAGCTTCTCTTAAAAAATTCAACCTAGTTTAAACTCAAGCAGAATGACTTTCATTTACAATGGCTCCCACGCAGAGTTTGCTTTGCATTTCTTAACTTTTAAGGTTCCAGCTTTGCAGCAGTCTTCCCTTTGGCCAAAGTCAATGAGGTGGATACTCAGCCCAAAGTGAACATCTGGCTCTAATTAAAAGACCCCCATAGCGTCACTTTCCCACTCCCTCTACTTTTCCTCAGCATCCCTCCCTCCATACCTCCTCCTCTCTGTGTCATGTGTACTGTGGCCACATTTGCATGTGTGGATCTCAGTGCTGAGGAATATGGAACGTTTGGCTGCTGTGTGGAATTTGGGGATTCTTCTATGTCTGAGTTTTGGAGGGGCCTTGTGTCAGACCACCAACTATACCAGGTGCGTGGTAGGGCTGTGGGTGAGGACGAACTAAGTCTGCATGTCAAGACAGCTCTTTGCTGCTATTAATAGTTTTTTTACAAACCCTCATGAGTTTCTACTGCAGGAGCTGTTTAAACATGCTAGCTTTATAAGCATTTATGTCTGGTTGGGTGTCATTTTTTTACTCTTTAAATGCGGTCGGTGTGTGTGTGTGTGTGTGTGTGTGTGTGTGAATTCCCAGTAAATTGCAGATGGAAGTACTTTGGGTTAGTGTGTTTTTTAAATCAGGTCGCTTTACCCTGCATCAGGTCAACCTTTCCTTTGAAGATAGCACCATTGCTTTTTCTGAAGAAAACAGATGGATAATTTGTTAAATAATGACTAGACGGACTAATCTGAGATCCTTATAATTCTGGAAAACTTTTTATGCTATTTAGGCTGTTGCAGTTAAAGAAATAGTTCAGCCAAGAATTACATTTCATATGTAAATGTCAATCCATATGATTTTCTGACTTTGCTGGAGAAATGTAGTAGAATGTTTATGCTGCTCTTTTCCATACAATAAAAGTAAATAGAAAAAAAGATTGAAAAAAAATTACCACAAATTACCGCTTCTAAATCATGATGTGAAACATCACGAATCATGACATCCCTTACAAAGAACTTTATTCAAGTGTGCTATTAGTATATTTATGTTTTTGTTGCTTTAGTTTGGAAACCTCACAACTTACATATCAAATGCATAACTTTTTTTCAAAGAAAAATAATGCATCTAATTGGTTGTCTCATATTAGCCCTTTTTATTTTATTGCTAATTTTTTATCAACACAGTATAATTTGAATAGGTTACTGAGATTATAACATGCCCTAAACGTCCCCATTGCTGAGTGAAGAGAATCAGTCTCAGACGGGGTCTGTGGGAGTAATTGCATAATGCCAGTATTTGGACAGTGTTCTGGCTCTGCACCGTTACATTACAAAAGAGCTGTGTTTTATTTTGCAGTGTCATAGAGTTTAAGTCTATAAACATTGCTGTAGACGTCAAAAACATTTCTCAACATTCAAAAGTGATTTTGAGCTGTCAGCGATCTTTGAAATACTGTCTGGGATGTTGTAAACACTGAATAAAATTGTCTGCCTCTCTGAAACAGCTTTGGAAATATTGCCTGCCAAGCTTATCATTTTAAATATTTAAAGTACAGTCAAACTACTTAAAAAAACACACACACACAAAAAACACATTAAACTTGAAAAGATAAGTTTACACTAACTGCTAAACAAAAAATAAAATGCAAATCAATTCTAATTTAATAAATAACTGAGCAATGCACTAATTAATATTTTGCTATCAAAAATGCTGTACATAAACAATTATTAGTATTATTATTAAAAAGCCTCCAAGCTTTTAAAGCCTGTTTTCTACTTTTGTTTGGCTAATTGTTAATAATAGTAATTATTATTACTATTATTATTATTTAAAGTCTCCTAGCTTTTAAAGTCTGTTTCTATATAGATTGACGGCTAATTGAATCAACCGGTAGTCAAAATAACTATTTTTGTTATGTGACAATTTTGAAGACTTTTTCAAATTTATTTTGTAAATGTGTCTGTCATTTAAATATGCTTTTCTTAATGGAAAAAAAATAATAATGAAAAAGCTATAAACATTGACATATTTATGTAGTGAATAATTATATCATCGTAAAACTGTTATCTTTAATATCTTTTGGTTAGCAAAATATTTTCATTTTGGATGCCTGCCATAATTAATTTTTTGTTGGTGTACTGTTTAGGTTCATCTAGTGCATCAGTTTGTATTTTGTGAGATTATGTATTTTGCAACTATGTCTTGGTCAATCTTTTGACTCGCCTTCATGATATAAACACACTGTGTTTATTGTGCAACATAAACACATTCACATCAGCATTTTATTATAGTCACCAGAAATCTCTCTTTTTCACTCTTCCTCGCCCTCCCAGGCCTGTGTTTAACTGTGGGGGCGATCTGGTTGGAGACTCAGGCTTTGTGGGCAGTGAAGGATTCCCATCATTCTACAAACCCAACAGCAAATGTACCTGGTACATCACAGTGAGTTCACACTCAAGATTCTTCATCATCCTGGCCATATCCCAGAGTAAAAGCCTTTAACTATCTCTGTCCCTTTGTACTAGGTTCCAGAAGGCAATGTGGTCATGCTCTCCTTCAGGATCTTTGACCTGGAGGCTGACCCTCTCTGCCGCTATGACTATGTGGATGTGTATAACGGACACTCTAACATGGTGCAGAAGCTCGGGCGTTTCTGCGGAACGTTCCGGCCCGGGGCTCTCATCTCCACATCCAACACCATGATGGTAGAGATGGTATCAGATTCAGGAACCGGAGGGAGAGGGTTCCTGGCTTACTTCAATGGAGGGAAACCACATGTGGATGGTGAAATCAAACTTTTTAAATTTTAAACATCAAATTGCGATCATAAATTACAAGTAGTCATTAAGTAATCTGATTACTTTTTTAATGTAACGAGTAAAGTAATGCATTAATTTATACATTAACACAATATTTAAGTTAAAATTCTCTCTCTTCTCCATAACATTGGACCAATCAATTATTACATCATAATCAATTGGACATGTACACTAACAAAATGTACTTTCAACTTTCAATAAAAGAAGAGTTGTAGAGGAGATAATATTAACCGTAATGTTAATCGATCTTTTGTATGGCATGTATAGCTCTAGGAGTCAATATTCTAAGTGGTCAGAATATAATAATATTCTAAATGTGTTTATAAAAGAAAATGAAGGTGTATGTTACATATTCTGCGTTAATGTATTACTGCAAAAATGAACTTCTCAGTAAAAAAAAAAAAAAACCTTGCAAGGCCTGAATGAGATTGACCCTCAGCCGGGTGAGAAAAAGATACTCAAAAGTATTGTAACATTACTTTTCATAAAAAGTAACTAAGTAATGTAATTAGTTACTTTTAAGGGAGTAACAAAATATTGTGATGCACTAGTTTTAAAAGTAACTCTCCCCAACACTGCTCGCGATTGACTTTATGCCATTCGTTCAGCTTTTTAATTTTCAGACATATTTGTTGATGCTGGAAATGTGTTGTTTTGACTTCGTCCCTTGAAGTTTTGCATATTAGAAGGTGAATGTTTGTAGCTTCAAAGGTCTTTCTTCTCTTTTTCTTTATGCCAGAACACCAGTTTTGTGGCGGGAAGCTCACAAAGTCTCAAGGCACAATCAAAACTCCCAACTGGCCAGAGAAAAATTATCCACCGGGCATCAGCTGTTCCTGGCTTATAGCAGTGGAGCCGGAAATGGTCAGGAAAATACTTAAGTCTGCAGTCAAGTTAAAATTTCAATGTTGAATAAGTGGCGGCATGCCAGACATTTTTGCGGCCTGTTCATTTAATGATAAGAAATAGGTCTGTTGGGAAATACTGACTTTCTTGACTATTGTGTTATATAATAAATGTTTCCCACAATACAAATAATTTTACACTTCACAATAAGGTTTCATTTGTTAACATTAGTAAACAACATTAGTTAAAGGATTGGTTCATTTTAAAATGAAAATGACCCCATGATTTACTCACCCTTAAGCCATCCTAGGTGTATATGACTTTCTTATTTCAGATTAACACAATGGGAGTTACATGAGGACAATATTCTGTCGCGTCTGTATGAAATTATCATATGCTTAGCTCAACTTCAATATAACACACTACACATTATGTTTAATATCCTGTCACACGAGCTTGAAACTCAAAAAACGGCATCCATCAATTATAAACGTATTCTACACGGCTCCCGGGAGTTAATAAAGTCCTTCTGAAGCGAATCGGTGGATTTTTGTAAGAAAAATATCCATATTTAAAAATTTATAAAAGTTATATATCTAGCGAAGAAGGTGTAACGCCTGTCACAGTATAAAACGCTTATGCTATGCCCAACAGCAAACGTTGTGCCAGTAACGCTTTTTCCGTAAGTTGAATACAGAAGGCGTTCTGGCGGAAGCTAGATATTTTACTTTATAAAGTTTCAAGTTTAATACATTTATTAACCCCCTGGAGCCGTGTGGACTACATTTATGATGGATGGATGTACTTTATTGAGCTTCAAACTCGTTGGCCCGTTCACTGCCATTATAAAGCGTGGAGGTGTCATATTTATTAATATAACTCTGATTGTGTTCATCAGAAAGAAGAAAGTCATATACACCTATGGCTTGAGGGTGAGTAAATCATGGGATAATTTTAATTTTAAAGAGAACTAATCCCTTAACATGAACTAACAATGAAAAATACTTCTACAGCATTTGTTTATGTCAGCATTTACTAATACAGTTATTAAATCTATAAATTTGATCTGTAAGTATTATTTAGGCCTAATCAATCTGAGCTAACATGAACAATGAACAGTTGTATTTTCTTATCAACATTAACAAGGTTTATGCCTATTAAAACTGTAGCAAATGTCTTAGTTAATGCATAAATTAACGCTGTCTAATGGGACCTTATTGTTAAGTGTCGGGGTTTTGTTTTTCAGGTGATTGAGGTGAAGTTCGATAAGTTTGATTTGGAGTCTGACACGTACTGCCGCTTCGACTATGTGGCGTTCTTTAACGGAGGAGAGAAAGACGATTCTAGGCGTATTGGAAAATACTGTGGAGACACTTCGCCTCAGTCAGTAATCTCATTCATCTCCTTGGCTGTCATTTTATTTTAGATATCATATAAATTAAAATGTAACTTACCACACAATTCACATTCATCCCTGTTTTTGTGTCCCATCTACAGGAACATTGTTACCAATAGCAATGTGTTATTGGTGCAGTTTGTATCTGATCTTAGCGTGACTTCAGACGGATTCATGGCGTCATACAACAGCATCCCACGTGCCCTCCGTACTCCGACTGCAGGTGGCGATGTTTCGTCAGGACCTAGAGTATCTTCCACACCCACAAAACCCCGTCTAACTCCAGTCAAACCGGTGAAATCTATTGTCTTGAAAACAGAAGATGCAACTACAACTACAACCACCGCAACTACAACCACTACTACAAAGGCTCCTGAACAGTCGAAGCCACGACCCAAACCCGTTAGACCCATTAAACCCGTGAGGCCTCCAGTCAGTCAACCAGATCCAAATAGATCCAGACCATGTAAGGAAGAGATAAGAGTAACAAATTATGATGGTTACGGTTGATCATAACTTGTTAGACATACTTGAATCATTTTTGTTTTGTTTTGTATTTTCAGCCACAGACATAAACCCACTGTGCGGAAAGGTTTGTAAAAGAGATGGAACCATCAAGACCAGCTTCTGTGCTAGTGAATTTGGTAAGTCATTTCTTATAACAACCATTAAAATAACATAAAGCACACAGAGGAAACTTTTATTCTACCATGTAAAAGTTTGAGGTCAATAAGATGTTTAATGTTTTATTTTATTTTATTTAAAGTATCTTATCCTCACAAAGGCTGCATTTATTTGATGACAAATACAGTAAAAATAGTTGGCTAATATTATGAAATATTATTGCATTTTAAAATAACTGTTCTCTATTTGAATATATGTTTAAAAGTAATTTATTCCTGTGTTGACAAAGGAGAATTTTCAGCATCATTATTCCAGTCTTCAGTGTCACATGATCCTTCAGAAATCATTCAAAAATTCTGATTTGCTGCTCAAGAATGATTTCTTCTTATTATTATCAATATTGGAAACAGTTGTGCTGCTTCATAATTTTGTAGAATCTGTGACCCCCCACCCCCCGACTGGGTAATGGTTTTGGTTTTGTCATGCCACCATTTTCATTAAACTGAACAAATGTCTTTACTGTCACATTTTGTTCAGTTTAATGAAAATGGTGGCATGACTTTTTTTAAAGAGACAGCTCACCAAAAAAATGTATATAATATAATATAATGAGGGTTCATAAGTAATGACAGAATTTCATTTTTAAGGGAGGAAAACTATCCCTATAAGTGCAATTGTTTATTTTATTCTCTCTGTTTCTCAGTAATCACCGGTACGATGACAGGATTGACTTCTGGACGTAAAGGAAGTATGCAAGCCACAGTGTCCATAATTAGGGCCTATAAGACTGGTAGTCTTACACTCACCCAAGCTGGAGAAACTATGTCTGTCAAACTTGTGATGCCCTGCAAGAAATGTCCCTTGCTGCGCAGAGGTATAGCCACATATGCATAGATAAATACACACCACCGATATGCATTCCTTGGTCTTTAGTGCTCATTAATTTCTTACAAATCTGCAAATTATTTATTTATTGACAAAACACTTTCTCTTCACTAGGTCAAAACTACATCCTGATGGGTCAGGTGGATGAGGAAGGCCGCGGTGTTCTAAATCCCGGTAGTTTCACTGCCCTGTACAAAACTCCACACCACAAGATTTTGGCCAGCATCAACAACCAGCCATGCTGATCGCTCAGACCCATGTTAGCACGAGCAGCCTTCGGAGCAAAGACACTAGATGTAATGCAATGCCTAAGGAAAGTGATTAGACAACGGCCCCAAAACTAGTCTGGATATTAAGAGGTATTTTTTGGCATTGTAACATAATGCTCAGGAAGCTACACACAAAATTCCTGGACTGCCTTGATTAAACTATGGCACAATTCAAACAGCTCAGAACTTCATATAATTCAATATATGCACACAGAGATGTCACAAAATATATTTCTAATTTATGATGTCTTCTAATACAGGATTTATATAACACATTAACACATTGAGACTGTGTTGTTTTATTGGGATGAGCTTTTTTCTTTCACTGAAAGCTCGTTTTGGTCCAGAATACACTATTGACACTGATAAACCAAGAATATATACTCATTTTTCTATTTCTTTCTATGTTCAGAATAGCTTACTACCATTCTATTTTGTAGTATGGTCATTTTGCTAATTTATTTTATGCATAGAACACCCAAATTACCTTCTATATTAGCCAAATGTGCTTCATTGTTGTTATTGTTGAAGGTACTGTAACTCTTATTGTTCAAATATTGGGTCAATACATCAATCCTTCTTCCAAAATCATGTTTTTGTCCTGTTTCACTTTGGTAAGCCTATTATAAGTGTTTATATTTTACACCTGTCGGGATGGTTTTCTTGTAAATATTGCGTACATCACTCCCTGTGCGTGTCTCGTCATATGTGCAAATGCAGTACCCCAGTATTAAATAGCCATTCTGTTTCTTTCTCAAACTAAAATTATGGGTTTATAGCGTCATCTAGTGTCCGACATTTTTACAAAGGCTCAGGATTCAAAAACAGAAAAAGATAGCAATTCGTTGCTGCAGCTCTGCATAAAGAGATTCATACACACTGCTGTTCAAAAGATTTTGGACGGGAATATTTTTAGTGTTTTTAGAGGAAGTCTCTCTTACACTCAAAAAGGCTGCATTTATTTTATATTAAAAAAAAAAGTAATATTGTGAAATATTATTAAAATGTAAAATAACTGTTTTCTATTTGAATATATTTTAAAATGTAATTTATTTCTGTGATGCAAAGCTGAATTTTCAGCATCACTATTCCAGTCTTCAGTGTCGCATGATCCTTCAGAAATCATTGTAATATATATGCAGGTCCTTCTAAAAAAATTAGCATATTGTGATAAAAGTTCATTATTTTCCATAATGTAATGATAAAAAATAAACTTTCATATATTTTAGATTCATTGCACACCAACTGAAATATTTCAGGTCTTTTATTGTTTTAATACTGATGATTTTGGCATACAGCTCATGAAAACCCCAAATTCCTATCTCAAATAATTAGCTTATCATGAAAAGGTTCAGTGGGAAGAAAAAAGTGTGGCAAAAAACGCTGCACAACGAGAAGAGGTGACCGGACCCTGAGGAAGATTGTGGAGAAGGACCGATTCCAGACCTTGGGGACCTGCAGTCTGGAGTAGAAACATCCAGAGCCACCGTGCACAGGCGTGTGCAGGAAATGGGCTACAGGTGCCGCATTCCCGAGGTCAAGCCACTTTTGAACCAGAAACAGCGGCAGAAGCGCCTTACCTGGGCTACAGAGAAGCAGCACTGGACTGTCGCTCAAATTTTGCATGTCATTCGGAAATCAAGGTGCCAGAGTCTGGAGGAAGACTGGGGAGAAGGAAATGCCAAAATGCCTGAAGTCCAGTGTCAAGTACCCACAGTCAGTGATGGTCTGGGGTGCCATGTCAGCTTCTGGTGTTGGTCCACTGTGTTTTATCAAGGGCAGGGTCAATGCAGCTAGCTATCAGGAGATTTTGGAGCACTTCATGCTTCCATCTGCTGAAAAGCTTTATGGAGATGAAGATTTCGTTTTTTTCAGTACGACCTGGCACCTGCTCACAGTGCCAAAACCACTGGTAAATGGTTTACTGACCATGGTATTACTGTGCTCAATTGGCCTGCCAACTCTCCTGACCTGAACCCTATAGAGAATCTGTAGGATATTGTGAAGAGAAAGTTGAGAGACACAAGACCCAACACTCTGGATGAGCTTAAGGCCTATCAAGCATCCTGGGCCTCCATAACACCTCAGCAGTGCCACAGGCTGATTGCCTCCATGCCACGCCGCATTGAAGCAGTCATTTCTGCAAAAGGATTCCCGACCAAGTATTGAGTGCATAACTGAACATAATTATTTGAAGGTTGACTTTTTTTGTATTAAAAACACTTTTCTTTTATTGGTCGGATGAAATATGCAAATTGTTTGAGATGTATGCCAAAATCATCAGTATTAAAACAATAAAAGACCTGAAATATTTCAGTTGGTGTGCAATGAATCTAAAATATATGAAAGTTAAATTTGTATCATTACATTATGGAAAATAATGAACTTTTATCAGAATATGCTAATTTTTTGAGAAGGACCTGTATGTATAATTGTTTTTTTTATCAAATAAATTTAGCCCTGGTAAGCATAAGAGACTTCTTCTAAAATCATTAAAAATCGTACAGATCAAAAACTTTTGAATGGCGGTGCATATGCATCATGCAATCATAAAAAACATAATCTCTCATAGGCCTGTATCATTACAGACATCAGGCGCTTTAGAGACATCCATCAACGTCACTTAGGCCTACTTAAAGCGGATAACGACTTGCAAAGGCACAATGAAGCTAATTCTCGTCCCATGTCTGGCAACCAGGGAATTTATATCCTGTCTGACCTCTCTGCGTCCTCCTTGACAACAAAGAGCCACTCTGCCATATCTTATCTGAACTCTGGGTTATGGTTTTGTGTTTACACTGTGAAATTAAATGTTGGATGTTGCATGACAGTAAATCTACCCAGCCAGATAAGTTTAATGTTTATCCCAGGATTATGAAGAGAACATTTTAGAAGCGGCAAAACATCCACAACATTATTAGTCTTGAGTCCATACATACATTGCAAATTACAGTAGAGGATGAAACCAGCAATATGTTTTCATGAATGATATGATGCAATATCATACAAACAATAAAAGAGTAAAGTTCAAATTATTATTAGTATTAAAACACACCTGCACACAGACTTTTATAAGTAACCTGTTGTTGATTTCTGAGGACTTTTATTTTGAAGCAATGACCTGAAATAATCTCACTGTAAATTAAAAGTTAATAAAGTCACTATTTTATGGCTAATTTAGTCCTTTGCATATCTATGTATGTAGAAAAACACCCTCAGACTCGAAAAATAAATCGAGGAATCTCACAAAGTCTGTCAAGAACATGACAGGGTCATGTTTTAAACTTAAAGGAACGCTCCACCATTTTTAGAAATAGGGCTTATTCAACTTCTTTCCTACATTTAGATATGTGGGCAAATGCATTTTTGCCCACACAGGCGAAGCACTGCTACTTGGGCGCAGAGATATCACGCAGCACATGCACAACATACGCCGGTATGTTGATGGAAGTTTGGAGATTTCATGTGTTGCGTGATATCTCTGCACCCAAGTAGCAGTGCTTCGCCTGTGCTTCCCCTTAAAATAGTCCCAAGTCTTAATCTGCCTAGGAAATCGCCTAGTCTTAATCTGCATCATCGCTATTTGTATTCGTTGTGAATACGCAGGCCACAAGAAGATAATTAGGTGTTTTGTTTTGGGGTTTTTTGGATCACTTTTACTCGGGACATGCTAGCTGGCAACATAGGATTCCATTCATTATGCTAAGCTAAGCTAGCGGTGACCCTGCCAAACTGCAGTTGCAAACAATGCTGCACTGAGACAAAAATACATTTGCCCACATATCTAAATGTAGGAAAGATGTTGAATAAGCCCTATTTCTAAAAACGGTGGAATGTTCCTTTAAAATTTTAAACTGTTATTTCAAATGTTTGTTTGCACAATCTTTTGAAATGTTTTGATTTAGTTAGATATGGCTAATACCATATCAATCCTTCTTCCAAAATGTGTTTTTGCCTTACTCTGGTTCACTGTGGTATTATAAGTGTTTATATTTTCCTGTCGGGATGGTTTTCGCGTGAAATTACGTACACATGTCACTCTCCCGTGCATGTCTCCTCATTTCGTGAACAGAGAAATGTTGCTCGTACTTTGTGGCATAGGTTAGTTGTCATAATGAGTAACAAAGGTTGACATGGAACACGTTTCTGTGATTCCTGTTTCTGGGGAATCACTGTTAAAAAAAAAAAAAAAAAGTTATATAGGCTGTACAAGTTATATTATTATTAGTGCTGTCAAAATTAGCAAGTTAACACATGCAATTATTATTATTATTTTTTCAGTTTAACTAATAAAAAACACAATTAATGCAACATCTGTTTTTTTTCTGTCATCATTAGGCTATAGTGTTACATAATATGATCATGCCCTTATTCATGCAAATGCTTTTAAACATTCAAGCGTGAGAAGACAAAAGAGAATGTGCTGTCTGTGAATGTCCTGTCTATGTTACACACACGACTCACAATGTTGAAATTGATAGCTTTCAATTATACCGTAATGTAAAATATCTATTAATGTAAAATATCTATTGCATAGCGACATCAGTATAAGTGTGATACTGACCTTCATTCATAAAAAATGCCATTACAACAAATAATAAAAAAATGCTGTCTTGAACTTGTTTCTACATTGATTTGGAGTAACTTTGATGTGTTTAATTGCGATTAATTGCGGAAAATGTGCGATTATTTGTTTTAAACGATTGACAGCACTAATTATCTAATGTATATATATGTATATATATATATATATATATATATATATATATATATATATATATATATATATATATATATATATATATATATATATATATTAGATATTGCTTTTTTCAGGTTCATACATCTAAAATTACTTTCATAGTGTTATACAAAGAATACATTTAGCAGATAATTTCATTTAGTAGGCCTACATTTTAAAGGCCTAGGTCATCTCATTGGATTTTCATTAGGTCATCTTGGAATATCAAATTTGCTATTTTTCTTATGCATTGATTGGTATTTATTCATCAACACACATAACTTTGCATTTTATGTTGTCTTAAGTTAAAACTTTAAATTAAAATTAAATGGGGAAATCTCACAAAGCCAGTCAAGAACAGACACAGGACATGTTACCCCCAAATCTAAAAAAAATAGGAAATTGTATTTTGCATGAAGAGAATAAAGAAATTTGGCGCCTCAGACATTCTTTTTAATCACAGTTAAGCACATATTTATCCCCAAAACAGAAACTGCATTTGAATGAAAATGACAAAAATGAACAATAAATAAATATATATATATATATATATATTCACTTTATTCAAGATTCAATCAGCTTTAACAGAATCAGAGAAACAAAATATATAATATTTACTAAACAGATACATTTTTAAACATTTTATATTAGAATTCCAGTGATTAGTACAAAATGTTATCATTATCCTGAATGCATTCATGAACCTCTGAAAAAACAAATTTGTCGTCTAAAAAAACAACAACAGGAAATCATACATCCAGGACCAGATATATGACAAAATGCACATATATTGTATTTATTTACAACATCCAGCTCAGTCCTTGTTTTTAAACTCCATGTGGCTTGCATCACTCTGTCTCCCTTGAAACTTTTCATTTCATTTCAACACAGTAAGTACAAGACAGGTGAATGCCAGGTCTGGCAAGAGGGTGGAGGAACCAGAGGAAACACTGACATTTTTACTGAATATAAAAGATTTAGTTTAATTACACAGGGCGGAACGGTCTAGTAGATGCTCCTCTACTCTGGAAGTCTACAGGTACAAGGCAAGGGATTCTGGGAAAGGAGCCCAGAGGTCAGCAGGTGGCATCGATAATATTGCCATCCATCTGGTGGCGGTAAATTACTCGTGCTTTGTGGGAAAAATAGACGGGACGTGCGGTGCTTTCCTCTCCGTCGTAACCCCAGGAGACTGTCGGAGAGAAGCCAGGTTGCACCTCAACAGATGGCACTGTGAACGCAGAGAGAGAAGATTGAGTTTATACAATATGGAATATTGAAAGACAGTTTGAGTTCATTAGCAAGATATCAGGAAAAAATGTGGTCAACAAGGAAACTTACCAGGCGGAGGAGGGCACAGCCTGCTTTTACCCCGGTCTTTACAGCGTTTGTACCAGGGGAAACACTGCAAGACTTTCTTACCCATGGCTTTCCCAATCTAGAGATCTGGAGAGAGAGAACATAAATGACTGAAGAACATGGAGTTTCAGTGCCATTGTGTTTGTTTCTTCAAGCTTATCTTGCTTCTCCGACCGGAACATTAGCTGAGAGGTGAAAGCAGGAGACTGCTAATAATGGCTCAAAGAAACAAAGAGCTCATTCATCCTGAGAGGATTAATCCTCAGTCATGTCTGAGGCTTGTAGCCTACTATACGGTATATCACTTCAGTTGGGCACATAGTTGTGTTCCCTGGCCCACTTTGGAGTGCTGGAACACCCGACCAAGAACAACCAGCTCTGACTCCACAATTAGCCTCAACGTCAGTGTAACACATAAATCGTCACTACAGGAAGGGAACTGCTGAACACGTAAATAATGAGCAGCACCGCCCGTGTATTTAGCAGAATGGGACAATGATTTATTTAGTCATCTGTAAATCATTAAAACGTTCTAGATGTGACAAATGTATTGTATTTAAAAAGGAATATAATTAGTGAAATAAAGTCTGCTCCGTATATACAGCATGAATACTGGTCAAAATTTTGGCAATATGACCATTTTTTATGTTTTTGAAAGAACTCTCTTATGCTATAGGAAAAAACAGTAATATTGTGAAATAGTATTACAATTTAAAATAATGGTTTTCTATTTCAATACACTTTAAAATATTATCAATTTCTATGACGCAACGCTTAATTTTCATCAGCCAGTTCTCCAGTCTTCAGTGTCACATGATCCTTCAGAAATTATTATCAATGTTGTGCTACTTAATATTTGTAACATATGATACTTTTCTCAGGATTCTTTGATGAATAAAAAGTAAAAAAGAACAGCATTTATTTAAAATAGATACCATTCAAAAGGGGGAAACTTTTTTTTTTTTAAAGAAATTAATACTTTTATTCAGCAAGGATGTCAGAGTAAAGATTTATTTTGTTAAGAGTGTTTTTTTTTAAATGCTGTTCTTTTTAACTTATAATTCAACAACGAATCCTAAAAAAGTATCAGTTTCCCAAACAAAATTAAGCAGCACAACTGTTTCCAAGTATATTAGAATGATTTCTGAAGGATCATGTGACACCGAACACTGAAGTAATGAAAATTCAGCTTTGCATCACAGAAATAATGACATTTTAAAGTATGTTTAAATAGAAAACCATCATTTTAAATTGTAATAATTTCATAATATAATTTTCAGTATTTGATTAAATAAATGCAGAATTGATAAGCATAAGAGACTTCTATCAAAAACATTATATATAACATTATATAGCTAGTCATATTTTGGAGGTCCCTGACATCAGCAGTTAGAAACTGGCCAAGACCCTTTACATTCTAGTGCTCAATGATTCCCTACAGTCTATATCCACGAGAAAGATGCTTTATCGTTCTATTTAAGGATATCTTACATAAAACTCTACCGAGGAGAGGTTAATCCCTCATTCAAGAAAATCAAGAGCGCCTTGGCTCGCGTTGCACACAAACACACATCACAGATCAAATGAGTGCAAATCCACACAGGCTAACCATGAGCTCAACAGAGAAACTATTTGTTTATATTATAACATAGTTAAATATAATAGGCTTCTAAATAAGAAACTTTTAAAAGCTAATACATTTATATTATATATATATTTCAGGTAAGGATAAATGAAAATGTGCACGTTGTAGCTAATTGAGTATTGAACCGTATTTTAATTAAAACAGGTCTATTATTATTATTATTGTGTCAAGCACACTAAATATTTCTGCATACTGCATATACTATATATATTGTTATATAAAGTTGTTTTATCGAAACACTTTGCCTACGTCACGCATCCCAATTTCAGACACATGCACTTACAAACGTACCTGTAGAGAAACAAAGTGCAGCGCGTCTTATCCAGTGATCTGACGGTTTTGCTTCGTTTGAAACTCTGGCTCCATGGGATTGTGCTCGTGAAGGTCCCTACAGAGATCGTGTTAGGGCAGCAAGCAGGTCGCATTCCCGACGGATACTGTCTGATGATGCTGTACTGACTCTATCTGCCCCTCTGTTCCGTTACCTCGGTTGCGTATTAAAGCTTTGATTGAGCGTGCGCGGAACGCCATGGGAAATTTCCACCGGCCGAGGCTTAAATAACTAATCCTGAAAGCCACAACAAAAGCTTCTGTCCTCAGAAGTGACTGAGTAGTTTTTTCCCCCTCAAGAAGATGCCATAGCAAACCTTCTTAATAAAGTTCATTCAATAAGCGCATACATCACGTTAATGGCAATTCAAGCTGCTGTAGGCTATGTGATTGCCCATAATATCTAACGAGATATCCTATCTCGGAAATAGATGTCTGACACTAGAGGTCTCACCCTCAGACAAAAAAGTTATTAGGGAGTTATATTATTGTAATTAAAATCCGCGGTTAATGGAAAAATAATTGCAGCCCGCGTCTTAGCCAATCAGATAATTCAATTCAATTCACATTTATTTGTAGGCTATAGCGCTTTTCACAATACATATCGTTTCAAAGCAGCTTCACAGAAAATGCATGCGTCTACATTACAGTGATGAATTTGGATATAATTTTGGTGTAAGTTTGACCAAAGGATAAGGAGTAAGCTATTTGAGAAACAACCATTAGTCATAACCACACAGATCTACTGCGTTCTATAAATTATATATAAATATAAATTCAATATATAAATTCAATGCATTCTAACTGCATAGCTGCAAAACAACACCCCACAACATTTTGCAGTCAACCACCATGTTTTTCTTTCCAGAAAATAGGCTATAATACAACCCCAAATCAGAAAAAGTTGGGACAGTATGGTAAACGCAAAAAAAAAACAAGAAGTCATTTCTAAATTTACTTTGACTTGTATTTCACTGCAGACAATATGAACACAAAATATTTCATGTTTTGTCTGGTCAACTTCATGTCATTTGTAAATATGCATCCTTTCCTGTCATTCAGACCTGCAACACATTTCAAAAAAGTTGGGACAGGAGCAATTTAGGGCTAGTAATGAGGTAAAATGGTTAAATAATGATGTGATTTGAAACAAGTGATGTCAACAGGTGATTGTAATTATGATTTGGTACAAAAGCAGCATCCAAGAAAGGTCTAATCCTTTAGGAGCAAAGATGGGCCGAGGATCGCCAGTTTGCCAACAAATACGTGAGAAAATTATTGAAATGTTTAAAAACAATGTTCTTCAAAGAAAGATAGGAAGAGATTTGGATATTTCACATTCAACAGTCACATTCAAAAATCACATTCTGCACAAAGTCCTGGCTGCGGAGGAAGAGGGTACGGGTACTTGACTGGCCTGCCTGCAGTCCCGACCTGTCGAATGTGTGGCGCATTTTGAAGCGTAAAATGCGACAACGAAGACCCCGTACTGTTGCCCACCTTAAGACTTGTTTGCAGGAAGAATGGGACAAAATTACACCTGAAACACTTCATCACTTGGTGTCTTCAGTCCCTAAATGTCTTTTAAGTGTTGTGAAAAGGAATGGCAACATTACGAAGTGGTAAATGTTTTACTGTCCCAACTTTTTGTTAAATGTGTTGCAGGTCTGAATGACAGGAAAGGATGCATATTTACAAATGACATGAAGTTGACCAGACAAAACATGAAATATTTTTTTTTTCATATTGTCTGCAGTGAAATACAAGTCAAAGTAAATTTAGAAATCACTAAATTTGTGTGTGTGTGTGTTGCTTACCTGAAACACATGGCACCAGGATGCACTATGGGAAGAAGGCAAGCTGGCGAAGACAGTGTGATGTCGCCTCTGGCTTGGCTTGCTCAGTTGGGGAAAAAACTATTTTTCAAATATATTTCAAAATAAATCTAATTATTAAACTAAATTAACCATATAGACCAAATTACTGATCTAATTACTGATCTAAAGCCCACATTGTTACTGTATGATAATTGAAATATATTCTGTTGCATTATTTTTCTGTTTAACACTGTGAAGCTGCTTTGAAACAATCTGGATTGTTAAAAGCGCTATATAAATAAAGTTGACTTGACTTGACTTTGGGCAATGTTCTGCTGGGAAACCTTGGGTACTGCCATTTATGTATGTTACTTGATGTATGTCTCTTTCAGCAGGATAATGCGCCCTGCCACAAAAATGGTTCAGGAATGGTTTGAGGGGCACAACAATGAGTTTGAGGTGTTGACTTGGTCTCCAAATTCCCCAGATCTCAATCCAATCGAGCATCTGTGGAATGTGCTGAACAAACAAGTCCAATCCATGGAGGCCCCACCTCACAACTTACAGGAACTTAAAATGATCTGCTGCTAACATCTTGTTGCCAGATACCACAGCACACCTTCAGGGGTATGGTGGAGTCCATGCCTCGAAGGGTCAGGGCTGTTGTGTTACAGAAATCATTTACTACAGATTTACTTATTAAATATAAGACTAAAATTCATTGCACCAGTGTAAAAAAAAAAAAAAAAATATATATATATATATATATATATATATATATATATATATATATATATATATATATATAGTGTGTGATTGTAATGAGATAATGGGAGCTGCACTCTTGCTAAATAGCTTGCCACACATTGATCACTTTTGATAATTCATACATTTATTGTGGGAATTTATTATTTATTTTATAAGTAGTAAGAAGTGTTTGAACAGTAATAAAAACAATTCACAAAGACTTCATAGTTTCTTATTCATGATACATTTACGAAAATTCCCTAAAATAGGCCTACTAAAAATGCAAAAAACAACAACAACAACAACAGCAGCAAAACTAAAAAGAAACAACATTAACATTTGTAAAAAAAAATAGTTCCACCCTTTTCACCATTGTATAGGTTGAGCCAGTTAAAAATCAATTTAAACGTGTATAGAGAGAGAGAGAGAGAGAGAGAGAGAGAGAGAGAGAGAGAGAGAGAGAGAGAGAGAGAGAGAGAGAGAGAGAGAGAGAGAGAGAGAGAGAGAGAGAGAGAGAGAGAGAGAGAGAGAGAGAGAGAGAGACTCACACTGAATAAATGCACAATTTGTCAAATGTCAGTTTAAAAAAAGTGCTGAGAACATGGCGCTGCTTGTGTCAACATCTGTTTGGTATTATTGGGGCTCTGTTTGTGACCTCTTCACATTAAATTCACCAGACTCTTTTTGGGAATTTTCCAGGCTGCTCAAACCCAGACGCTTCCCTTTCCCTCGCTCTCTCCTGCCCCCTGCTGGCCACAGCAGCCCCCCAGGCCTCGATGACGTGATGCAGGCAGGTTCTTATAGACGGCGCGGCTGTACGGGATGAAGCACAGGCCCAGCTGGAGGTGGCGTGCCATCCTGCAATAAGCGGCCAGAGCCAGAACCAGGAGCGGAGCCAGCAGCAGGAACCCCACCACCAGCAAAGCCACACAACCTCCATCGTCCAAGAGATCGGAACAGTAGACGGAAGTACCGTGGCGCTGAACCTTTGGAACAAAACAGGGAGGAGTGCAAGAAAAAGAGTTCGTTAGCAAGAAAGAGAGGGGACTGAAATTTGGCAAGGAGTTGTACAAGTTGTGCCTGTAATATGTTGTCAGATCAGATACGAGCATGAATACATTGACCTGCGATCATTAATAAAACAACATCCACATGGTGAGGCAGTGGGAGTTGACGAGACAGCTCCGTTGGAGACCGTTATCTAATTACCCAGGTGTTTTGTGTTAGTTGCAATGAACTCTGGGACGTATATTTATCAGTGCTTGGATGACATTAGAACAATCTAAGCTGTTTTCATTTCCTTTGGGAATTGTGATTTGGGGTCGAATTGCAGTATGTGAGGACAAACACTGAAAAAAAGGATTCAAATGTAATAATCATATACAATACCTTTCAAAAGTTTGGAGTAACGACCCCCACACACACACACACACACACATTTCATCAAGGATCAAAAACTGACTTTAAAGGATTTACAAAAAAATTTAAATTCTGTCATTAAAGGATTAGTTCACTTTAAAATGAAAATGATCCCATGATTTATTCACCCTCGAGCCATGTATATGACTGATATGATGAACACAGTATTCTGATGCTAAAAGCTTTATAATGACATGGGCCACGAGTTTGAATAACTCAAAAAAGTGCATCCATCCATTAAAAAAATGTACTTCACACAGCTCTGGGGGGTTAATAAAGGCCTTCTGAAGTGAATCGATGGGTTTAGGAAAAATATCCATATTTAAAACTTTAGATATCTATGTTATGATAGATGCGCTTTTTTGAGCTTCAAACTCGTGGCCCCTGTTTACTGCAATTATAAAGCTTGGAAGCGTCAGGTTATTTATTAATATAACTCTTGTGTTCATCAGAAAGAAGGAAGTCTTATAGGATGGATTGAGGGTGAGTAAACCTTGGGGTAATTTTCATTTTAAAGTGAACTAATCCTTTAATTACTCACCCTCATGTTGTTCAAAATCCCTAAGACCTTTGTCTTATGAAGTTCTGACGTAGAACCTGGAAAGATGCAATGACGTTGCTGCCTATGTGTGGCTCAAAAACCTCTTGGAATTCATCAAAAATATCTTAATTTGTGTTCCGAAGATGAACGGTGAACTAACCCTTTAAGACAATGTTATATGTTAGAAATGTAACAATATAAAAATTTACCGTTGAATGGCAGAGGAAGCCAAAAACGACCATGACCAGAGATGGTAAGAGGATGAGGCCGAAGATAAATGCAGCCAAACCTACGTTGAGAGCGGCGATGATCAGATTCTGTGCTGTAACCAGAACAGAACAGGCCCAACAGTCCAAAGAGCCCCTCAGCTCCAGAGGAGAGTCGTTCACTGCACTGCCTGCTATTGAGTACGGAGGAGGAACCACAATGTTAGCTGGAGTACTGGAGGAGATGGAACCAGTGTGATGGAGACGTGGGTGAGGTGATTCAGGATCCCCCCTATCTGTGGGGAACTGCAGAGAGGCAGGTTTCTCCAAGGTACCATTACGGGGAAGACTCATCTTGCCGTTCATCAGTCTGTCAGGTATAGGCCAGTTTTTGTCTAGATTTTTGGTCTAGATAGATAGATAGACAGGTAATTAATTAAGGGCTATTGGTTAATAATGGTACAGTATTTAATTGCTGCTATAAAATGTCCATAAACATTGAAATGACCAATAAACGAATATTCCAGGTTGAACAACAGTTAAGTTAAAATGTTATTATACATAATGTTGATTACCACTAAAAGAGTTAAAAAAAATCAAGATTATAGTGAGACACTTACAGTACTACAATGTAAATATGGCCAGTTTTTGGAGGATTTAAAAGCAGAATGTGAAGTTGCTAATTTAATTTAAATGAAAAGATAATTGAATTCTTCTGTTAAAACACATTCCCCCGATTTCACAGACAAGGCTTACATTTTCCCAGACTGAAATGTATGTTCCAGCTGTTTTAACTTAAAGCAACTTGCCCTGACATATCTTTAAATAAGTCAGTGCCATTGTTTTGTCTCAAGATGCATACGAGTTATGTTTTTTTTTTATTCAACACATGTTAATAAAAGCTACTTAAATGTCCTAGTTGAACTAAGGCCAAATCATGGCTCAGTCTAAGCCCTGTCTGTGTAACCAGGACATTATTTGAGCTATTTAAATACAGTTTACAGTTATTTTGGGGTTTATTGTGTTGCCTTGTCATGGCGGTGCTGTGGCATGCAGTAATGTTGTAAAACTGGCTATAACTTTACACAGAAATGGTAGGAAGTGATAATCATGTTAACACACTTCCCCTGGGGCCAGTTGCATAAACTTAGCCACTATGTTAAGACTGTGTCTTAAGAACTAATTTGACCTACTTGCGGTTAACAAAGTGGTGATCATTCTTATTTTTTCAATTCCAATTAGACCAGTCTACCTTTTTAAGTAACTGCCTTATAAAAATTAGGACCAGTCTTGAAGAAACAAATTAGATGACTATTTTTTAAGACAAGTCTAAGCAGTTTATGCAACTGGTTTTACAGACAAGACTTAAGCTAGTCCCAGTCTAAAATGCATGGTTGAGCTGTTTTAGCTGAAAGCAACTTGCCCTGTCAGTGCCATTGTTTGGTCTCAATATGCACAACAGTAATGTTTTTTTAAGGCACATTTATAAAATATGCTTATATCCTAATTGAACTAAGGCCTAATCCCGGCTTAGTCTAAACCCATGTCTGTGAAACCGAGCCATAGTGTTTATATCCCGTGGCTATACTATTGAAACAATGAGTATTTTAACATTAATGGATTGGCCCCATTCACTTCCATTGTAAGAGCTTCTCTGTAACCCATACTTCTGCTCTCTTTTTTGGGGGGAGGAACAAGTGGAAATAGATTTTTGTGGTTATCAGCAGATCATGCATTTGATCAAAACTATTCCTTTAAAGGTGATTTTGTTGGTTTAAAAAGTATGGATTGTATTTCTCTAAAAAAGTTCTGGTGAAATGTGATAACTAACTCTGAAGATCAGGAAACGAAGCCGCTGACCCCACCCTGATCTCCAGGATGACCAAAAAACACAAAACAATAACTTTGGAATGGCTCATCAGGAAACCCTGAATGCTGACTAGATCACAAATACTATAAAAACAGCGGAACGCCAAAAGAGCAACATCCTAAAGGAACAGCCATAAAGAGCTGTCAACAGCTTGTTACAGTTTCACATGAATTCAGGAAATATTAATTTCCCTTTGATTTATGCTGTTCAGTCCCTTTGATCAAAAATACTTATTAAGTAATAGCAGCATTGACAACAGATGATAGAGCGCAGATCATGTTCATTTTGGAAGAGTTTAGAAGGTCACATGATTGCTTATTCTTTCTAGGAATAAGTCTTCTGCTTAACCTCGTTTATTTGGAGTGAGCCCAATTTTTTGTGAATACAAGTATGATATCACTCTGCCATTAATAGTTCAGATGTTATCGAAACCTTGATTTAAAAACCTTTCCCACACAATCACCTTTAAAACTCTTATAAGAGCAATTTGTTGTGACCTTAAGGAAGTCTTCAATGACCTATACATCACTTTTTTTCCTTTTTTTTAAATAAGTGACAATAAGTTCCGAAAGACTCATTTATATTCTTTATGTATTTATCAATTCTGCAAATGGTATTCAAAGTGATGGTAGTAAATTATTTTAAAATGTATTTTTGATTATTTGTTAATTTAGCTGTATTTTATTATAATAGTAAACTATTTTGTTTTGTATTTAGAAGAGTGATTTTAGTGCAAGAATTTGTACATTTGCCAAGATTAAATCACAAGCATGACTAATATTACATTCTGATTCAGGGTATCCCGAATATCAGGAAATTCCACTAAATACATCAAGGGGATTTTGACAGGACATAGACCGTCTTTAGGGAATTAAAGTCAATAGATACGCCAGGAAAAAAGAACTGAGCGCAAACTGAACTATACGAGTTGTACTGTTCATCATTGGTGTATTGAAAACACTTTTCAGATTGTATATTTAATATGGGTCAAAGAAAACAAGTTTTAATACTTAATACTGAACAATCTTGTGTTCTATTTATGCAAAGTCTGATTGATAAAATAATCCATATGATATATTTGCACATTTAAATATGCATAAATAAACATGAACATTCGCTTGCATCATTTTAAAATCATACACATTAAAAAAATGTGCATAATAAGTCATGAAACTTTGCATAAAAATTTGCATAAGTTCAAACACAATACAAAGTCCAAAATCTATACTTACATTAGTGTAATAAAGTCGGTCGATCGTTCCCTCAAAAAACACCTTTTCCTCCTGCAGAGAAACTTTTCCCTTTACTTATATAATTTTCTTTCCTCAATGAAATATAGACAAATCCTTTAGACTTGGCGGAGACGATTATACAGGTCTGTAATTTTTATTGTACGTTGTATTCATCTAGTTTTCATGTCCACCTGTAGTATCTCCACTGGCTCTGTGTGAAACTGAACTCTGTGGAACGTTCACTCCTCTATTTCAGCCCTTTCTCTTTCTCCTTTCCTGCTCCGCTCTTTCCTTCCTTTGACGAAGATGTCCTGCCTTGGTAACTCAGTTATATCTCTCAACTCCCACTTCTCTTTTTGGCCCCATGCTGCCCCGGCTGGGGCATTTATGAGTTTAGGGTGTTAGGTGGGGGGTGTCTTATCCAGGAGTACTTTTTTTTTTTTTTTGCCCAATGAGAAGATCTATGACCTGGACTCCCTTTGGATTTACACACCCCGCTAAAGAGTGTTACCGCAAAAGAGTGTTAGTGTAGGATTTACTTTAGCTATTTTTCATTTGAAGTAGAAAGATTCAAACAGTATACTTGTAAAATGTTCTCCAACAATCTTTGTTTTATTTAAAACTTCAAGCCGTGACAGTTCTGATGCAAGTGCGTTTTCATTTGTGCTTTGAAGACCACTGAAAAGATAAGCACGTCATACAAAACTGGCATTTTGTAATTTAACACAGTAAATGGGTAAATGGACAGCTCGAATGATTGAATCTGTTAACGTTCAAAAGCAAAAACTCTGCCTGTTACATAACCCTGCTTTTTACATCATGACTGGTATTTTCATCACACTCTTAGAAGTACTTCTGATGTCCTGAGGAAAATATATAACATGATTATGGGGCATCTAAAAAAAACCCTGTGAAATATGAAAGAGATCGGGGAAACTCCCAGTGGCACGGAAAAAGATTAAGAAGGCTATTTTTCCTGAGTTAAAGCAAAAATTTATTTTTTAAAATAAAAGTTAGTAAAGGCTTAAACTTATGTCTAACCCATTGAGGGCTCTCTAAAACAGTTGGCTCTTTGTATGAAGTTTCCCACTTCACCTTTAGTTCAGCTGCAGTTACAGCGAGGGGAGTTCATGTCTGTTCAATATCTCTCAGGATGTGTCAGAGCTGTCAGGACACAGGGCTCCGGGAGGATGTTTTCTGGAGATTTCGGCAGAGGGCACGTAGATTGGCTTTGTTTTTGAGTTATATACTTCAGGGACCAAATCAAATGCAAAATGATTTGGTGTACAAAAAACATAAACAAAGTTACATATTGTAAATGCAGCTTCAAAGAAAATGCATGTTTCAATGTTATAATCAGGAAGTATTCTGTTATCAGTCAAATATGAGTGTGTCAAATGCCCATATGCCCATATGGCAGTAATATAATTAAGATAAAACTTATGTAAGAAAATAATTAAGAAAGTATAGTATATAAGATAATACTTAAAGGTACACTATGGCCTCCAGCGGTTAAAATAAAATGACATGCATTTTGGGGAAGAACATTGTTTTGGTTGTGCTACGATTCTGTGTGACTGTGGGGATGAATATAGTTATCCTACTGCTCATAAAACATTAAATATAGGCTTAAGAGAGATATAACCAGGATCTCAAGCTGAAGTCGTTACTGTAGCTTTACCCATTAAAGGGACAGTTCACCCAAAAATGAAAATTACCTCATGATTTACTCACCCTCATGCCATCCTAGGTGTATATGACATTCTTCTTTCAGACGAATACAATCGGAGTTATATTAAAAAATGTCCTGGCTAATCCAAGCTTTATAATGGCAGTGAATGGCAGCCCAAATTTGAAGACCAAAAAAGTACATCCATCCATTATAAAAGTAATCCACAACTTCCATATTCAACTTATGAAGAAAGTATAATGCGTCTTGCAGTTCAAAACGCTTACGCTATGTCATAAGTAGTGTACATAAGTAAATACAGAAGCCGGTCTGTCGGAAGATAGATATTTGACTTTATAACATGTTAAATATGGATATTTTTCTTACACAAATCCATTGATTCACTTCAAAAGGCCTTTATTAAACTCTGTAGCCATGTGGATTTATTTTATGATGGATGGATGCACTTTTTTGGGGCTTAAAGTTTTGGCCTGCCATTATAAAGCTTGGAAGAGCAAGGACATTTTTAAAAATATAACTCTGATTGTATTCGTCTGGAAGAAGAATGTCATATACACCTAGGATGGCTTGAGGGTGAGTAAATCATGGGGTCATTTTCATTTTTGGGTGAGCAATCCCTTTACGAGAGATATAACCAGTTTAAATGGAAAGGATCTCAAGCGGAAGACATTACTGTAGCTTTACCCGTTAATAGACACGGTACTTCCTTGAAAATAAATTACAAGCCAGCACTACAACAACCCATAATGAGATGACCCTTCACAATGCTTTACAATGCACTTTGTTATGGAGATACATATGGCTATTTATCTGTTCAATAAAATACCGTACTCACCTGTTGAGTAAAAAAAATCTCTCTGGTTCGCTTTTACATTTCAAATCCCTCAGTTCTCACCATCTCTGAAAAGCCAAGCCAATGTTGATTCTTGTGTTATTACAAGCTCTGTCGCGTTCTCTTTTTGCCGGCAGACTCTCCTCTCTAAAACGGGGGATTCCACGGAGGTTTAAGATTTAGTGTGCTTCATGTCAACCTTCTCGCTCGTTTTGACAACTAATGTCACTCCCACACTAACTCATGATTGACTGCGTCAAAGTTGCCGGAGCAACTTTTCTCTATTTACGGATATGACGAGACACGTAGGGGACGAGTGACGTATGCATGCAATTTTGTAACTGTCCGGACCAAGGCTGTGTCCAAAATCGCATACACTCTTGATTAGGTACTTAGTTTGAATAAGTAATTACGTCACGACTGCTAAAAAAAAGTATATTCAATATAGCATGAATGTTTGTAGTATGAATGTAATCTGTTCGACATGTAGACATTATCACGTGACCTACCAGTGTCAGTTCCGTCGCTTCACTGCTATTCATAAATCCTCCCGTGGCCTCATGGGATAGTAAAATGTCCATCGTATGCACACTTCAGAATCTCACCGGAAGTAGGTCATCCGTGTACTTTTTGCCTAATCTTATGAGTACTGTGAATTTGGACATACTTTTGTCCAAATTCTGTATTTCGCCTACTATATAGTAGGGAAGTATGTGATTTCGGATGCAGCCCAAATGTGCCCCATAAGCCCCCAGGTGGCTGGATGCAGTATAGGCCATAAACCCTGCCCTCTCCATGTAATGTAATGGGATGTGAGTCAAATTAAACAATCAAATTACACTAAAAATCAATTTTTTTGAAAGATGTTTTCCTTGGAGCCAGGATTTCCGCAGTAAATTCCTCAGAGAGTGCTGAGGTGTCGCTGTCATGTTAGGTAGTTTTTATCACTCTGATGTACATTCAAGTGTTCGTTTTTTTTAAAAAAAGTTTGGTTTTAGTTATTTGATGCTATAAAAACGGGAGTATGACGTCATAATTGACAGTTGAGATTCTCTGAGCGAAGTAGTCATTGAGGCTCCAACTGACTTTCGGAAGGAGATTGGAGCTTCAACTTTAATTTCTGCATTTCCATAATTGTTTATTTTACACTGATGTGAATTGTTCCGCAGTAAACTGATTCTGTGGGAGTGTGGGAAGGGCCTTGATACCACCACTCCACCGCCACATTTGGACATTGGCGGCTTCACTTCTCTACAGTGGAAGAAAGTGAAGGTGTGTTGTCCATTTTTATTTATTTTTTTACAGTCTATGATCTGGACAGGTATAAAAACACAAAGTGAATCAGGGTAAGACAAAAACACATTTTGGAAGAAGGATTGATGATCTATTCACTAAGTATTTAAATGTTAATTTAGAACAAAAAAAGTTACATAGTTTATCTTTATGTTTTTAGCACAAAAAAAAAAATCTTTCCTTTTAAGAGGTGAAGCCAGATTATTTTGCTATCCAAACTATGCACTATTAATTGTTAGTTTCATGTTTTTTTTTTAAATATTTATTATTATTTGCATTAAGCATTTTTTGGTTTCCAGCTGTCTGTGACCTTATCAGAACAGACCTGCAAAACATTTTGAGGTCAGGACTCACCAGCTGTGATAGAGTGACCTGGATAAGATATTGAGTTCATATAAGTGAAAACAGGACGATGACTTTATCTCTAAGTAAATAAACTGTTTACATTTGTTTATTTATTCACAGCAGTGGATTATCAGGAGAGAAAGATAAAAGGGGCGCTGCTGAAATATACTAGTTAAGTGTGGAGGGATGGTGGAAAACAAGATATATCCTGAGTCATAAAAGAGGAAAACCTGTCTTCCTGTCCTTGGAGCCAGGATTTCCGCAGTAAAGTCCGCAGAGAGCGCTGAGGTGTCGCCGAAACATTACTCCTGTCCCATGACCTCTGCAGGCCTCCACTTCCACTCCGCAGACAGACAGGAGACTGTGAATCTGTAACCTTCCTCTAATACACTTCCACACACAATCCAGAAATAGTTGACACGTAAACAGATGGGAATTTATCAGAATGTTTTATTTTTTTTTATAGTTATTATATCAGGAATAACACACAAAAATCACAAAATGTTTTAGACAAGTCTGGCTCAGATCCTTAATGTTTTTTTCTTTTCTTTTCTTTTATTCTTTTTTTTTATACAGTAAAACAAACAAAAATGGCAATGAACCTGAAAACAAACTCTGAGAGGTATCGATGGAACACAAATCTGAGAACTCTCACCGATCTGAAATTCATCAATAATGATACAAATCCGAAAGGTCATTATAATCATAACAGCTAAGATGACTGGAATCCTACACGTGTCACAATATCCTGTACCTCATGTAAAGCAAACAAATTTCATGTGTTAAATATACAGTACAAAGACATTCAGTTCATAAAAGACTCTGTTCTAAGCACCAACTTGTGAGATTAAATTCATGTTTTCAAACCTACAGATCATTTATACAGACAGAGAGACCCGGGAGGGGGAGGGGGATCAGCACCATTTTGAATCAGACGTTCCCCCGTAAGCCTCACCACATCAGCACAACAGAAAGGTTTACAAAATACGTATGAAGCATCACAAACAACCAATAAATACAAATGGAAAAGTCAAGTAAATAAATAAAAAATGAGTAATTCAATTATGATTCAAAAATTCAGATTCAGAAAACCAAATAAAAGGATAAAATCAATCGGATTGAGAAATGCAAAAGCCACAAGTTCGCAGGAATGATTTTTTTTTTTTTTGAGTTAGAAAAGATTCACTTAACACACGTAAGGTTTTCCAGACAAATGCAATCAAATAAGTTTTAGATTAAACCCGTATATTTTGGAATAAATGTTACATATACTATACCTCATGTGATATTTTAATGCTCTAAGAAAATGTCATTATTTAGTTAATCAAATATCATGAAATCACCTTTTGTCTAAATGCATATCACAAGGCCCAAATGGTGTTAATCTAGACTGTTAAAAAAGTTTTTTTTCTTTCTTTCTGAAAACCTTTGACAACTTAAAAAAATAGCACCCAGTAAAATATGCAAATACCATTTACAAAGGTCAGACTTGTAGTAAATATGACACGACCGAAACAAAAGATAAACAAATGTAATGCCACTGCAATGGTCATCAGCTCCAACAGAAATAATTCCCCTGCTGTTATACACATTGTATCAAAGCACCACTCAGATTAACCAGAGACATAGAATAACTGGACTGGTGAAATTGTCTTCCATTTGCATAAAAAAGTAAACTACATCAGTACCTGAATTAATGCACATGTTCGGCAAGTTGACTTTTTTTTTTTTTTTTCACAGCAGTTGTCCATTTTGGATGGGTGACCTGATAGCCAAGTTACACGTTATTGATAGAGTCCAATGATGTAGCACCACTCTGGTCATTCTATAATCAGGAACATGAGAACTATCAGATGTCCCGTCAGTAGCTGGCTGAGGGGAAGACGACTGAGCTGGAGAGACATCTGCTGATAGTATTGTAAACAATGTGAAGTAAACAGCGATTTGATTGGCTGTTCTGTAAGTCTGCAGTAGTGGTTTTGGTAATAAAAAAAAAAGAGAACGAAAGGTTTGTGCCGCTGATTTGGGGCAGGATGGTGGGAGATTTGGTTATGGCTGTGTAGTTTGAGACATCAACTTCATCTACAGAACGGAACTGGAGCCTGGGAAGAGAAAACTTGTAAGTTAGAAATGTTGTGAAAATAATTTTAATTTACATGTGTAATATAGTGGTCAATGCTGATATCTGGAGAGAAGAGACGTTGATGGATCATTTTATTTTATTTGTATCAATGTCTATGTCCATTTTACAAAAATATTGTAAATTCTATATTGCACGATGAGAATGATGCCTTTTTTTAAATAAAATATCGAATGATATTTATTTTATTTTTAACATGTCTGTCCATTTTACAAAAAGTGTGTAAATTCTAAATAAAACCTATTTTTAAATAAATAAATCATTTGAAATAATCTAAAAATAGTACGTATTTTTGCATAATGAAAATGATGCCTATCTAATGACATTTATATTTAACATGTCAATTTCAAAGAAAATATTAGAAATTCTATTTTTCATTATGAAATTAAATCCTTTAAAAAAATAAAATACGCTTGTGTATTAAGTGTGTATTTCACAAAAATTATAAATAATTTTTTTGCATACTGAAAATAAAGCCTATTGTTAATATAAATAATTAAAAATGCAATTCTAATGGTATTTTTTATTTTATTTTCATAAATTTTTTATCTTTAATAAAATATATAAAAATATTATTACATATTACACTTGTGTATTAGTGTGTGTGAGAGTGTATAAGTCTAGGTCACATTTCACAAAAATAAATTATATTTTTGCATAATAAAAATGATGCCTATCTAATGACATTTAACATGTCCATTTTACAAAAATATAGTAAATTCTATTTTGCATACAGAAAATGAAGCCTTTTTTAATATAAATAAAAAATAATATAATTACATGCTGATACTTTATTTTAAATGTCAGGGTCATATGTCACAAAACACGCGAGGTGCTGTGTAATATCATTGCGTCTCTGTACCCATGGTACGGCAACAAAGTTCCTGGATTATTACGCAAGAATGAGAATATAGTTCCTAGCCATATCGGTCTAGAAAATCGCAACTTTTAATTTTCCGTCGGTCTTAGTACACGGTGTAACTTTACACATCACAACATGTAAATATGAAAATGTTGGTGTTATTTAGTCACTTATTGAGCAGTAGAATAGATGAAGCCATTTATCTCCAGTCTTTGTGCTAAGCTAGGCTAGTGGTGGGTGCGTGAGACAGAGTTACGGCACACACGGAGATGAGAACGGTATGCATGGACTTACCTAAATCTGAGGGATACATTGAATAAGCTAAAGTCCCAAGAATTCAGCTTGTTCCTTTAAATATGTCCAATGTCAAATTTCATAAAAATATTACAAATTCTATTTTTCATTATGAAAATAAAGCCTTTTTTAAAATAAAATAAATAAAATATTATTTAGTGGTGGGCATAGATTAATTTTTTTTAATATAGATTAATCTCACTGTGATCTTGAAATTAATCTAGATTAAAATGGGTCATTTGAGTTCTGCTGAAGGCATTCAGAATATGTGTGCTACCCAAATAATGACTGGTGCTTTCACACTTGGTTCGATTGCCTGGACCGAACCCGAGTTCGATTGCTCCCTGGACCGTGTTCATATTATATTATTTGGGTCCGAAACCGCGGTGCGTTTGCGTCATCAAAGCAGCAGCTGTTTACCCCGTTACTTGGTAACGACGTCAAGCGAGAAGGTGGCAAAATGAATAGCGTTGTTTACCTAACTTTTATATTTTTGTTTTTGAACCGTTGATTTTGTTACCAAAGTTTCAGTACGTAATGGCACTTGCGTCTATCTGCTGCGAATGTACTGCAAATGCTCTAAAGAACACAGACGACGAGCAGAAATTACAGCTCTCTGCTTACAGTAAGTCAGTCACGCTCGTCAGGACTCGAGTACGGTTCGCGGGTGCGCACCCGAGTTCGGAAGACAGCGTTCAAGCTTGATGTGGTAATTTGCACAGCATACACGCAGGTTCGAAGACTCGTTCTCGCTCCCTACAGTGCAATTCGACTAGGTAGCTATACTATCAAGGTGAAAGTCATCATAGCTTGCATAGTATAGACCCAGCTCCCAACCCAACTTTGAGAATAGATTAACGGCGATATTTTTTTTTTCGCCCGATAAGAGTCTCACGTTAACCCAGTACGTTAACGCCGATAACGGCCCACCACTAATATTATAACATATTACACTTGTGTGTTTGAAAGTGTGTCTTATACCAGGTTGAAGTTATCATATGTGTTCATCAGCTCATCGATGCGATACTGCTCCAGCACCACCACCCCGGTCAGACTGTGGTTTCTCTCCCGAGCGCAGTCCTCACAGTGAACCACATACGTCTTCCTACTGCTATTCTCACTGGTCACAAACAGCAGGTTAAACACCTCCACCTGGTCACACATGCATACACAGTCAGATACAATAAGAAAATGCAACGTGTCATGACAGAATATTATTAGCTGTAATTGTGTTTTGTGGTCCTCACATCACACTCGTTGCAGTAATACGCTGGCTCATCCTTCACCCTGCTCTGATAGGAGATCTTCTTCCCTGCAGACACCAGCTGGTCCCTCAAAATCTGAACGTGTTTGATGGATTGGAGGAGGCAATGTCTAAAAGAGAAGACAAAAATTAGGTGGAACTATAAAATCTTTTAAAGTAGTTCTCACTGACATACTTCAACGCCGCACTCACTTGATCATCTTGAATGTGTTTGGGTCTGTGATCTTGATTGTGCGGGCGACGTTCCAGGACACGTGAATCATAGGGACGATTGATTTCACTTTCTTGATCTCATTCCACTCAAAGCGCTCAAGAGCCAGCTGGTATTGATAGGCTGGGAAGACAAAGGGCATATAATGAAAACGAAGTCATGATATGAAGCATGTGTCAAATATATTTACAGTAAATGCTTAACAACTGTCTTTGGCGCCTCCTACTGACTCACCGTTTAAAGGCCCCACGTTCCAGGCGATGTTGTTGCACCAACCCACGGCCTGGACCCAATGCACAGTGCCAGCGTTGATCCACACCAGATCCCCCGGTCTCTGAATGAAGCGGTACACTGGGATGTTTGAACGGTACAGGTCCTCCAAAACCGGCCACCACGAGCCTGTCAGATAGTCCACGCCATGCCTAACACACAGAAGAGACGCAAAGCTTTATATTTCGATACATTTGACATCTAAAATATCATGCTAAGCTATACAATTATAGGAAATAATGTGTGTATGATCCAAAACTTACTTTTCACAAAAGTCACTGATGGCTTTCCAGTAATGTTCATGAACAGCAAACCACTCACAGTCTCCAGGGCCAATATTGATGTTCACTGAACAGAAGTTATTATTTTCCTGATGTCCTAGAGAGAAGTCAGAATTTCGTTTTTAAAAAGGTTTGTGCTGTTTTATTTTATTTTATACTATACTATACATGTCCAGGACAAATCTCACAAATATATTGTAAGTTATATTTTGTAATGAAAATGAAATCAAAAAGATAAAATCACTGTACTCTACTGATAATGAAAATTAAGTCTATTTGAAAAAATTCAATAAAATATTTCTCTATGATAATAAGTGTATTTGGGAGTGTGTGAGAAGGTTTGTTATTCTCAAGGAGACCAAACTTCTGAGAATCAGTAAAACTTGCCAAAAAAACTCCACAAGGAAAACAACCTGATTCAAGATTTAAAAAGGGACAGTACACCCAAAAATGGAAGTTCTGTCATCATTTACTCACCCTCAAGTTGTTCCAAACCAGTATGAATTTCTTTCTTCTGCTGAACACAAAATTAAGATATTTTAAAGAATATGGGTAACCAAACAGTTGATGGACCCCATTGATGTTGGTAAGCAAACAGTTGATGGACCCCATTGATGTTGGTAAGCAAACAGTTGATGGGCCCCGTTGACTTCCATAGTATGGAAGAAAATACTATGGAAGTCAATGAGGTCCATCAAATGTTTGGTTACCAACATTCTACAAAATATCTTCTTTTGTGTTCAGCAGAAGTAAGAAATTCATACAGGTTTGGAACAATTTGAGCATGAGTAAATTTTTTCATTTTTGGGTGAAAACTATATCTTTAATAATATCCTATTTCTAAACAAGTCAGAGAAGTCTCACGAGCACATCATATGTGTGTACACTAACCTGGTGTGCGGCTCCCAGGGACCTTCATATAAAGCTGGACGGTGTTCATTCCCAGTATAGTGTGGCCAACATGACTCAGCATGTTGGTGCTGGACGACACTCTCATGAACGCAGGCAACTTCAACAGCTCCTGCAGCTGCGGCTTCCATCTGAAGACAAGTACCCACATTCCTTTACTCACACCAATGCAAGTAATAATGGTAAAATATTGAATAGTCTCCCTGTCCAACACTACTTAATGGACAATTGTCAACCAATCTTCCAGTGATATCAAACATCTCTTACCGTTTTGGGTCAGATAAGTCAATGTTGGTTCCAAATTTGATGATTTTTCCAACGGCTTTCTGCTCTGAGCTATTAAAAAAAAGAACATTTTAAGAGACAGCAGATCATAAAATAATTTAAAAAAAAAAATTAAGAAAAAAATCCATTATATCCATTAACCATTATTTTTTACTTTTACCTGGCTGTGGTGATAGAAGAGCCAGTGTTGACTTGTAAGTTGGATTTTGTCGCATCTTTTTCCTCCGATTTTTCTTCCTCATCCTCATCTTCACTGTCCTTCTCTTCCTAAAAATAGAAATATATAATTTTACTTTTAATCTTAAATTATTATTTTTTGAGTGGGGGTGTGTGCTTGTGTGATTATAGCGATTGTGACTGCGTGTACTTAGCACATCCAGGCGATTGCCTGGAACCTCATCAGCATCAAACTGCAATACCCTTCCTCTGAAGAGGGGGGAGAAGGGACACTTCACGTAATAAAATGTCATTTCATCGAATATGACTTTACGGGGGAGGCGCGTGTTATGCCATCACCATAGTGTTTTCCCATCTAGACCTTTTCACACTGAGGAGATGTGACTCCAGTTAAGTGTGAGTTAGCGTTGTTTTCTGATACCACCGAGGCACTCTTGGTAACAGTACCTACCTGTAAGCTCTCCTGGAAACTGGATGCTTGGTACTGTGCATATTTAGCGATGGTTGTGTGAGATCTGCTACTTTCACAGGGCCACGTCTGAGCGGATCCTGAATGGTTCCAGTTCTCGTCCGCCGGCTGCTGCACCTGAGTCCTCACCTCCACTGCATGCTCAGAGTTGGCCTCCACCAGGGATTTAGTGGAGAACAGACCAAGGTCTACCAGAAAGACAAGAATTTTTTCATATTCTAAATGTAATGTTATTATGATTTCTCATATTATAAAATATCTCTAGATTATTCCAATACAGCAATTAGGTCCTGATAAAGATTACACAATATCCAATTATTGATGATTGTTAGTGTTTCATCCTGCCCATGAAATTGTGATTTTATGGTATTCATTTTATTTATTCAGATACAGACATAATATGTGTATTTTTTTTTTTTTTTTTTAGTATTGAAAACTCCAACAGCCTTCCTTCGTTTGACAGATGCCACATTTTTATTTTTGACGAGCTGCAGAGATTTTCAAGGGGCTATATTTTCCTCATCCATTTTGAAACAAAACTTTATTGTAGGCCCTATAGACAAAATATTTTTTTATTAACCTGTCATGTTTTTTTTTTTTTTTTTTTTTACATCGTTATGAACACTGTTTAGATCAATACTTGATCAAGCAATTTTCAGAAATGGGTGCAGTAAGTTATTGTTTTTCAAAAGTTTTTCTGATATTCTGAAGTTATATTAGATTGTAAAAAACACAAAATTACAAAAATATGGATGAATAATGTTTTAAAGGTAACGCGTCTTATTCTTACCAATAGTAATTCAATTATTTAATATACAATTTAATAATATGAATATAATAGATTAGGTGCACCTTTGAACTACAGTGAAATTGTGTTTTAATGGGAGTAATGTCACACGCGGACGCTGTATATAATAGGCTAATTCTGTCATGTGACACCACATTTATTACACAGGTTAAAATTGAAGATTTCTCTGGATTTTAAACATTGTTGGACATATTTGGGAGAATGTACACACGCCAACAAAATATATTGTTCTAGAGGTTTTGGGATATTTTAATCTAAAAATTTTACATATTGTGCCTTTAAAGACAGTTTTAATGTTATTAAAGATTTCTTTTAAACTTTCTATTCATCAAAGAATATTGAATTTTTTTTTATTATGACGGTTTTCAACAATGACAGCAAGAAATGTTTCTTAAGCACCAAAAAATTCAGACATGGTGAATATAAAACACTTTATAAAACTATTGTATAATCAATAAATGTAAAATAAACACTAACTTTTTGTACTTTTGTAATTAATTAGTTTATGTGTGTGTTCTTCTTTTGTGTGTGTGTGTTTGAGAGATTGCGTTTTCTCACTGAGGCGGAGAGATCCAGCCAGTCCTCTGATGACAGTGACAGCATTTTTAGGGTCTGTGCAGAATTGCAGCAACACGGGAGAGAAAGCGTCCCTTTTACTCTCCAGCTAAAAATACAAAAACATACACAAAGTAAGAACAGCACACTGTGACACAATCAAACAGACAGCTTAAATGGTAATTGTTGTTTTTTGTTACAATAACAACAATCTTTTTTACTCATGCCTGACTGAGCATATTATCAACAAATTACATTAATAAAACTGAATGGCCTGAACTCACATAAATGCTTGGCGTTGGAGGGTTCAGTTTCTCTCTGGGAATAGGAATCTCGCTGGACAGGACAGGCTTCACTGAAAATGCTGGGAGCAGGTACGACTCCTGAAACTTGTTCCTTATGTTTGCCCCTCTGTTATAGTAATAGAGAATATAGATGTATGTGTAAATTCAGGAAAAAAGTAAGGAAGAAACAGAGAAAAACAAAAGTAGGAGACATGATTCATATTCGTCATCGAAGTCATAATAATAATTAGATTAGTGGTAGTGGTAAACATGCTGTTATGATGGTAGAATAGTTGCTAGGATAGCAATGTGTGGCTGCAAAGGTGTCTTCTAGGTGGCTTTTAGCACATTGGTATGCTTTGTTAAAGTATTTTGGGTGGACATGGCTCAGGTCCCTTCAACGTCAGTTCATGGCATTTAGACTTAGCACCACTAATAATATTAAGTCAATCAGAATAATTTGAGGTCTAAAGGTCAAATGTGAACTCACTTGCAGGCTTGAATGACCTCAGCTGCGTTGTTTCTGATGTTGACAGTATTGAGTGGCATGCTCTTCTGCTCGATCTCTGAGGCAATAAAAGTCTGCCGACCTCCGCTCTCAACCTTAACCAAACGAATCGTCAGTTCTTTCAAGGGAATTTTAGACAACTCCTGCAGATTTAGGAGATTGACCCGGTCTAGAAGTGGAGGTCTGCAGGAGACATTCACAGTAACAGAGGTTTGTGTGCTGGTTCTGGCAGATGTAGATGATGCTGTGGCAGATGTATCAACCTTTACTGTGCCTTCTTTCATTGTCTCTTTTTTAACATCTGTCTCTTTTTCTTTCTCAACTTCTTCTTTCATGTCAATTTGTTGGTTTTCTGGGACAACCTGTTTGGTCCTGATTTCCATAATTTGCTCATCTGAACCTTTAAAGAAAGAATCCTTTATCTTGGTCTCATCCTTTACCGTTTTCTTCTTAGTCTCTCCTCCCTCACTCTTTTCAGAAATTTCTCCTTTCGTGCTCCTACCAACTTTTTTAAGAGACCTCACTTGATCTTTCTGTCTCACCCAGTCTCGTTCTTTTTCTCTCTCAGTAGATATGGGACCATTGACTTTCATGGCCTTTGACATGGGACTGGAGTTTTGAGTGAGCAGTAGCTCACAGCTGTGAACTAGTTTCGCCTGCAGGGTGGCGGGAGACATCAGAGGTTCCTTCTCCTCCAGTGATGTGCAGGTTGTGTCTTTAGCCGATTCAGGTACTTTGGTCTCTGTTTGTACATCCATCTTCTGCACCTCAGTTTCCTCATTTTCGTCTGCTATTTCTTCATTTTCCAATCTTTCTTCCTCTGTTTGACTCTCTTTATCCTTCTCTATGGGCTGGATCTCTGGTGGTATGACTTGATCTGGGATATCTGTTGTTGGAGAAGTGGCAGGTGGACTATGCTGGTCTGGAGGGTGGATCTCAGGACCCAAGGAAAGAGATGATGAGTATTTCACCCCAACTAAAGCACAAGGGGGAGGCCGACCAAATGGTCCGCCCCTGTAAGTGTATCTATGGCTGCCAATTGCTGAGGTTGTTGATTTGAACTTGTCCAGTTGGTGCAAGTGCGGTTTGTTGGGCTCAGAGTTGCTTGATGCATTAGGACTACTATCTTTCAGCTCTCCTTCTATCTTTTCTTCATCCTCTTCCTCAGTATCCATTGCTTTAGAGGAATCAGAAAGGCCGTACAACTTGGCCAAATCGTTGTGGCAATAGTCAACTCCAGTGCTTATCTCCACTGAGTCGCTAAATGGAGATGAGTGTGTTGGACTAGGTTGGAGCACTGGCCTTCTCAGAACTCCAATCATATCTTCCTCTTTCCCTTCCTCATCATCACTCAAGTCCGACACTGGAGAGCCCTGCCAGCTCAGAACAGGTGGACTTGTTGGTGGGTCCAACCTTAGGAGCTCCTCGCTATAGGTGCAGTGAGCCGGGAGAAGGTCTGGGGCACTATGCAATCCTGTGACACCCTCCTTGCTTCTAACGGGTTCTTCTTTGCAAACCTTCTGTTTATCAGGAAGAGTTTGTTTGGACCCACCAACATCATGGGTCTCTATACTGTCATCATCGCTAGTGTCTACATGGTCAGGCTCAGAAGAGTCTGATTGGTTGTCAACCTCTAAGGCTTTAGTATTGGCTTTGTGGGTTGACTGGCATGGAGAACAATGGTTATTATTGACGGGGGATTTACAAGGTGGGATGAACCCTGAGGTATGTCGAGAGAACTCTTCCTCTCTACGACTGAGATGAAGTGGCTCAGACAGTAGGTCATCCAGGACAGGTCCAGAATCACTGGGGTACAATGTTCCTAAATTGGGAGATGCTGATTTCGATGTGGGCATCTCACTCTTCCTGTCTTTGTGCATTCTTTGTTTTCTCTCCTCTTTTGCTCTTCTTTTCATCTGTCCCAACTTCCTCCCATTTTGATGTATGTTTTTCTTATCATGCCCTTTTCTTCCTTCCCTCATCTTTTTCTTTTTCCTGTCCTCCAGCTTTTTGTCTATCTTTTCCTTTGTGTCCAACAGCTCTCCTTCTTCCTTTCTCTCCTTCCTCTTTAAACGCTCCTTGTGCCTCCTCTTGGCCTGAATGTGTTTCAAGAGTTCAGTGTCCAACTTGCTGAGGGAGCTCTTGTGGATGGATTTTAATCCAGTCTGGTGTTTAGAGTGTCTGCTCTTCTTCATTTCTGACCTCTGTGCCCTCAGACCTCTGTCTGAGGTTTGAGTGGTGGGCTCAGAAGGAGAGTCTGAGTCTCTCTGATCATGTTTCCTTAACCCAGTATCTGGGTTCCTCCATTCTGTACAATCTCTGACTCTACCCTCAGCACTGCTGTACGGCTGAATGGGACTCCGTTGGCGGCTTATGTGTTTGGATGCGCTTGGGCGTTTTCTGTCCCCACCCTCAGACTGTTGGGATTCCAGGCTAGAGGTGGTACGCCCCATCTCCTGTAGAGAAACAAATGCCCAAAAATGTCTAAACTAAACTAATATGAAAGAGCACTTCAATATACATTATTTGTTTTTTTAAATGTAATTTTCTCTGCTTTGATTGGTAATTTATATGGACTTGGTTGACTCACACTGCCAGACTTTAGACTATTGATATTAAATCTTGGAGATTATTCTGGCCAAGAACGCCCACTTAGACATTCTGTGGGTGTGTTGTCTGAGGCTGAGAATAGTTTTTTGAAAACATTAAAAGGAATAGATGTCACAGAAATGAAAATTCTTCATTTACTCACGCTGTTGCCGTGTTTTCCAGAGCGGCTCTGTGTTTTCCAGCCAGGCTGTGCTGTGTTGAATCTGGGCTGAGGTACTGAGGTGACTGGGCTGCTGGAGGGGACAGTGTGCCTCTGTGGTGGAGGGAGCTGGTGCTGCTGATTGTAAGGCACACTGGTGAGGTTTGCTGGTGATGGGCAATCCCAGCCCCCTTTGGCCCCACGGGGATGGGGGCCTGGATGATCTCTGACCAGATGATGGGGTGGCCCCTGTTTGGTGGGTTTCTTGCTGTGAGGGCCCTGGCTTAGGGCAATGTTGGGTGGTGATGGAAGGGAATATGGCCTGTAGATGTGATCTCTCATTACTGAATGACTGGACTCCTTTCAAATAAAAGAAAGAAGGATGATCATGAGCAGAACAAAGTATATAATTGTAAATTATATATTTAAATTAAGGAGTCTGTGATTAGGGCTGTTCATGTGTTAAACTAACAATCTTAGTACACATGTGTTTGTGTAGTGTAATAAACCTTCCTAAAACACCTGTCTTCCAGGTATATAGAGAAAATCAACTACACAAAAAATACAGCTGTGACCACTGGTCTACCTGAAAGCGAGAGGGGGAGGACCTCTTCTCAGACAGGCTCCAGGGCATTGAGCTTTTGTATGCTGGGCTCCAGGGCCGAGGTGGATGTGATGGAGGTGGGCGGTTGATGAAATATTTATCTCTCGGGTGGAAATTCTGCAGAATTTATCAGGAGTTGAGCATTACATCTTAAGGATGTTCTCATTCCGTCCAGCAGATGATGCTTAAAGACTACTGCACCTTAACAGTGTTATAACCAAAACTTTTTGTTTGACAAAAAGCTCTATAAGCAAAAACTTACATAAACATATAGAAATTAAAAATTGTAAATGTAAATAATAGTAGCCTGTGAACATTAATTTTAACAAGGAAAAAGACTGACCTGGTGTGAGCTGATGCTTCTACTCCTCTTGCTTGGGCAGTCATCTCGTGAAGGGGATGAGTCACGGAGGGGTGGTGCGTTATTGTGAGGAGGTGCTGGACGTTTAAAAGAGGGCCCTTGGAAAGTCCTGGACTGAGTTGACTGTGTCCACTTCTCTCCATGGGTCTGTGGGGGGCACCCAGTGGAACGCTGCTGCTGGTGCGGACCCCCATACTGAGACAGCAAATATAATCAAGCCAGTCAGGAAATTAAGTTTAATGTTTTGCTCATCTCTGACAGCACTGTAACTTTATATATTTGGATGAAAGTCCCTTACCCTGTGTGGCTGGCTGACGTGATTGTTGCTGCTAGAGAGGTGTGCTCCACACCCTGAGCTGTAGTTTAGGGTGGAGCGGTCTGGGTTGTGGTGATGGTTCTGTGTTAGTCCGCAGCCCCTCGGGACCCTCTGCTCCTTTCCGATGCCTCTGTCTCTGTTTGTGTGGGGTCTGTCCCTGCTGAAACCTGGAGGTCTGTCCATGAATGAAGATGAATATGAACAATTCATATCACAAAACAGTGTTCACATAGGAAATTTGCATATTATCTGTACGATGCAGCATGCGAGGATAGTGTCTAATAACAGTATTTTAAAAATCAAAGTTATTTATATTACAAACATTACATATTACAAACAATAAAATAATTGTTTTGTTATCATATGTAAAATATAACAATATAACAATATATAACAATATATAACAATATATAACAATATATATATATATATATATATATATATATATATATATATATATATATATATATATATATATATATATATATATATATAATCATTAGATTTGATCAAATCAATTTATCAAATTATTAGTGCAAAAAGGGGAAAAATACATTATACAAGTGGTGCAGTTGCAGCAGAGCAGTGACCTTGTTGACTATTACCAGTGCTGTACATATGTAGTAAGCAAATTAGGATTCAGCTTACAAGTCAGCACTATTATAGCAAAAAAGGAGGATTGACCTGTTGTTATAAGCTTTGTTTGGGTAGTTTCGTCCTGCTGTGTAGTTTTGGGACTGGGGTTGATAGTTCCCTCCGCTGCACCTGAAAATAGAAGACTGAGGATTTAAAAACTGTAATAATTGAGTAAAAAAAGAAAATGTAAGATATACATAATAAAACAGTGCTCAATTATGCCTTTAAGGGTGTGTTCACACTTTGGTCTGGACCAATAAAAAAAGAAAAATATTTAGTTTATGAGTGGTCCACTTAGTGTTCACAGTGGCATTTTAAGACGAACCTAAAGATACCGAACCTAAAGGCACAGGGATATGTTCACAACTGATTGATGGACTTTTATTACATATATTTTGTGACAGAACATCCAAAACAATGCTGTGTACTGGGCTAAATGCTCTCGTTGTATGTGTGTAGCCTACATATGATGGTATTTTGACCACTTGAGAACTCGTGAAGAGCTTATAAAATGTGTAAAAGATTCAAATCAGAGGCAGACATCCCTCCGTCACAAACACAGATGTAGATCTGTTGCGAGGAGAAGCGGTTCTGATGCCTGTACCGAACTGTGATGGGTAAACTCACAACTATGACGAGAAAAAACAGGTATGAGTGAGCATTTGATCCTTTTTGGGGTAGCATCGTTTTTTGTTCGTTTACATGTCTTTGGTCCGTGTTGCATTCATATTTAATTCAAACCAGAGTTCATTTGGAAGCGGGACGAGACCCATCTTTTCAGGGTTTGGGTGGCAGCATTCACACTTATTCAAATGAACCGCACTAACAGGTTTGTTTTAATATGACCAAACATGACAAGTGTGAACACACCCTAAATGTATGTGGAGGATAGAAGACCTGGATGGAGGAGCCCAGTGCCGGTTGCTGCCTGGGGCCCATGGTGCTCGATTCGTCCCAGACGAGGGGAAGGAGTCCCATGAGTTACGTCCAGAATACTGCTCTGCTATGTGATACATTCAGCCTGAGGCGAGACAAACACACACACAAACAAAAGCAATTTCTGTAGTTGTTCACTCGTGCTGTACCTTGTTGTTGAGAGAAGAAAGCATCCTGTGAATACTCACCACACTGATGAGTCTGAGGAACCCTCCACAGCAGATCTCAACAGAGATCACTACGCTTTCACTTCAAGCTTTTCTGCATTAAAGAGAGAAAAAGAAATAAGGATGAATAAAACAAAGCATCCTTTCATAATTTCACATAAGAGTAATGCCTCGCTTTTGTAATCTTCTACATTTGTTTGAGGAAAATTAGTGGTTGTCCCATGCATGCAAATCTTCAACTTAGCCATAAGCAGCTCTACAGAAGGCAATAGTGTCATTATTAAGCTCAAGTTAGTTCAATGCAGATTCAAATCAGTTCAATGACAGTGTCGAAGTTGCAAAATTCATAAATCTTGAAACAAACTTGATTAAGCTCTACAGAAAAATGAAGTATCAATATTCAGCTCAATTCAGTTCAAGTTTTCGCATCCATTCATGTCAGTGCAGTCAAATCGATAATAAACGTGATTATCAAGTGTCTTTTAATCCCAACTCAAAAGGCCAAAAAGAACCGTTGCAAGGAACCCAAACTGGGGTAATTTGGGAGAAACCAGGCTCAGTTGGAGAAGGTAACCAGATAGCATTGTGACATTGAGTCAATGTTGAAATTCCATCAGAATCATCATTTTGGTTGAGGTTGAAATTTCAATGCTAAGTAATATTGGATCAATGTTGAAAATCCGATGCTAAAAACATATTGGACCAATGTTGAAAATTCAATGCTAAATAATATTGGATCAATGTTTGATAATTCCATGCTTTCCAGTGTTGAAAAGACAAACATTGAATCAATGTTGAAGTTCCATCAGAATCATCATATTGGTTGAGCTTGAAATTTCAATGCTAAGTAATATTGGATCAATGTTGAAAATCTGATGCTAAAAAAATATTGGACCAATGTTGAAAATTCAATGCTAAATAATATTGGACCAATGTTAAAATTTCCATGCTTTTCAGAGTTGAAAAGACAAACACTGAATCAATGTTGATTTTTGGTCAGCTTAATTCTCCACTGGTGAGACTTAATTACTATCAATCTATCTGTCCCATCATTTAACACGTTAAAGGAAATCCAAATCAATTGGGTACATTTCTGTGAACATTCATTATCCACAAAGGATGAATCTCCTCCAACGAGTGTATGGATTTTCAAAGAAATCCTACCGTAAATTGAACTCAATGAGATACACCAGTTGATTATCATTAGTATTATTAATATTTATGTTTTAATTATTGTTTTAAAATCTCCTCCATCATGTAAAACATCTCCAATCCCCAATTTTTTCTGCTAGCTACACAGCGCAAGCAAGCAGCAAGATATATAATGACTGTCACATAAAGATTTTTGTGACTGTTAATAAAGAATTTAGAATATTTTCCCTACTTATTGAATGCGCCACAATCCAATCCAGTAGGTGGCAGTAATGCAGCTTTAATCTGGCTGCCAACCACCAATCAGATCAAAGCACAGTTTAACAGACTTCAACCATGAAAAGACAGACGCAGGACAGCGACAGTGTTTTTCAGAGGTAAGTACAAAAATATTAATAAAATGCATCTCAATTTTCATTTGTGTTTTTATTTTTCTTTATTTCTTACAACTTTTGTGCTTCTCCTGGGCGAGTCAGAGTGAACTGCGATGTTAATAGAGTCACGTGAACGCCTCAGACACAACCAGTGGCCAGGATAATCTTAATACATTGAGTTTCAGTTTGTTTTTCACCAAACCCTATCAAATTTGTATTCATCTTTATTTCTTAAGATTGCCATATACTGTGATTTTTGTACGATTTGAACCGAATTCTGAGTCGTGCAACTCTTATTTGGCTCGGGCCAATTTTTAACTTTGTCATGCGTCGTTTGTTGTGAGGTGTTCGTCTATGGGATGATTTTAGTATCAAAATGATTTGTGCGTGCAACAAATAAGATTTGTGTATTTGTGGAAATGGTGCCGCATATGCATTCATTGTACCATTCATACTCTGTCACATATCCAGTGTAGAAACGAGAGGCGATTGGGCGGCTAGATGAATTTCTGTCATGGCAGTAATTCTGGTCTCCACTCGTGAGGGTATCGCACAGCTGAAGCAGAGCTACGGACTGATTGACATATCGGCAGGTGAAGGGAAATAGGACAATCAGTTCGCAGCTCTGCTTCAGCTGTGCGATACCCTCACGAGGGCCGACCACAATTACACAATTCCAATTTCATCTTTAATGCGGCAAGAAAAGAGTGAGATCTTTAGTTCTGTAGGCAGCTATATCAAACTGCTATACTAAACTGCAGAAATTTAGCAAACTGTTGCGCTCCAGTTCGTGTTGTAAATGGATAATCTCTTCCAAATCACTGTGTAGCTTATCCAGCTCCTCTTTTATTAATTTAGCTACTTGATCATTAATTTACTTGTTTCACTTTCACACTTTTATTTATTTCTTTACTATTATTTACTATTAAATATAATAATAACATAAGATAAAACATCGGATTTCACTTTGCTTTTCCATTCATTCCTCCTGTGAGTCTGCAGATGCTTTAAAGGGAAAAGTATATACTAAAATTAATTAAATAGTCTTGAATTTAAATTCAGTGAGTTTTAACTGGGATGTAAAGATTTTGATAAAATTTCAAGTTTCACTTAATTTTGGAGTACATTTATAATGTTTAATTAACCACACTTCCAAATATGTACTAACTTCTTGTTGTTTTAGATGCCTTACAAGTGAATGCTGATAAAAGGAGGCCTCAGAGTTTATCTTTGCTGGGATGGTGCAAAAATGGCTCCATTACGCCCCTGAAAGGCTTGGGGGCATTGCTCATGGTGGAAACCCCAGAGTTTAGAGTATTTAATTCTTTCTTCTACCTTCTTTCTTTCAGTAGTACTGTCCCATTTCTGTCCTTATTGGCAAGTTTCCATTTGTATTACTTCCATTTTGCAGATGCAGGTTGTCATGTTTTTTCAGGCTCTTCTCCTGGCATTTGTGTTATAAATTCAGATGTAATTGTTTTAAGACAATGTGAGATTTCCTGTTGTAATTGTGGGGCATAAATAAATACATTTGCATGTGAACTGAAGTATATTGTTTACTTTGAGTGATTTTTTGATACAAAATCATATCATTTGCAGCCATACATAGTCTCTGATTGAAAGGAATAAAATAAAGAGACAATTAACGGGCATAGAATCCTGCTGTACATAAAGCAAGATTGATTTTAAAGTGCTTCTATGTTGATTCAATGTTAAATAAGTGATTTAATTTAAGTTGAAAAAATATTGATGTTATGCCCATCTTGATCTATTTTTCATCATTGAAATAACATTATTTCAGGGTGCAAACCTGATGAAAAATCAATGTTAAATTTCAACATTGTTTCAATGATAATTTGATCAATGCATCAACATTGATTCAATGTTGATTCAGTGTTAAATAAATGATTTAATTATAGTTGAAAAAATAGTGATTTTATGCCCATCTTGATCTATTTTTAATCGTTGAAATAACATTATTTCAGGGTGCAAACCTGATGAAAAATCAATGTTAAATTTCAACATTGATTCAATGATATTTTAGTTGATGCATTAACATTGATTCAACATTGATTCAGTGTTTGTCTGCTATCTGGGAAGTTTTTCTCTGGCCTAAATGAACACACAACTTGTAGTTTAAACAATGCAGGACAAGTTACTGGTTTATTTATAATGATTAGGGTTTAGGGATATTAACAGCCCCTTACTATGAGCAATAGAAGTGGTGATGTTTGCCTAAGTAAAGTACACAGGAAGCTAGAAACATAAAGACAGACGAAAAGCAAGAAAGGGAGGGGAGAGTAGAAAGGAAATCTGCAGTATGTGCTCTTGTACAAGATGGTCAATATTGGTTTCCTGAGAGAAAAGACAACATGGCTCTCTGTTAGCCACAATCTCGCTAACTCAATAGCATGTTTGTGGCTAACACAACACAACAAAACACAATGTCCTTAACTGTCAAAGAAATGAATCTCATTCTGATCTTCACAACACCCACACACCTAACATATCTTTGAAGATTTTTTAGCACCTGACTAACGCTTCCTCTAGATTTGACCGAGGACAAAGATCAAACATGCAATGCTGGAACAAGTTCAACCTCAAGCATCTGCAGCAATCCACAGGCTCCTTTTCGTTTTATCTCTGCCCTGCACGTTCCACTCCACCCACACCAACTGTCCTTTATCATAGGAAAGAACGTAACAAGTATGCAAACGTGTGTGAGGTTAAAGGGGGGCATTTGTGCTCTTACTGGTGGCATGTGAATAGCTCTCATAGTGTGAAACTCTAGTTATGCATTCTGGTTCAGATCAGGAGAGAGCAACTGCTGGCTCTTTGTGTTAAAGGATGTTTCACCTCTTTTCTGCAGCTCACAACACCACATTTAATACACACTTTAATTGAACACATGCTCGAACTTTGACATTTGTGTAATGCATGGTAAACAATTGTATGCTTCTTTCACACACATACACAACACTGCCGTAGCACATAAAAACACAAACAACATCTTTTATATTGAGTGCTCTTGTTTCCCATAAACAGCAAACTGATTAAATGGAGAACACATGGAGACATTTTGTCTAGAAATGTCACGTGTCTCCTCTGAAAATTTCAGTAGAGATCTAAACAATAGGCATTTCAATCCACATCATTTTAGGTGAATTTAGCAATATTGTATAAAAAATGCTGGATGGAAAAAACAAGTGGTGAATAAAATTTCCAAAAACGTGCATAAAACATGCTCACTTGAGGTAGCTTTTTTTCAGTAAGAAAATGTGTGCATAAACTATGATGGAAACACATTTACGGAAAAATTCTTCAGCAACTACATGCTAATGCACTTACATTTGTGCAAAGTAGCCCAAATTAGGGTAAGGGCAAAACATGATATAGTACCTTTCATGTCCTGTAGATGGTGATATAATTTCTATTGTAGCAGAAATAAACTGCTAGGTGCCATCCAAAATGGTTGTTGCTAGAAAGGATACAGCAATGGCCAGAATTCAGGTAAAATCTCACAATAAAATAACAATAAATACATTTGCTATTTACCACACCTACCCTTACAATAATGCAAATATAGTAATTAAATGATTCAATATTGATGTGCGCATGCCCAGTGTCTCTAGCTGTATCCCTTCTAGTCCCATCCAAAATGTAACGGGTAATTGCATTACTCATTATTACAAAGGTATTGTAGTAAATAGTACATATACATATACTACTATAAAATGTAGTCATGTAGAGAGTAAAATTTGCCAAATATTTTTGATACTCAGTAAAATTACAAAGTAGCCAAAAAGTAAAGTAACTAATTACATTTACTCAAATACTTTACATCACTGAGATGTGCATCATAAAAATCACATGACTGCATCAACATGTCATGTGACAATTCATATAAATATAATTTATTCACAAATTGTATTTAAGATTTTTGCTTATAATATAAATACGTAAATCTTGTGAATGATTAATTCACAATGATTACAAGTTGTTTGGTTACATTTCTCTGACACATTCATGTTCTAGATGACTAGTCTATACTTGGGCTATGGTTAGACGTCTGTTAAATTTTCAATGACAGCCCAATTTTTGCCTTGTTTTAGCCTAGACATCAGGCCTGTGTTTGGACGGCTAGTAGATGTCTTTTAAATGCAATATTGCTTGTTGGGTAGTTTAACTTGGATGTACTTCACAATATGGAAGAAAAGATCCCTACCACAATTTCATTGCGACTTTAAATAAAATTAGGAAACAGTTGATAATTAAAAATGTTTCAATAGAAACAAAAACACTTCTCATCAATGTAAGTCTCCTTAGAACAAATTAAATCAGCTATTCAATCCTCTTTCATTTTAGCTCAGTGCTCAAACTGTATGTACTATTGTCTCATTTGGTTTTATTTATATTTATCATACAAATGTCCTTTGTTCTGCCCAACGCTCATGCAAGCGCCCTATCCCATTATAATCAAATTTCAAAGCAGATCAACAACGCACTGACAAACAGTTTGAGTTATATCAGATTACACAAACCTATCCAGGTATATCACACCTGTTCAGTCCAACTCTCACAGTGCACCTCGACCAGCAAGGATACAAAACACAATGATGCAAGACTGACGTGCACGAGTGGGTTGTGTATGCCAACGTTTTTATGAAATGCTAAAGTAGGTAGCCTTCGTTGGAAAGGAAGTGGTTCTAACTTCCTGTAAAAACGTGACTCTCTTGTGCAGTTGTGGTCATGACCTCACATTCATACACAACAATATTTTACAAATTTGTCTGAAACTGAGTTTTCCCTTCATGTTTTAAGATTGTGATTGTGGCTGTCAACAGGCCTCACTGGGACACTTGAGTGAAGTGAGCGAAGCTTCTTTGCATTACATTCAAATGAGGGGCGATTCAGGCAGACAGTTGGAGAATCATCGGAAGAGCTTCCCCTCACAAATCTTCCTCTTACTATAAGATTTCATGAGCCTCTCTAGCTTCATGTGCATGCTCTTAGATTAAGGCGAGATTACATTAGAAAAATAATGGACCTAAAGCAGTCCAGCACTGTTTGCCTTAAATTTATTTTCCCTCCCATATCTTGCTCTACTTAATTGTATCAAGTCCATATCAGTAACCACAGTAATTCTGTTTTGCATCATAGTTCTGCAGGGTTCACATGTTAGCTGAGGCATACTTATTATGATGTTAATCAAAGTTATTTGCACAAAAACACTCATTTTTGGTTTATGTATGTTTAGTCTATTGCTACACTCATGCCTATATGATCCTACGTTCACTGCCTTTTTGCATGACATAAGTAACAGAAGGTATGGTGTAATGTCTAATTTAGTTAGCGCTTCCAATTTTTGAACAAGAGTCTATTATAGACTCTACACTGACTCGAATTCCTCAAAGAACTAAAGCTACGAACTGGTTGAAAACAAAGAGTCTACGGTGACTGTCCATCTGAAACATAGCACAGCAGGAATCAAACAGCCAGAAAGAGAGAGGGAGAACAGGAAGGGGAAAGATAGGGGCGCCACTGCTGTCGGGAGCATCGAGATTGTGTTACTGACTGATATATGAGACTAATTCAGACTCGATATTCAGCGGCGAAAAAAAAAACGCGCACTGCAGACGTAAACAAAAGCGGCTAGGCTAAGCTGCGAGGGGTTTCCTGTTTAAACAACTGAATTAGATATGTTGTGTGTCTATTTTTTGAAAGCAAAGCACAGATGGTGTTACAGAAGCAAATATAGACAACGGTCTAAAATGGCACAGACCATGCAAGAACATTTGTGGTTTTGTTGATCAGTTTCAGTTTCAGAAGCAAAATGACATCCAGTTTCGAAATCACAATTTTACGTTTTTCACATCAAGCAGGACTTTGTTGTGGAGGAAACGGTCTCGTAAAACAGACAATGTTCGATGATGCGGGACCCTTGTCATAACCGCACAAACGTGATACTTTGCAACGCTGTCGAATGATCAGCCACATTTTCTCTGCGAGCAATTCTCACAGGATTTCTGTCTCTATGTCTCATTCTAAGCTTTAACACTTAGGTAGAGGTGCCATTGATGCTGAGAAGTCTTTAAAAACTCGACGTGCTATTGCAGCTGTTAGGGTCACAGTTGGTGAGTTTATGACTTCTGAGATATCTGAGAGGCATATATTGACATGTACACATATCCTGTATTACTCTAAATAAACAGAGATAGAGACTTGCTCTCGTATAGAGCTGCTTTTATCAGATCAAGAGTGTGTGGAATGTGTGTGGTAATAGGCCGGACACATTTGGGGGCATATTTAAGTCATTAAACGTGCTACAGCTAGGAACAAACTAATTTGATAGAAAATACTTTGATGTAACTAATGCATGTGAGAAAAAATACTCTCAGAGAAGTCTTTTCAAACATACTCGCACATAGGAATTCTCTACCCCTGACTAAAATGAAAATTGGTTGGGATGAGATTGAGAATTACAGTTTTGAAAAGCGAATCAATTGTGTTTGGCTCTACTGATGTCAAACCTGGCGAGATCATAAAGTGTTCCATACGGCTTGTGCAAATCGAAACCCGAAGAGACAGACCAACATCATTAGTCACTGTTGTATCTCTCAAATATCATTCATCATTGACAAATGAATGGGTTTTGGTGTCACTAACATAAATTCTGGCTCATCGTGTCTTCATGAGACATAATATGCAAGAACAAATGAGATTTGAGCTGGTGGGTGACGTTGGAGTTCCTTCTTTTCCACCTCGCTTTTAAATCCCTAATTCGATTTGTGCACGGCCGCACGGACATTCATAAGATGAGCTTCCATAGGAATGAACTGAAACCGCTCACTCTGCTCTGCTGTGTGCCAATGGACATGCACCATTAGGAATGGGTGTGCGCATTTTACTTTCGCTAGAGAATTAGCACCAATTTGGGTGCACTAAACTCGCTTAAACAGGCGATTTTTATTACTATAAAATAAATCAAAACGATGGTGGTGGGCGGTGCCGCGATGGAAGTGATGTAACTGGTGTCGTGGAAGAACTATTGCAACAAGCCTAATACAAAGCTATGGAGTCTTTAGAAGATGTAGACATACATAACACAAGGCCGTAACCATGTCTTGAACATTGGGGGACCTATTTTTCAAAGAACAGTGAATTCTAGTTGGGAAATTTGCGTTAAATACATCGTTAGTCTCTATGTTCTTACCGTTAGTGAATAAATACAAAGATCCGCTGTTAACATTCCAATTCTTTAGTTGTCTGGTGGTTTGAAGGTTACAGGTTCTAGTCCACCCTCATATTGTTTTTTTCTTCATTAAAATCAAAGATGTTCAATGATTGTATATTAAGAGCATGGACACGTTTGTGTGTATTTTGTTTTGTGATTTCATCAGAAAGAATAGAGTCTCCGCAACGGCATTAAGGGATAGATGGACGCGCTTGTCTGTATGAACGAGCCAAAAGAGACCGTAAACCCCGCCTACTTTGATTTGATTGGTCATCTCAATAATTTTGACATTGACGGCCACCATAAGACCGGAGGGAGACCAGACTAAAAATTTTACTTTTAAACCTTTTTGTCATCCTAACATATAGTGCACTGCGTAATGGAGTGCAAGAGAGAAGTGCAAGATTTTCAAATATTGGTGGGGACAATTTGGCCATTTCTAAGTATTGGGGGGACTGGGGGAATAGTCTACGGTGGTTACAGCCCTGATAACACTTTATGACAGTGCTTTTATGACCCCTTTTATGTCAATTTATGAGCTTAACATCCCCATGTCAACATATTGTAGGCTTTCAATATTTGGAAAAGGGCAACCTGATTCTTTCAAAATAAATTATGTGTTACACAGAATCATTCCATGTTTGAACAAAGCGAGCAAATAATGACAAAATATTACAGGTGAACTGTCTCTTTAAATGTAAAACTCACTGAGGCACATTTGAAATTTGGAGGAAATCTTAAGGTTAAGTTACTCATTCAACTCAATTCGTTTACAACTGTTACAACGGCTGTATTTATGCCAATCTTTTGGTTTTGTTTCTCTTGCTTCTCTCTTATCATTCCATCTTTATTTGCAGGTGCTGCTAATGAATTGGGCCAACAGAGACGACAGGTGACCATGGGGCCCTTAAGGAGGGTAACGTAATGCATGCATGTGGGTGTTCTTTGGCAGATAACAAAACGAAGAAATCTCTCTCGTACAGAGAGAGTTATGGGTGATACTGCTCGTGGGGAGGTTGTCTGAGAAAGTTCACTGCAGACACACACACCGAGGCGGTGTCTTTTATTAGATCTGTGCTGAGCTGTAATGGCAGAGATCATGATCGCCAGCTATAATAACCATACTTCCTGTACAAAAGTATTCAGTAGAGACCAGCATGCTATTATATTACACACACACACACACACACACACACACACACACACACACACACACACACACACACACACACACACACACACACACACACACACACACACACACACACACACACACACACACACACACACACACACACACACACAAACAATTGCATTATGTACAGGAGGATCTCCTCTGCAGGTTACTTCACAATTCAATTCGAGTTGTAGAGGCTTGCATGGGAATTATTGCAAAACATTCCCAGTCAGTCACATTAATGCACAAAGAAAAGGAAAAGAAACCGCTTGAAGCACAAAGACAGAAAAAGTGAGCCGGAGGGGCCGGTATTTAAGTGGCTCGGAGAGGAGAAATGAGTGTTTCTCTCCTGAGACACACAAACGTTCTTACCTTGCAGGTCCGAGAGGAAGAGAAGCACACTGCTTCCTGTTTGCCCAGTGCTGGAGCGTAATGTCCCTTTAAATGTTTTACCTTTACCTTTAAATGCACCGGATGACAGCTCTGACAAAATGTGCACACGCTCTCTCTCGCACACACACACTCACACAAAAAGAGTAAGAGGACTTACGAAACGCAAGTGACAGACAGGAAGTGAGCTTCTATTGTCAAAAAGGCGAGTGTGCCTGATCCATTCTGTCTCTTCTCTCAACACACTCTCTCGCTTTCTCTTACATTTGCACCCTCCTCTCCTGCCTTCTCCTTCAGTAGACAAAGAGAGGAAAGGAATGGTATGAGAAAGCAGAAAAAGAGAGAGAGAGAAATAGAGGGCGAGACAGTGAAAGAGGTAGAGAGAGTGGTGTTGAGAGAAGATAGCCCAACCCCCTTCTACCAGCCAGTCTGCTTTCATTTCTTTTCCTTTTTTTTGCTTCTCCCTCTACGACCCCTCCCCCACCCTCCATCACCTCTCTCTCGCTCATTCCATCCTCATTTCCCCTCTCTCTCTTCACAGCTAAAGAGTACAGTATGTGTTTCCAAGGCAACAATCATAAACTCTGCTCATTGCACACCAGTACAGGAGACTGTATTCTGAGCTCAAAACAACGATCTCACCTAAGAAAAGAAACACATGCAAACAGGGAGAGCACAAGAGTTCCTGAAAGGAGATAATGCAGTTGAGAAATTTGCATAGCAACTAATGAAGATTCATCTGTTTGGTTATTATGAGGATTGGCATGTTGCTCTCCTGCTCCTGCTTGTTCCACATGCAAACCTCATTTGAGTAAATAACAAGACTCTGTCCATTCAGAAGAAATCACTGTTGACTGACTACTAACAAAGGATTATTAACTCTGCAATTAACACATGTTCTGCTTGAAATAATACACTGTAATTTTGTATTTTACGGCAAAAAACATACTCTGTGAAAGATCTGTTGTCTTTTTAAAATCATATTTCTACGTTTCAACCTTAGAAACATTGCCAAGTTATGGAACATGTTACATGTTTCAGATGCAGTAAAGCTTCTCATAATACAAAAAAATTGTACCAAAAACACATGATAAACTTTGGCCTAAAATGCGTTGAACGGCAGCTACGCTAATTCTTCTCCTTTTGCTTTCCTGCCCTGTTGAAAAAAACAGCATATGGTTAGATATGTTTTGAAGCATGAAAGCTGGTTTGAGCTGGTCAAATGCTGGTCCTAAGAAACTAGCTTCAGCTCAGGACCATCTTATAACCAACACAGGACCAGTTTTTACAGCACCTCATGACCAACTAAGAACCAGCTAAAACCAGCTGCCATGCTTTAAAACATACCTAACCAGCATGCTGTTTTTTTCAACAGGGCGTTTTTACCTTGAGAGGCCCATTCTGGAGTAACTACAGATTGCACCAGCTCAAGTATGGATCCAGCCTTTGCAATGTTTTCAGGTGATGGTGAAAACTGCAAAGATTTCAGATGATGGCTACTTTGGATCAACAGGTAAAACGTTCATAAATTATCCTAATATATTACCCACCCTTATATTGTAATCATAATGAGCACATGTTGTAATTGCTGTCTTTAAGACAGTGTCTTACACAATCTTTGTTTTAGCTTAACTCAATATATGAAGTTAAAGGTGGACTCACCACTGGGAAAAAATGGGCTTTCAATAAAACTTGGTTGCCTATGCAGTAGAAAGGTGGACACTTAAAAAAAAAAAGCTGTTGCTGCCTGACTAGAGGTAAAACATTTGGCCCTTTTGCCAAATGGGTAGGAAAACACCTATAATGCACTGGGCATGTTAGTAATTAATAATTACTAAATTATTATTAATAAAATAACTTTTCTCTGCACTTAAGGCGCTTTACATGGAGGAGGGAATCTCCTCAACCACCACCAATGTGCAGCACCTGGTTGATGCGACGACAGCCATATTGCGCCTGAACGCCCACCACACACCACTCTCTATTGGTGGAGAGGAGGTCAATCAGTATAGGACAGAGGCCAATGGGCAAATTTGGCCAGGATGTCGGGGTCCTTTTTGATGACCACAAAGAGTGAGGACCTCGGTTCAGTATCTCATTCGAAGGACAGTGCTTTTTTGACAATATAGTCTCCCCATCACTATACTGGGGCATTAGGACCCACACAGACCACAGGGTAAGCACCTCCTGCAGGCCTCACTAATACCTCTTCCAGCAGCAACCTAGTTTTCCCAGGAGATCTACCATGCGGGTACTGACCAGGCTCAACCCTGCTTAGCTTCAGTGAGCAATCAGTCTTGGGCTACAAGGTGATATGGCTGCATAATCCCATCAGTCTGCTATGGAGCGAGTGAAAGGCTGCACCCAGATGACCTATACTATTTCCGGCAATATTCTTAAGTGTGCACACAATGGAGACTTTACTATCCTATCAGGCCACGGGAGTGGATTTGAGAATGACAGTGAAGTGACGCAACTGATTCTGGTAGGTAATCACATGATAATGACAATATGGCGAATGTAGTATGTTCAGATTATATTCATACCACACACATTCAAACATAAATTTTTAGCATTTGCAAAGTAATTACTTATTCAAAATAAGTAACTACTCAAGTGGGTATGCGATTTCTGAAGCACCAAACACCAATGCCCTGCTAAGAATTGTAAATCTGGAGAGAACACCATGATGGAAAATCTGAAAAACCTGTGTTTGTAGTCAACATTTCAAACTGGATGACCACAAACACATTGTTTTAGGTGAAATGGAGGGGATAAAACTGAAAGAAACTGCCATTGTGTTAGTTCCACCCAACCTTCGTGTACAGGTAAGAAAGCTGTTGCCATAGTGTTCCATTTTTACCATAATGATGTTTAAAGAGTAGACAAAGTACAAATACAATTTTAAGTGATAACCCTCTTACAATAAGAGTAAGAGTTTTGTTAATAACCCTCTGTCAATCAGACAATGCAGAAGTACAATCTGTATTTTTCACAAAAGCCCTGGAGCTGTCAAAAGTCAGTCGAATGGCACGTTTTGCACCATTCGGCGGACTTTTGTTGACAAATAAATGTGAATTTCTCGACCCAGGTAACACAGAGAAAAAGTAAACATTGTTCATTTACATATACTACTGGCATTGTAACAATACAAAGCATGTTGAAAATCAGCGAAGTTAAACTTTAACCACATAAAACGTATATTATAGCTGTATATTACTCCCATATGGACCCTACTTTGATACAGTCATCTCTGACTGATAACAATACTTTATAAATTGTAACAATACAGTAAAACAAACATTTTCAGGAAAGTTGCTTTAAAACTATATGTATTGTGAAAAGCGCTATACAAATACATTTGAGATCAGATGTTTGATATGAGAGGTTTGAGATCAGACTGTTGAGGTTAGAATAGCTCATATTGTTGAAATTGAAAGTTGGGGACCAGTTTCAGATTTTTTTCAGAAATTTGTGTTCAGGCTGCTGTCTAATCTGGGAGTTCCTTGGCACACTGACAGTAAACCATTCCTGCCTCAGCAAGTACCTCTTGTCTTGAAGTCCTGAAGCAGATAAGACACGAGGTAGAACTACTGTACACAGCTTGCTGAAGAGCTCCAAAACGATGGTGGTCCACTAATGACAGTTTCCTCAGAACCACAGATTCCCATATGAGGTAGTGAAGTGCTTGGATTGGCAAAACTTTAGGATGTTTCCAAAACCAAGTTTCCTTCACTCCCAAACCAAAATAACCACCACCATTGCGACTCTCACAGCTGGACCACCGTGGTCCAAACCAGAAATAAGCATAATGTTTCAATTTACTGCTGAGCTGTAAAAGGTGCACAGAACGCATGAGAAGTTTAAAACAGGATGGTTTGTGTTTATGTTTTCAAAGTGTTATAATTGAATATATTTGCAATGTTTTTGCTAAGACTTAGCACTAGACTATGTACTTCAAGAATTCTTGTAGTAACAATCCTCCAAAAGGTTTCAGGAGATGCTTCGTAACTATGGGAAGATAAACAAATCTGGTTGTGCTTCAACACAGCCAAACTTGGTCTCCAAAAACACACAGCTGACTCAAAGTTACCCTCATAGACAATTAATTCTGCAATTACACACTTCCGGTTTTTGTGTTTGAACGCTGTTCTGAGTTTCAGCTCAGGAAGGTTAATTTCAGTCTACAAGGTACAAGATACAACTGATCTCATTTAACTGACATCACAGTTTCATTCATTACAGCTCTACCAAATGACTCGGGTTAAGCTTCTATATTTAGAAGGATATTTTAGCAGCTCACAGTTGTCTGCCTGTGGTAAAGCTCTGGTGAATGTAGGTCAGTATGTGGAGATAACCATGGCACGTGAGCCATTAAGCCCCCTGCAGGACTGTGCAAACAATAGCCTTACGATGCTTTTTATTCTACAAATGTTTACAGTATACTCTAAATTGTTTCTATGTCATTTTAAGAGCCATACTTCCTTTGACATGCATGACAGAGGATGCCTTTTGTAAAAAAAAAACAGTGCATTTGGAAGCAATGCTTTCTTCTTATTAGATGAAAACTTGCATGCCATTCGGATTGTAATCTCATGATGCCATTTATTTAATTGCATGGAACCAGAGAGCCAATGTAAGCGATACCAGTAACTACAGTTGCCGGCGATGATGTGAGGCAATGCATCTGTGCTACCACATACACAAATACATGCACACACACTGCTGTCAGAATAGTAAATGACTGCTTTGGTGCTGATCAATGTGTATGTAATTCAACCATACATTTACCTATGGAACCGCATGCACATAATAATTTGCACAAAAAACACATGCATGTAGCCTTAACTATTATGAGACGTTTTGAATAATGGTCTTTTCTTTCAAATCTTTAGTTTACCTCTTCTCCTCTTCTTTCACCTCTTCTTCTCTCTCCTTTTTTCTTTTTGCAATTCCAAACCTTTCTTCTCCCTTCCTCTCCTTCCCGAATTAATCCTGTTGCCTCTGTTCCCCACTTCTCTCCTCCCTCTTTCCCCTCTCCTTTCCTCTCCTCTTTCTGATTCTCAGATTTTCACAGCAGACTCATGCACGTGCACAGCCTGGGGGCGGGGCCGCTGCTTGCTGTTTCTGCACTCAGCTGTCAATCATCTCACTTCAGCCAATCAGAAGAGAGCAGTGTATGTCAGTCAAGGGATACCAGCGAATATGAGCCCTGGAGGTGGGAAATTTGTGGAAAAAAATGTGGGAGAGCTAGAGTGTGTCTGCCATGTATGTGTGTGTTTTGGAACAAGTCCAACACACTATGTGCTATTTTTAAACCTCACTGTAGGGTGGCAAAAGACTCCATTTTCTAAAAGAATCGGGTATATTTTAAAGCCTTGAAAATATCTATATGCTCAAATAAATCTGTTTTGATTAAAGAAATATGAAATTGTGGACTTGATCATAGGATAATTATAGTCTCTGATGGTATTTTGATGTAACTGTCTCTATATACAGAGGTGAATATGGCTGCTACAGTTGCTATTGAGTTTTTAAATGGACAGAAAGGCTGGGCTGATACCTTATTTACAAATTCTGAGCTCAACGTAATACTGATACATGTAACATTACCAAGTTGTTACTATGTGGTTGTTAAAATGGTTGCTAGGGCAATGTTTTGGTGTTCTAGGTGATTGCTTACCGACCCAAATCAAGAGAGCGCGAATATGATGAGATAAAATGAGAACAGCAATAGGAATAGGAAAAAGAAATGCAAAGAACAGGGCAGAACAGCATATGATAGGATAGGATAGAACAGGAATAGGAAGAGGATGAAATAATAGGAAAGGGTGGGCCAGAACAGGGATAGGAGAGGACAGAACAGATCAGCAAAAAGAATAAGAACAGGAAATGCAAAGGATCTGATAGGACAGGATAGGAAAGAGTGTGAACAGGATAGGATAGAGCAGGAATACGGATAGGACAGGGCAGGGTGGAAATAATAGACTAGACTAGACTAGACTAGACTAGACTAGACTAGACTAGACTAGAATAGACTAGAATAGAATAGAATAGAATAGAATAGAATAGAATAGAATAGAATAGAATAGAATAGAATAGAAAATGATAGGATAGGATAGGATAAGATAGGAAAGATCAGGAATACGGATAGGACAAGGTGGAAAGAATAAAATAGAATATGACAGGATAGAAAATAATAGGAATATGAATGGGATAGGATGAGATAGGATAGGATAGGATAGGAAAGGAAAGAGCAGGAATACGGATAGGACAAGGTGGAAAGAATAATATAGAATATGACAGGATAGAAAATAATAGGAATATGAAAGGGATATGATGGGATAGGATAGGATAGGATAGGATAGGATTGGATAGAATATGATAGGAAAGAAAAGGAATAAGTAGGCCCTATAGAATAGGATATGAAATGATACATGATGTTATATGATATATAATATGAAAGAATAGGATGATAGGATCCAATAGGACAGGACAGAATCATACTGAAGAAGAGGAGAGGTGAATAGATGATATAGATGACAGTATAGAGGAGAGGATAAAAGATGATAGAAGAACAGAGGGGAACTTGAAATGCTTGTGCATTCCTGGCAATGTTTGGTCACAGCTGGGTAGACCCACAGCTTCTGACTGAGACTGAGGTACTAAGACTGAGGCAGTGGGTGAAAGGAGGAGGGGGTCTTGCCTACGTGACTTTCTGTGCATAGCACCCACGTACCCCATCTGCCCAGTCCCCATCCTATCAAATAACGGGAAAAAACAGTGTACAAAGTAAGTACAAACACTATTAGATGGACAGACAAACAGAGACGGTTCATCACAGAAACACACAGACCATAAGATATAAGCCAGATTCCTGTCTGACTGCCCATAGCAACAGCTCCAGTGCTGCACGGTCTCCATTGGGCGAGGGAGCCGCTGCATGATATACCAATGTCGGCACGACAGCCAATCAGACGCTCTGTCTGGCTGAGCTGGATTCCATGCTCACCATGGTTACAGAACTACACACTTGAGTCAGTCAAACATGGAGTTCTGACATCCATGAACCACATGTGACCGCTGACTCCATGCAAAGAGAAAAACCAGAAGAAGTCATAAATCAACACTGTTTATGTGTTCGTGGTAGTTGAAGGACACACAGAAGACAGACTCACACTGGACAGTGATGCATGAAATAGCTTATTGGAATTCCACTGATGCAAAAGAGCCATAAAAGATGCATCTAGTTTTTTGAGTGGCAGTGTGGTATGCTTCATATCCGTGGCTCTGAATTATTATTCCAGCTAGATCTGAAGAAGCTTGTATGTGCAAAAGTTGATGGCACAATGTTACAGGGAGTTGCTATACAGTTGCTAAGGCATTCTGGGCATGCTGCTATGTGATTGTTAAGGTTTTGGGAGTGATTTCTAAAGTCCTTTATTCATTCGATGTATTTCTGTGGGATTTTTTTGCTTGCATTATTAAAACGAAAAGAAAATCATAAGCCCAATCACATTTGCATACTACACAATTCAAGGTCGTGTCATTCATGTCCATAACACAAAACAAGCTTTATGGGTTATGGGTTTTTGTTGAGATCCCTAACAACATCAAATTAAAGATATTTAATTTATTTAATTGCAAAAATAATCAATATTGCATACATGATAATTTCCATTTCATGCACCATTTTTTTATTATAAGAAATGTGTTGCAAACTAACAATTTGTTACAGGATAAAAAAATAGATACAAAAAAATCAACTAGATGAAACCCATAACCTATGAGAACTAGCTCTGCTTGGGAACAGCCTTGTCTGAACATGTTACACACATGAAATATGATGCACAGTGTCATCATCTTTCAACCCTGATGAAGCCATGATTATTGGTCAGGAAAGACTTTGAAGACCTACCTCTTCTCCATGATGATTGGCTCTCCCTGCTGTTCATCTCAGTTCAATCAGGAAGAAGCTCCTCACAAACTGGTACCAATGGCACATTTCTACTGGCTGCAGATGCATCGGTGACACCATTTTCCATCCCACTGCAGGGATGAAGGAAAAATCCCAGCTGCTTGACAGCTGTGCAGATGATGATGATGATGATGATGATGAGAGAGAGAGAGAGAGAGAGAGAGAGAGAGAGAGAGAGAGTTTGAATTTTAAGGTCACCTTTATTATTACAATTAATTTACATAAACACACACACCAAATGAACTTTTTAAGCATCAAAGCAAATTCATCATCATTCAGTGTACATAATACTTCATTTACCCCTCATTATTCTATAAACTAAGAAGCAAAGATTCCACCAAACAGAATGAAAGTGTTTCGTAGTGTTTTAATTCAGTAAAGGTGACCACTGACCAGATGTCAGATTGTCAGAACCACAAAATCGCTCGATAAATCTCAAAATACATTTTATATATTTTAAACAATAGAAAGGCAGTCTAAATTAATCAAAAAATACATGTGTAAATGTGTTAAAATCACGTTTAATAATAAACAACCCATGCAAGCTTTGTGTATTCAAATAGTGCCATCTAGTGGTGTGTTTTAGAAATACAAAAGAGGCGCACAAGTGACGAACATCATTAAAACACAATATTGTGACTCTGGGCTGACTTACTCATTATAATATCTAAAAAGTAACATAACTAGTTATTTCTCAAACCCAACTATATTTAAATATATTCATCACCTTACCTGCAGGATGAGCTGTAAAACCAATCTTTCCGGGTGTATGAGCTAATGATGCAGAATTGCGCAGTTTTAATTCCTTCAAGAATGCCCCATAGAGCCGTCCTCCACCTGTAACATCGCCATCTGTACATTTACCCTCCATCAGAGCTTAATTACTAATGTTGTTGAGCCGAGACTGAAAGACTTGTTACTCACAGCTGCGTTACTTTTACTAAGGTTGAGTCACTGAGTGACGTCAGCGCGATTCATCCCACGCGCTGGAGTGACACTTGGGCTTGTGATAACGAGCTCGTGCAACACTACATCGCTAGTTGTTTAGATTAGGTGTGTGTGTGTGTGTGTGTGTGTGTGTTTTTTTTAGTTTGCATGTATCTATTCTGTGAAAATGCTAACATCACTGCAAGCGCAGTTTTAGTATCTTATAAATCAAGAAGCAGAAAGAAAATAGCCCTATAAACTTTCATTAGATAGCTAGTTGATATGTAGGCTAATCGGCTTAAGTTGTTGCCTGCCCTGTACATAAAAAAATACATAAAATAAGAATAAGTCAGACAGTGATTTAAATAAGATAAACGAACGTATAATCGATTTTCTGGTTAAATCAGTTAGCAACAATACAGTCAGGCTGAAGTTCTAGCCAAGTAAACAAATGTTGAACATTACATGAAATTAATGTTTTATATTGTTGTTGGAGTTGTTCAGTAGCTAGGCCTAATTCATTCCTATAGCCGACTTGTGCTTCGTCTAAAACAGCACATGACTTTGTGTAGCCTACATGTGTGTTTGTGTTAGCCCCTACAGTGCAATCCAGCATAGCGGCCAAAGGCATAGAGGTATATAGCCTACACAACAGTTCCCCATTAGCATAAGCTGTCCTATATATTGGAACGGTTAAAGCCAGTGCACATTCCGTGAACATTCAAGAGCGATTTGACTGTGCGTCTGCAGCCATAGAAACGTCTATGATTACCTATATCTGGACTATAATAGACTTAAGCAGATGATTTTGGTAAACTAACACAAAGAAGACAAAGGCAAGGCAAGTTTATTTTTAATAGGACATTTCATACACAATGACAATTCAAAGTGTTTGGAATAAGAATACCATGTTAAAAATTTAAAAAAGGATAATTAAAACAGTAATAAAAATTAAATGGTGATAGATCCCTAGCTGACAAAGCTACCAAAGATGTCAGCTAACACGACATTAAAAAGTCACTGTATATATTGAGTTAATACAAAACATTCTTACATGTGAAAAGCTATCCCATTTCTTTGTGAATTTAAATTTCGACGGTTTCACAACCAGAAGCTGCTTAATGTTGATTTTTACTGTGAGTGACGACACGTTGACCGTTCCAAGATGGCGGGTGCGCCGACGTGTCTGGAGTGGCCGAATGTGGCATGTATACATAGCCTATCTATGGCCAAAAGGAGCAGAAAAAGTGGGACGCAGACCACCCACTAGGTATCTATGGCAACAAGTCAACATATACAAACATTTGTATAAAAATCCAGAATTCAATTTAATTTAGATAATTTAGCTAGCATATAGCCTGTCATCCCGTGCTTTATAGAAAATTATGTTTCTTCTGGGGTGTAAAAAAATAAATAAAAAAATTGTAATGAGGGCAAATCATGGCATCACACACTGATAATTATTATTTTAAATTAAATTAAAATGATTGAATTAAAATACTTTTTTTTCATACAGTGAACGTAATATAAATTTGTAAAGTGTAAATAGGTTACAAGGCTACAATTTATGTGCATTTTTTTTGCCCATTTTTATAAAGTAATTATAATTATAATTATTATCAAAATGAATAATTATTATTTTAATAATAATAATTTAAATAATAATATTTAGTGCAGAATTTATGGGTTACACAATTAGGCCACCAGAGGTTTTTTTTACTTGCCGAGATGCTGTTGTCATGGTAGTGCATGAGAAAGAGAAGTAGAAGTGCTTCAGGAAATCAGAAAGAACCTCTTCAAAAGACATGCAAGCTCTTGACCTTCAGAACTAATGAGAGCAATCACACACACACACACACACACGCACGCACGCACACACACACACACGTCTGGTTTACTTTGTGGGGATTCTCCATAGACGTAATGATGATTTTTATACTGTATATTCTATCCCCTTATCCCCCTAACCCTACCCCTAAGCCTACTCTTCACATACAACTTTATGCATTTTTACATTTTCAAAAAACTCATTCTGTATGACTTATAAGCTTGTTTCCTCATGGGGACCACAATTTAGGTCCCCACGGTGACACAAGACCCCATAAGTCTGTGTGAACTCAGGTTGAAGTCCCCACCGGGATATGTATGCACACTCACTCACACACACACACACACACACACACACACACACACACACACACACGCACGCACGCACGCACGCACGCACACGCACGCACGCGCACACACACACACACACACACACAATTCAACTCACACAACTTCAAACAAAACAACAGCCCTAGTAATGAATCATTGCACACACTTGATTTAATGCTTTGGCTTCTTTTATATTGGCTATATCTATACTCAGAGAATCCCTAAATTAAATTTAAACACTCTTAGTAAACATATACATCACTAGGGGGCGCTACGACTCTATGCTGCTGAGAGTCTGTTGATCAATATCTTTCATTTAATTGCATTACATTCCTGTTATACAAATAAAATTGCAAATTTATTAAATTCCTGTTAAATAAAATTGCAAATTGAACACATCTCAGTTCAGTCTGACCCTGCTGGGATTGCAAATTGCTTATTTATACAAAATGTTCAAAAGAACAAAACACAGACTCGCATCAAAATATTAGGCTATATTTTCAGATGATGTGCATTAAAAATAAAACAGAAATAGGATTTGATTGTTTGAAAGCATACTGAGAGGACAACAGAACACTTCGTGTTTACGGCATAGTCCTAAATCACCAATTACTGGCATCAACAGGAAATACATGATCATTATAGTTCACTTAGACCTAGTGCAATGCCATCCATCAATCAGATTTGAAGTCAGTTATAGGCTGAAAATGAGCACAGACCAGTGGGGATACGGTGATATCACTGGACAACATCCATAGCCCTGCATTAATGTTTCATTATGGCTTTATTGCAAATTTATTACTGTGCATTATGTATTTTAAAATGGCTTTATTATAGATTATCTGAGAGCCGCTGTATTATATAACAGCTATTTAAAGTCCTAATACTTTCAGAGTCATATTTTGCATGTATATGCATTTAAAACTTGCAGTGTTTCTCTTACAGGAAAACTGAGCAAACATATTTATGTCTCATCCTTCACTATGTAGATTTTTATCCAATCAGATGCTCTCTGCTTCGCCCACTAACACCATCGACTTGACAAACTAGCAATTAAAAAAATTATGCTTCATGTCTGCAATGTAAAACCTGATATCTGTTCTTCTCAAAATAACTTTTTTTTTGTTGCAAATTTGTCACTGCAGTAAGTCAACTATAGTCGTCAAGCAACTTCAGCCTATATTGTGATGGGTTATATGCGATATTTCATATCATATCATATCACAGCTATATAACAGTGATAATGTATTTATGGTGCAGCATGACGGCATAGTTTAGAATTTGACTTTTTAATTAATTTTTAATGAACTTCATTGTCACAATTTGTTATTAAAACCATAATGTATTACCCTAATTCAAATCTCAGTAAACACACTTAGCCGTTATAAAAATAAACAAGGCTGTCAGAATGAATGGCTGAAAATCTGAGTCGCATGATAGAACATGAAAAAACAGAACACACTCTATTTCTAAATGTTTGACAGGCGCACCATATGTTTGTTAATTATGAAGCTGTTATGAAAGCACATCAGCTTTGCTTTTTTTCTGTTGCTGGTCATATGGCTCACATCAGCTTTCTGGACACAGCTGGCCGAGGTCAAACTCTCTCCTTGTTCCACAACATGCTGACAGAAAGTTTCTGAGCCTGAGATGTGAGCCAAACGAGACATCTTACTGACATACAAGGGTTGTGGTTTGAGGTGAATATGTGGCAAGATGTGGCAATACTGTATCACTTGTTTCCAGCAGTTTCTGCCGCAACATTGATTGCTGGGTCCACACATATCTGCCCCCACAGAACTCACAGATTTACAGTATGCAGAATTTGAGTGCCTGTCAATTATAAAATATAAAATAATACAATTATACACATTCAGTGCTTCCCATGTGATTATTACATACACCGATCAGGCATAACATTATGACCACTGACAGGTGAAGTGAATAACACTGATTATCTCTTCATCACGGCATCTTTTAGTGGGTGGGATATATTAGGCAGCAATTGAACATTTTGTCCTCAAAGGATTTGTGCAAGTTTGACACAGGCCAAATTGTGATGGCTAGATGACTGGGTCAGAGCATCTCCAAAACTGCAGCTCTTCCGGTCTGCAGTGGTCAGTGTCTATTAAAAGTGGTCCAACAGTGGAAAAGGAAGTAACAGTGGTGAACTGGTAACAGGGTCATGGGCGGCCAAGGCTCATGATGCATGTGGGGAGCGAAGGCTGGCCCCTGTGTTCCGATCAAACAGACGAGCTACTGTAGCTCAAATTGCTCAAGAAGTTAATGCTGGTTCTGATAGAAAGGTGTCAGTGCATCGCAGTTTGTTGTATATGGGGACCAGACCAGTCAGGGTGCCCATGCTGACCCCTGTCCAAAAGCGGCAACACTGGGAACGAGCATCAGAACTGGACCACAGAGAAATGGAAGAAGGTGGCCTGGTCTGATGAATCATGTTTTCTTTAAATCACATGGACGGTCAGGTGTGTCGCTTACCTGGGGAACACATGGCATCAGGATGCACTATGGGAAGAAGGCAAGCTGGAGGCAGTGTGATGCTTTGGGCAATGTTCTGCTGGGAAACCTTTGGTCCTGCCATCCATGTGGATATTACTTTGACACGTACCACCTAACTAAGCATTGCTGCAGACCATGTACACCCTTTCATGTTATGTCTGTTCGGTGTATTTTAAATGAATTAATACAGCTTTTGTATTTACCAATGGGAGTTTAATAACCTGCTCTCAGATATATTTAAGACATTTCACCATGTTTAAATCCATTCCACATATTTTCCCACTAAATCTGCACAAAAGATGGGCCAATGATATGAAAGTCCTTTCAGATCTATTAAGTTCACCCTTAAGGTATAATATTTAATACATGAATGTGACAAGCAGGGCGGGCGAGAACCGCCCTGCTTATCACAATAAACCTCTAAAGCCTCTACATTATCAATGTGATCAAGACTTCTTCTTTATGGCTTCTGTCACCTGATTGATAGATCATACTTTTTCAGTAAGTAAAAGGGTTTTTAATTCTTAAAATATCCACCTTCACGTCATGGTATGTGTCTTTTAGTGTTGAAATTATTCATGGTTTTCATAAAGTAAAAGTAAGAATATCTTTTATATTGTTAGTAATCCATAATAAAGGTTTAAAAGGGAGGAATTTTTGAGGAATGTTTATTTCTACATCTCTCAATCATATTGAAATCCATTGCCTCCACAATCAAAACTACAGAGCTTTGATCACAAAACTAAGAATGCTTATGTTATAAATATAAAGGTTTAAAATGCTACCAGAATTTGAACTTACTTTTTGGCAATATAAACATCACCATCACCAAATTGCTTATTTTTGCTCAGTTTGGAAAAACTGTAGGTGTTTTTTCCTCTTTCGACTATGAGCTCCATATTCTCCAATATCTCCAATGTCATAAAAGCCTGGTGTATCAAACATGATACAAAATACTTTTTAAAACCTTGATTTTTCTAACTATTATTTAATATGTCAGGCTTTACAGGCTTTGAATGCAAAACTTCAATAAAAAAGTGCTTCATACAGGACAATGACTTTTCAATTTCTGAATTAAAAGTCATTCTGAATTTTCTTTTTTCCGGGGAATTAAACTATAAAATAGTGATTGAGATGATTAAAAATATTACTTAATGGTTATATCACCTATTATGCTTTTTAAAAAACTGTTGAAAATGGGATAACTCTTAATTTTTATCCCATAATAACGATGGTCCCACAGCTAGCACAAAGACTGATGACGATACCTAGCAATTCAACTGACGGATATATAAAAGATTAGATGTTACACTTCGTGCATCACACAGGTCATCTGCAACTTGCCACTCTGAGTCGCCAACCTTGAGAGCTGTGTTTTTAAAGCACACGCTCGAGAGAAGCAGAAAGCGATATGTCGACCATCACTCCTCATTAGAGGCCAAATAACCACAGCATGTCGCACAGCACAGTCCCTCGGCCAATTTCTCTGTCCCTCCAAAACCGTATCGCCCTTTTACTGTCTCCGGCTGGCATCTTGCTCAGCAGTTTGAGCCCTAGTTGTCCCTGTGGTTGTAATCTAAGGTCTTTCTTCAAATATCTGAGGTACTCATTTGTCTGCATTCCACACAGAGAGGAGCCATTTGGATCTGACTGACTGATTTAATCCCTCTTAAATACAGGCCTGATGATTTCAGAGAAGACCTGTTACACGGGGAATGTCTGATGGATCCCAGCATATGTGTGTGTGGCCGCTGCCTTTGAAATGCTGTCTTCAAGGAGTCTGACAAATCCGTATTATTGAAAGCTCAGCAAATTTAAACCCCCTCGCAGGAAAGAGGAAGATGAGAGGGACGAGGAGTGTTGTCTGAGAAGCTGGACGTCTTCGAATGATCTCGTAGACAGACATGCTGAGATGTAGCAAACAAACACGGAGATGAACAGAAAACGGAGGATGGAATCAGAGGGATGACGAGAGGGAGGTTGGAGATATATACACACAGACAGCACCGGTATTGATTTTCACCTGAGGACTAAAATCTTAGGGAACTCTGGGAAATTTTGAGCCAGACTCTTCATATAGGATTCCGTAGAGACAGAAACTTTCCCTCCCCAACAGCTG